>JADRCH010000107.1:633514-693514 GCA_019843965.1 Rhynchomys soricoides | reverse complement strand
CTGGGATTTTCCATTCTGTGCTAAAATCATGGGTTTCAATAAAACGACAGGGTTGCCCACACCATGTCTGTTGTCTGCCTTATTTGTGCTGAAGAAGTCTGGGGCCCTAGGGATCAATAATCGTGGTTCTGAGAGATGCTTCCCTGTGGACTTCACATGTTCAGAATCCGAAAGGCTGAGATGAGTCGTGTCGCACATTCGGGAACCTTGGGATCCTGGTTTCTCTTAAATTGGAATTTCCACTTAGAATTCTCAGAAATTACAGAGTAAAACTAGGGCAAAGGCAATTTGGACAATATGTGGTCGTTTGAATCACAATCTAGAAAGTTTCCCTACTCTGTATGTAAGAGAGAAAAGTGAGAATAAAAACAAGAAGGGCAGGTAATAGCTATGAAAATACAGTCATTTGTGTAGCCATTTTTTAAACAACTGTCTTAAAATTCTTAATTCTTAGCAAGAAACAGGGTGTTTGAGACATTCTTAATTGACTGCAAAACCCATAGTCAATTACTGTGAGATGCCCAAGGGCATGGCCCTGTGATATTTTGAAAGGTCACTGTAGTTTATAGCCAACTCACTTGGTCCCAGATTCAGGATGAGGCTGGCTGCCCTAGGGTGGAGGAGTCTTGCTGTGCTGTACTCTCTACAAGTCTGAGTACAGAAGAGAAACGGCCACCAACCCATTTGGGTTGAAATGTAAGCCCTTTCTGAAGTGGTACCCCAAAGAGATAATGTGCTTAATGTTTATAAATTAATGAGACCACTTCAGACCTGGGATCAAGCAGAGTCCAACACAGACTCTGATGCAGAAAACAGCCAGACTACAGCAAGGGAAATGCTAAGAGCCATGCATGAGATATATGCTAAGGGCCTCACATGTACAAGCAGAGAGAGGCAGGATGGGCTAAGGGGAACAAGCATAATCTTTGTGAGGCTGAGGCAGGAGAATTGAAGGTTTAAGGATAATCTAGACAACATTTTGAGATTCCGTAATTAATTAATTGGCTAATGGTCTAGCAAGATACTATGCCTGGAACCTGGAGGTCATGGAGAGGCATGCTACAAGAAGACTTGCTACAGAGTCAGAGAGGGGAACAACACATTAGTCTTTATCTTCCTCTTGTTTTTCCATGCCTTCCATGGACAGACCTCATGAGTGGCCATTCAGTCGATATCCAGATCTTACAGAGTTGTATCTGCAGTCACATTCCTATTACATGTCATTCATTGTCACTTCCACACCATAGAGACAAATCTGACTGACTGTGAGACTGTGAGGTCCCGAAGGAAAGACCAAACACACAAAGGTGTCCTCTAGCCTTCCCAGGGTGCCTCTTCTTCGTGGAAAATGGCTGTCTTTAAACCACACCCCAAAATCCCATCACCACAACTGTGCCCCAGCCCAATCCAGGGAAGCTAACCTGTTCTTCCTATCTACCAGTTCCAGGATGAAGGTTTTAGACTCCATAGCTTCAAAGTCCTATTTAGAACCCACCAACTTCACAGAGCCTGGGAAAGAGTGCTTGTGGAAAAGGAGAGAGAGTAGAAACAATCCCACTAGAGGGGGGACCAGAGCGGATGTGTGTCCTGAACCTATCAACAGGTTCCAAGGCCAGACACCTGGGGAGAAACTCAGAGAGGTGCTCAAAGGCAGAACTCTACAGCCACTTAGAGATAATCCAGTTAAGACAGTTGTGGAAACAAGAGTGTCTGCCCATAGACAAGATAAGCCTTGAGACACATACAGCCCATTACCAGTTTTAGTTGTCCAAAACCATCTGTAAGGTGCATTTCTTCACACTCTACTTTCACTATGAAAATGGAACAGAGGAAGGCCTAAACGTTGATGGTTAATTTCATGCTACTTTGATGGAGCCAAGAGATGCTGGCATAGCTGGCAAAATGATAATGCTCGGGATGTCTGTGATGGTATTCCTGGAGGAGATCTACACTTGGATCAGGAGACCATGGAAAGCAGATGGGCTGCCCCATTTGGGTGGGGACCACACAACTTGTTGAGATTCCCTGTACAACAAAAGGAGTTATGAAGAACAGATTCATTCTCCCTACTAGGCATCTCTTCTCTAGTCTTTAAACTCCAGCACTCCAGATTAATGGAACCTCATATCTGGTTTACGTTCACCCACTGGGTTTCTTGGTTTTTCAAGTTGCAAGTGGTGTTTTGTGGGACTTACTGAGATCCATAAGCAAATGAACCAATCAATTCTCTCTCTCTCTCTCTCTCTCTCTCTCTCTCTCTCTCTCTCTCTCTCCCTACCTATCTCCTTCTCTCCCTCCTTCCCTCCTTCCTCTCTCTGTGTGACAGAGACATCCAGATGCTTCCTGACTTCTGTGATCTATCCCTAAAAGCGCATTACAAACAATGTAAGCCAAACACTGTGACATACCAAGCCTACCCTACACCTAGCTTAGCAACATGGACTACTATAGTGTATTTGTTCTTCGCTCTTATGAAGGTAGCTGGCCACTTACCGCCCATCACCATGAGACTGTACCCTAGCACTTATCACCACCTTGGGACTGGTAGTTTGAATGTAAATAACTCTCAGAGGCTCTTATGTTTGGATACTTGGTCCTTGGTTTATGGAATTGTTTTGGGGTGGATTGAGAGATATGGACTTGATAGAGCTGTATCGCTGGGCTGGGTTTGCAGCTTCAGAAGACTCATGCCGTTTCCAGTGCACCCTCTGATTCCTGTCTGTGGATTGGGATGGAAGCTCTCAGCTGCTGTCAGTGCCATGCCTGCCTGCCTGCTACTGTGTTCTCTGCCCTGATGGTGAGGGACTCCTCTCTCTTTCCCTCTGGAAGTGTAAGTCTCAATTAACCATTTCCTCTATAAGTATCTTTAGTCATGGTTTTTTATCATAAGTGACAGGAAAGTTACTTGTTAATACACTGGGAAAAATATCAAAATTCAGTGCATGGCTTCTGCTAACTGTATTTCACTTTTGTACATTTGTGACATTGATAAATCTTTGGTCCACTCATCACACCAAGACAGTAATAGTGTATACCTTATTGGCTCTGTTTCCCTGAAGAACTCTGACTAATACACAGGCTAAATACATGCTCTCTTTCCTTCTTAGAAGTTGATCTTACATGCCAGTTGGAATGACATGAGGCTGTGCATGGGAACTCGGAGTCTTGGTAGGTGAAGTAGACTGCGTAGGCACAAGGGACACACTGCAACTGGATGAGATAGCATGAATGAAGGTCCAAGACTGTCATGTGATGGTAAGAAGCCCATCAAGGCTCCATCTAATCATGCAGAAGAGAGGGGACTGAAGGACTGTTGGGCTCTCTCATTGCAAATATTCACACAAACTCTAAACCACCTTCCTGCTTGTAAGAACGACAATGGCACTGTTCAACTTAAGCCTGCATTTTGGAACCTGAAGAAGAGTTTCCTCCATGCATTGCTTACTAATCAACTTTTTTTCTTTTTTACAGCTTGTCATTTTGTTTAATGTTGCAAAACACTGCAATTTTTAAAAGTAGGATCTGATTTTGCAAATAGATGTCTAAACTTAAGTAAAATAATGGATGTAACAAATGCCGCCCAGTGTGACAGCTTTGCTCTGCCAATGCAATTTGCTGATTCTGAGGAGTAAATGTAAAACAGACTGCCCCATTCTAGGAACAGCGCTGAGGCTTCGAGTGACAGACACGGATCTGGGAACGCGCTGCACACTGCTGTGTCTGGTAACAGACTTCTGCACTTGCTCCTGATTCGGATTCACTTGAAGTTGTCAATTCTTTGGGGTTGTGCTGATCTACCCAGCCTATAGAGCCTCCTCTGAAGGAGGCCTTGCTTCAGAGCAAGAACATGGTACAATCAAATGTGCTCCCGATCTTTTTATTGGTAATATTCTTTTACGATGATATTTCAGGAAGTTGCCCGGAGTAATTTTCACAGATACCACATCATTCTTTAAAAGACAGGTGACATTGTTTGGCCTTGAGGGTCCTGCACCATCGACAGGACAAAGAAGAGTCCATTGGCTTCACTGGCCCAGATGCTCAGGGAGGGCACATCTGCCATTCCTTTTGACAGGCAGTCCAGAAAACCCAGGCAAGAGTAATAATACGGAAGAATGACTATAGTGGATGCAACTGACGCCTGGGTTTTGTCATCAAAACCCAGTATCTAGTCCTTAGGAAGAAAACTAGAGGACACACATTGATTTAACTAGGTCAGGGGTCAGCAAACTATAGGACATGGCCAGCTAACTAACTATCTGTCCAAACATGATGCTGATACATGTCCATCCGACTCTGT
Organism: Rhynchomys soricoides; assembly: GCA_019843965.1. Taxonomy (NCBI): domain Eukaryota; kingdom Metazoa; phylum Chordata; class Mammalia; order Rodentia; family Muridae; genus Rhynchomys; species Rhynchomys soricoides. Next base: position 689,214 of record JADRCH010000107.1, on the reverse strand, counting down.
TTTCTACTATACTGGTGAGAACGCAGACATGGAATTGATGGACTTCCTCAAACATTTGCTGTGTGACCCCTGGAGGAATAAGTTTGCCAAGCTCTGACACAGTTGACATAAGTAAACGTATGGATGGGTGACAAGGTGTCCCTTGACAGTCACTTTTCTTCCCATGCCCCTCACAAAAGAGTGGCTCCTTGTCCTGACCTGGACAGAAGATATGCCTTCTTCATCCACAGCAGCTCTTTGGGAGACAGCATCTGATGGGCATGTCCCACAAGAGAAAATCAAGCCTATGACGGGAAACCCAGCCAACTACTCAGGTCTGGCAAAGTCATGGATCTTGGAGGAGAGACAAAACCCACCATTCAACTAAACCGGTGTAATCCCTAATGTGTTCTGAATAGTTGGCCTTCTACCAAGAGGTAAGCCTCACCACAAATGGAGGAAATATCCTTCTGCAACAGATAGAGAACCACTGCAAAAAACTACAACCAATCAAAACGCAGAGCTGTGGAGCCAGTGCCAACAGACACATCTACAAAACATTCCCACACCTAAGGCTCTGGGAATGTTGTGGAAAAGGGTTTGGGGGGCAGAAAGATGGTAAGAGGACCCAGGAGTTTGCCATGAGATTGTGCCTTCTAGTGATGTCAGAAGCTACACCGATAAAGTCTCACCAACATGACTGCTTAAACCTGGACTGAACAGGGGCAACAGTAATCATCATGCTAACGTGAGAGCTAGCTAACACACTAACATGCTAACACTGACGGGGGGATCCCAAGAGGCCTCAGCTCCACACAGGAACCCAGGCACCTAAGGAATGTTGAGAGTGGAAATTTTCTTCAGCAGGGAAGAGCACACCAATTGTTTATCCAATACCAAATCATCAGCTTTAAAAATATACAAGTAACATTATACGGACTAAGCTTGTATTTATGAATACATATGTATACATACACACGTATATGTATACATGCTTGTAGACCAAGCATTAATGAAAAATGAGGCCATGAATTTTAAAGAGAGCAAGTAGCTATCTATGGGATGATCTGGAGGGATGACAGAAAGGGGGAAATAATGTAATTATATTATAATCTTCAAAATCAAGAGAAATAATTAAAAATAAATAATTAATGATAAAATAATTTAAAATAAAAGACATTTTAAAAAACCCACACTAACTGAGGCCAGTCTGGACCAGCCTGCACTGGTCCTCCTGGCAATAGATAGCATTCTAAGGAATGAACACACTGGCAACCAGAAGAACTGCTTGTTTGGGTCCAGTCCCAAGAACAATAAGCTGAATAACATGTTATTGATTGAGCTCATTAGTTTAGCGGTGTCTTGCTACCCAACAAAGACAATGGCTACGCAGGAAACATGACTGAGTTGCTGTCTAATAGGCAGCTGTTTAATGAGCATCAGCCCCTGGGTGGAAAGGACCAAAGGGACTCGTACGTTTATTTCCTATAGCACAAGTTATCCAGTAGAAGCCAGGGACATCCAGAAGCAGCAAGTGGAAATTTAAGTGGTGGGGGCACTTAGGTTCCACCCCTAGCATTATACAAACAAATACATAGGGCCAGTGATATGACTCAGTGGGTAAGGGTGCTTGCCACCAAGTCTGAGGACCTGAGTTCAATGCCCAGAGCCTATATGATAGAGGGAGAGAACCAACTCCTTCAAAGTTGTTCTCTGACCTCATGGATGCATGCCCTAATGCACAATAATAATTTTAAAAAACTTAAACAAATAAATAGAAAATAAATTAAGTGATATAAACATCTTAGAAAACTAGATGTTTTCTCTTCATCCATACAATCATGTGAATCTGGTAATCAGAGTGTGTGGCACATTTTCCATTTTCATGAGACTTATCAGGTGCTTGAAACACTCTTATTTACTGCAGGGGTATCAAGCAGAGGAGGTATCATTAATATTACTCTGACTGTTATGGAGAAACTGAGGCCTAGAGAGGCTAAGCAACTTCTTGAAGGCCACTTAGGAAGTTAATGGCAGAGCCAGAATTTGAGCTGTGTGAGACTTCAGAACAGGTTCTCAGTCCTTATGCTAAAGTCACAAGTACACGACGTAATCAAATAAGAATGAAAAAGAACTGGACTGCTCACACTAAAATCCATGGAGCAAATCACATTCATGACCCAACCTGGCTGACTCCTTGCATGGCAATGTAGGGTGTAGAGTCACAGGTGCTGGGTGTGCCTTGCATTCACTCAGATAGGCTTGTAGGAGGTAGGAAACGTCTGTGAGAAGTGACCTGCAGACCAGAAAGGGGAGGCAGAGAGCAATTTGGATCTCAGGCCTTCTCAAGGCACAGGGAGAAACACTGTAGCATCAATCCCCATGCAGAAGACTGGGGGAACTGTCACAGCTGCAGAGGAGAGGTCTTCCCGGGTCAGGGGGAAAGCAAGGTCAGATAAGCATGTGGTGGGCTGAGGAAAGATAATGCAGAGCTATGGGGCTTCAGAGCACAGGAATAACGTTGATAAAAACAGCTCTGCTAGAAGTAGATCCTGCTATATAGAATGAACCTGGGCAGGAGCCATCCAGTGGAAGATGAGAAGCCCTGCTTTGCAGTGACTGCAGCCATCCAGTCACCATGCAGTGAGTAGGAAGAGAGGAAGGACCAGCCAAGAAGAAAGGAGAAACCAAAGAGGCGAGATGGAAAAAGACTGCAACTGCCAGCTTCCAGGAGGCTCAAAGAACCTCCACGGAGCTTAGCTTCATTCCCCAGAAAGATGCTGAGAGAACAAGTGGGGCCTTATGAACTCCAGCTAACCTTGACCTTGGATGAAGACTTCCTTCCTACGGAGGTTGCATTTGGAAACTTCTTTTGAGTCTGTACCTGCGCTAAGACTTGTCATTGTGGAGTGCAGGTGGTTCCACCAGACATCTCAGCATCTCGTCTTTGAAGCTACAGGTATCACGTGATTGTGATTCCTTTTGCTGTGTTTTGACATCTGGAGAGATAGGCCATCAGAAAGTGAATCTCTTGTTTAATGGATGGACACGTGACAGACAGTGATGTCACTGTTTCACAGAGAAATTATTATATGGGACTGTTGCTTGGCTCCCTTGATCAATGTAGAGTGAGGACATGCATCATTACTTACTGTAAGAGAAGCATTCTAGGAGGGCAAAGCACCATTTAGCTCTTCTGGTGAAACTATTGGGTATTAATGCACTGGGATTTATTGTCCTGTTCTGTTTTATGCTTAAGAAGTTTTAAGACAGGATCTCAATGTACATCCCAAACTCAGTCCAAACTCATTATCCTCCTGCCTCAGTCTCCCAAGTGCTAGGATTGCAGGCATCTTCTACCATGTCAGGTAGAGTAGCAGACTTACTAACAAGGACCCAAAAGCTCTGATGCTCATGTGTGAGTGGCCCTGTCATTAAATGGAACCTTCTCGTGGGAAGAAGGCTAAGAGAAGAGAGGAGCCAGGAAACTAAGAAGAAAATGAACAGAAGGGCATCGTGGCCTGATTTTCAGAACACAGTCTGTCTCAAGGACGGGTCTCCCCTAAGTGAACCTCACAGGCTCCTTTTAGTTAATGAGGTTTCTTTAATATGACGTGAAACAACCTTTAGTATGATTGATCACAGTGACAGAGTCCCAGGGATAGGGGCAGGTGGCAACAGAAAGACAATGTTCTGATCCTTCATGCCCATATTTACACACTGAAATGAAGACAGGCATCCATTGGCATCAGATTCCTGTTACACAGATGACCTAAGCTAACAGTGTTTCTGACCAACCATATCTATGTGAGACAAAGGAGGTTTTCCTGTCATTTCCAGTCTCTAGCACATAGGGAAGATTATTTTTTTCCCCGAGACAGGCTTTCTTCCTGACTGCCAAGAACTCTAAAATCTTTTTCCAGATTTGTCTCAGAGAAGGCTAAGAGTCCCCATTATGTAGTGCAGTTCACCAAGCAAATACCAGAACACTCCCCACAGGCTACCAGAGCCAAGTACTGAGCACCTGGGCTGTGGGGAGCCATGGGTCATGAGACTTAGTACCTGGGCTGTGGGAAGCCATGGGTCACGAGACTTCTTGGAAGCAGGAATACAGAGAGCGAGGAAACGTGCCACCCCCACCCCCCCAACACCCCCCACCAGCAGGACCAGGTACTGACTCTGCAGCATCAGTTTCCACAAGTGTTAATACTTGGCTAAATAAGAAAGGAGAGACTCAATTGCTCTTCTCAAATCCTCCTTGTGACCAAGAAGAAGAGGAAATGGTCTGCTTTCAGAGGGCGGGGCTATGTCTTTAGGAAGCAGACTTCAGTAAAGGAAGAATGTCTTAATAATTAGACTGCCTCTAAACTGGGACAGTGAGTTCTCAGTTGGCACACAGATTGAAGCGAAGGGTGAATAGATCGTGTCCAGAGAACCACTACCTCAGGCACCACTTGATACTGGGGCTTCTCAGGAAACTCATTTCCTCCTTGACATTCAAAATTGTTACTGAGTTAGTTGTCACTAGGACTGCTATCTACCACGCTGATTGGGAAAACAGCAAAAATGGGTTGTCCCTCAGTTTGAAGACTAACTCAATGTCTAATTCAAGATCATTTATCATTCTGTGGCATCAAGAAGCAACATCCATCTGGACCTCCTGATGCCCACCCCACCCCATTTTACTCTTCCCGGGTCTGTCCAGAGTTCCTCCTTTAGAACATAGTAGCTCTTCTGTATTAGAGATTTTCCACAGTGCCTACATTTAACTTGTATGGTTCCTTAAACACATTGTTGTCAAATAGTTCTGAGGTACTAGATGATTAAGATTTCAACTGGAAACCAAAAACCTTTTTGATAAGGATTTAGTCACAATTTATTGTTGACCTGTTGTGAATGTCTGTGTCAAGATCCTCAGAAAGTCAAAATTCAGTCAGCCTCAAGACAGCTGCAGACATGGTTAAAGTTTTTACCAGACAGGCCATTTCACCCAGATAAGAGATGGCTTCACTTCTAAGCATGTCACCCAAGTTCCCAGAATGAGAAATTTTCTTGTAACTTATTGGATGCAACATGGGTGAGAACACACAAGCTCGCTACCACCATGAATGCTTCCTGAACGCTCCACAGGTGGTGCCAGCAAATTCTGCCAGGCCTGTCTTCAGGGTCACTCAATTTACTGCTTATGTGTGTTTCATCTCTCATTCCACACTGTATTTCAGTAGGTCCTCAGTGCATGGGGACCTCGATGGCTTCTTCACTTCCTCATGTGGCAGCTAACAAGCCAAGATACTTTGGTATGGTTGAGCTATTCTTCTTCTTTCAATAAAAGTCAACAAAACCAGCTTATTAGGAGTTTTGTTTTGAATCTTGGTGCTAGAGTTGATATTGTTTTCCAAACATGATATGTCCATGTGCTCAACCAACATCTATGAAGGCAAACTTACTTGGTAACAAGGGCTTTGCTGATGTAGTACATTAAGATAAGGTCACATTGGATTAACATGGGCAGTAATGAGAAGACTAGAAAAGATCTAGATAAGCACAGGATATGTAATAATAGAGGCAAAGATCTGTGGTACTATACCACAAGCCAAGAGAACTCCAGAGTTGCTGATATGGCCAGACAGGACTGATGCATGGAGCTCATTCTCCTAAATCGTTCTGAGGAGGTCCTGCCAACACCTTGATTAGAGAGTCTTGTGAGGTAAATCTTGGTTGTTTTATGGCTCAGTATGTGGTCTTTGTCACAAGACACACAGATACTAACATACTCAGGACAAGGAAATGGTGACTTGTTCTTGCTAACAGTCTACCCTCCTTTGTTATTGGTAACATAGTTACAATAATAGTAATAAAATTGCAATGAACCTTCCTTTGGACCCTGGGTTCTACAATGCTACAGCAACTCCCAGGAAGTAAATGCAGCCGTTGTTAATTATGTTTTTCAAGACAGGAAATGAAGAGACCAGTGGGTTAAAATGACTCAGTGAAGGTCAGACCACTGGGCTGGAGGACTGTGAATCAGTTGGAGGCTTGTCGGCCCCAAGAGCCCCTGCTGTCCAGAATATTTACCTTGGACTGAGAAGCTCACAATTTGTAGATATCAAGGATTTGTCCCAAGGTTATGGATAGAGAGAGCATGGACCCTTTGCCAAAACTCTCAGTGCTTTCTGTTTTGGGAATCATTTGCAAAATTGTCATTTGGAATTTGTCTTTGATTTCACCCAGGAATATTGACACATATGCTGTTGTGACAAGGCAAAACAGTCATCATGCACAGTTTTTCATGAATCCAAAAATTAAATTTAACTGTATTTGGCTGTAATTCATCCAAGATTTAAAATTAATATGAAAAACATTGCTTTATTTTCCAAAGCAAGTCATTTCAATACAAGTATAATTTGGATATTTAAATATGTCATAATGACAACTATATCCATACTTCGTGGGCTTTGTAGAAAAGGTGTGCACACAATATAGACTTCAACAATGCAAAAATTAATAAACACTTATCAGTTTTTATCAAACACAAATAGGGAACATATAGTTTTCTCTTATACTATCTGGAATAAAATTTTATTTTATTGTATTGTAGTTATAATTACTTGACATTTACATGTGGGAGTATGATATGTGAATGCAGGTGTGCACACGACCTGGAGCACATGTACAGTGTGCACACATGTGCAGTGTGCACAGGGCATGGTACATATGTGCAGTGTGCACATGGCATGGTGCACATGTGCAGTGTGCACGTAGCATGGAACATATGTGCAGTGTGCACACATGCAGTATGCACATGGCATGGGGCACATGTGCAGGTCAGAGGACCACTTTTAAGAGTCAGTTCTCTCCTATCGCTATGAGAGTTCAAGATGTAGAGCTTGGGGCCATAGGGCTTGTGCTTTTACTCATGAAACCATCTCATTGAGCTCTGACTGAAATATATAAATACACATTAAACACTGCTTTATATTTTCTTTCCTCTTCCTTTTCTTCATGCACTCTGAGAAGGCTTGGTCATATGTCACTCAAGGTTTCTTAAGATTGGCCATGTGCTAATCTTGATCTCCCAACCTTGACAACTGTTGACATTTAGGAATAGATCCTTCTATGCCACCCTGCTCATCCCAAGCTGTCTAGCGTCATTGGGAACATCCTATCCCTGGATGCTGGTGGATAATCCACTCACCCCACAAAACACATCTCCAGATATTGCCAATGCTTCTTTGGAAAGTCTTAAGCACCGTAATAGATGGCACCATGTGTCTAAGTGCTTTCTGTTGGGAAGTTGAGAGACTGAACACTGGCCTTGGACCCAAGCCACACTGAAACAATAATTCTGCAAGCAAACAGGAGGATGGGACAGATAAATTGTCCAGCACATTCCATGTCTCCGCTCCTCTCTGGCCCAGCCCCTAGGGGGAATTCGTGTGCCGCGATCCTATCTCCTCCCCCAGGACCACACCACTCTGATACACTATGGCTCTTTTCTCTGCTTTTCAAAGGCCTGCTCCAGATTGACCTGCACTAAATGAAAGACACAAGAATCCTCTCTCAATGGAGTCAGCCAACATATTGCAATCAATGGCGGCCAAGGAATCTCAGGCTAACATGAATCAAATCCTAACATATAGTAGTGGTTTACCTTAGCATTATTATACTTGTTAAATGATGTATTTTTTTATTGTCCAAGAAAAACACACATGGCCAATCTTGCCATCAAGATTTGACTACCCTCAAGCTTACTCTGTGTGTGCCAGGGATGCCGTGACAAGGGGATCACCTTGTCCTATGATTACATCTACCTGAGACACAGTAGGCGCTGTGCCTGTTTGAGCAGCACTATGCATCCATAAGTCTTACATCTGTCTACTCAACTAACTGAGAATAAAAACAGCTAGAAGAAAGGGATAGGGCACAGCTCCACTGGTATAATGCTCACCTACCATGCATGAGCCTCTGGGATCAATTCTCAGTACGATAGAGTAGGCAGAGCAGTGCATGATTGTGATCCTAGAGAGGCTCAATTCTCAGTACGATAGAGTAGGCAGAACAGTGCATGATTGTGATCCTAGCTCTTAGAAAGTGGAGGCAAGAGAATTTAAAGTCCAAAGACATCTGTGGTGCATAGTGAGTTCAAAGCCAGCCTGGGTTAGAGAAGACCTTATCTCGTAAAGAAAAAGAAACTGTACTAAGCACGTATGTACCTCTTTTCTCACCATTATTCTCAAAATAACTCAGTATAACTATTTATACAGCATTAAAACTACAATAGGCATTGGAGGAAACCTAAGAGTGCCTTAAGGTATGTGTAGTGTGCACAAAGCCACAAACAGAGAGAAGAGACTTGAGGATCACAGATCTTTGTATCCTCAGAGGTCCTAGAACCAATTCCCGACGGATACAGAAGGATGGTTGTATATCTGGAGCAAATGAATAATCTTGGGCAGAGGAAATCAAAGAGCAGTGTTTTGAATGGTGGTAGCTATAATACCCAGGTTTGGTTTGTTTTTTTGTATGTTTGCTCATAAATGTATATGCATTCGTGTGTGTGTGTGTGTGTGTGTGTGTGTGTGTGTGTGTGTGTACACACATATGCACCTGCATCAGGGGAGGAAACTTCACTTGTGTGTGAATATGAATGAGGCCAGAGAACGGCCTTGGGTATCATCTTCAGAGATGCTCCTTTGAAGCAGGGTCTCTCATTGGCTTGGAACTCACCAACTAGGTTAGGCAGGTTGAGCAGTGAGCTGCAGAGCTCCAGCTGCCTCCAGCTGCCCAGTACCTGCACTCCAAGCAAATAGTCTCACGCCTGCCTTTTTACAGGGGTTCTGGGATTCAAACTCAGGGCCTCATGTTTATGAGGCAAGCACTTTATCAACTGACTTATCTCACCAGCCTCTTCATAATGCTGTTTTTCTGTGACCTCAGTAAATGGTGTAAATGGTGACCACAGTGGATACAGGTAGCCTATGGGTAAGGACAGCTCTAGGAATGTCTGAGGAAAAAGAAAGATGGGATGAGGAAGAGACATGCTGTCTATCTCAGGAAGGACAGCCTGAAAGTCTTAGAGGAGGGCTGTTTTCAGTTTCCAAGATGTACCAAACACCAGAGGCTCACACTCCATCTAAAGGGTGCTTGAGGACAGCACGGAGAAGCTGTTCTCATACACTGAGAGTGTGAGCCTGTTAATGACCTCATGTGGCCGTTCAAAGACTGCTGTCATCGTTGACATCACAGAGGTGGCAGAGACATGCCTGTGTGGTAAGTTCCTGGTGTTCAGGAGACTAAACGTTGAAGTCCTCACATGCTGTTCATTGAACACACATCATGCCAGACGAGGCTGGCTTCTCGCCGCACTGGTAAAGCTCTGAGCACTTGAATTCGATGCACAGCGTACTGCCTCTCCATGAACAGTACAGACACCGCTGTTTTCCACACTGGCACAGTTCTGAATTCACTGTTTGGAAGCTGTGTTTTGAAACAGCCTTACAGACGAGACCTTGACTTCCACACATCTGAGTTTCCTCAGCAGGTTTGGACCATTATTCACCCTCCGACTCCACTTACACTTATTTACTATGTACGTGGTGGTCTCCTGTTCCAGATGCAGGGAGGTGTCTTTACCACTGCAGTGCCGTTGTGGAATTCAAGTTTGCTGCAGCCCCAGCAAACTGGTTCTTGATTTCTGTTGTAAATCCCAAAGTATTCATAAGACCGCGTCCCTTGCAGCACACAGGTAGCCCTGTCAGCAACTTAGCTGCCACAGCTGCTGACTGACAGCAGTTGCTGCCCTGTCTGCCTGGCAGGGAGTGGAGTGAGTGATGGGTAGGAATAAAGACCCGGTAGGCATAGTGAGATCCAAGAGGACACAATGCCCACAAGGAGAGCGCGTTTTAGAGGCTGTCCCGCACATCTTAGTCTTTTCAAGGAGTCGTAGGTAACTGTGGACTCCTGGACTCTGCCGACTGCACATCTGTGCTGTGTTCTGCGCCGAGGTTATTTCTATGCCCTTGGCTCTTCATTTCAAAGGTACCCAAGTGGCTTCCCATGGCCTCTCGTGTCTGCATGTGCTAGAATCCACAGCACTTACGTCCTGTTGAATGATTTCTACAGTGATTGCTGTTCACTGGGCAGTGCCCTGTTAAAGGACGAAACAAATTCTCTCCTAGAGCAACAGGGGGGTGAAATATAACATGGAAAATCCCAGTGTAGGTTAAGATGCCGTTCCTGACTAAGTGGCATGCTGCTATTTGAATTTATGCCCTGGGGAAAAGTTGAAAAAAATCAGAAAACACAGGTCATTATTATTTGTGTAGATTATGCAAACTTTGCCTCTTTAAAAAAAATGAATAAGTTGCAAAAGATCAGGGCAGGAATTTGGACTGTGTGTAACTGAGGGTTAGCTAGCAGGGTGTTGATTTATAAATCGCAACAACGGATTCCTTATGTCTCCACAATGGTTGTGTCTCCTGCACAATAATTCCCAGTGTTCCCTTTTGAAAGCCCTTGGTACTCAGTTAGCCCCGAGGTGTAATGTTTGATAATGTAGCTGCTGCTTCTGTCACCGCATTTTCTACAGACGCATTATATGTGGCCTGGAATAGTAGAGATTTATGTATGGAAAATAAGAATCAGCATTGATTAAAAGCCCCAGATAGACCATCCAATACAGCCCAAAGAACATCAGTTATTTTGCATTTTGACGTGGCGATTGATAACTCATAAATGCAAGCAGGAATGACAAATGCGGATGGAAACTGGCTTTGACAAAAACGATAACAGTATCAGTCTCCAGGGGCGGTGGAGGTATAAGCAGGAGCTGTTTAAAATATTTAATCATTTTATGAAGGCTGCAAGATGTTGTTTGACCCTGAAGGAGCGTGAATGTCACATGGATAGAAATGGCCAAGTCTTTGAAGTGAAATAAAAAAAAAATGGTGTTATTATAGATCCTTCTTGACACCCTATCATTTTTGTATAGGATTAAAAATATGTATACAAAGCACCAGATAAAGAGCTTCTGCAGCAGATGTCTTGGGTTGAAGGGGAAGGAGTTTTCACTTTAGAACCCCAACATGTTTTTATTTTCTTCCAAATTGGCAGAATACAGCCAGGTTCCTACTGAGAGAAGGTACCTTCGGATTTTCTTTGTTGTTGCTGATGTTATTTAGAGGTGTGTGTGTGTGTGTGTGTACATGTGTGTGTGCAGGTATGTGTTTATATGTGTAGATACTCATGTGTGGGCACCTCCACATACAAATGTATGTCTGCATATAGAGGTCAGTGCTGCAGCTGGACAGTGTTTTGAGAGCATCTGTGACTGGAGTGGAAGTCACAAAGTAGACTAGGCTGGCTGGCTAGCAAGCCCCAGAGATTCCTCCATCTACCTCCTGTGCACTGAGATTATAAATGCACACCTTTCTGGTTTTTCTATGTGGGTCCTGTAATGAACTTAATTTCTGCTGCTTGTGTGTCAATCACATTGCAGACTGAGGCGTCTCTCCAGTTCTGATAAATTTGGTTTTGAAATCAGAGGTAAATAATATTTTATTTCTGCTTTCCAGGGCCCACTGCTCAAATTGTTTTTTATTCCTCATCCTGGGCATCCTGGATCAATGGGGTTTTGTGTTTGCAGTACATGTTTGTATATGGTGAACGTATGAAGCACATATAGCTATAAATAAGCCAGGATGTATTTTATACACCAGACTCGACGGTGAATTGACTTAGTTCTTATCTATTCTACCGTTCTAAGTTTACCAGGTCGGCCCAGCCTTTGCCTCTGTATGTATCCAGGTAGCTTCTCTGTGGCATAACCCCTCATTCCACTGGGTTTTTCTGTAGCACAGAGGTAAAATGCAAGGCAGTGCTCCATATCCCCCCCGTGTCTCTGGGTTTCCCTGCTCCAGTTTCCAGTCTGATTTGTCTGCTGGGAGTGTATGTCAGGAATGGTAGCTTCTAGCATATTTTTTTTCTCTTTACTGAGTGTACATAGCTTCTCATAGGGGCTAATATTTAGCTGTTCTTAAATATCTTTGCCATTAATTTCTGGACCGTTCTACAGTATTCCTGGTAGCTGCAGTTATAACCTTTGCTGAAGGACTGGGTTCTTTGGGTAGGAGCTGCACATGTGCACACAGACCATGGGCAGGAAGGTGTCTGTGGAACAATGCTCCCTTTCACTCAAGCAGCTACTTCGCTTTCCCTGGGTTAGTAGTTTCCCCATTGTATTAGCTATTCTGTTGTGATAAAATACCACGAGCCAACATAACAGAGAAGAAAGGGTTTTCTCTGGTCATTGTGGCTGGGAAGGCATGACAGCAGTCATGGGAATCGTGGCGGCGGGAAAACAGATGCCCACATTTCATCTGCACACGTAAAGTATAGGAAGAGAACAGAGCATGAGAACACCAAAGCCCACTTTCACTGACACACCTCCTCCCAGGGAGTCTCTAAATGTCCCAAGACCTTCCCAAACACTATGGCCACCAACCAAAGACCAAGTATTCAAATACACGAGTCTATGGGGGACATTTCTCACTCGAAGCCACCACACACATCAACCTTTATTCCCAGCGTGAGGAACATCCCTTCAGTGGGATTTTCTGTTCAGGTGAGATAGGGATACCTGACAAAGACTTTCTGATGTCACCCCTCCCACATCCCTGCAATGAACACACCCTTCTCGTGCAGACCCTAACAAGCTGTACAAACACATGTTCACACACCCATGCATCACTTATAGCTTCACTTATAGACATACACATGCAAACATGCGTGCTATAAAGCCACACACACTCACAGCTTCACTCTACCCTCTGCTTCCTCTACCTTTGCTTCTCTGCATTTGTCTCCTTCACTACAGACTCCACTGACCCCCGGAGCAGATCCTGCATCCATCCTATACCCTGGGGATACCAGGCATACCTTGATTTCTGGCATCTGGCCTTCAGAGGTATCTGTCATGAATTCCCTTGTTCCTGCCACAGTCTGTGTGACCTTGTTAACTGTAGTTCTGAGAAACTAGAAAGCCCTATGAGGATGATGCAAACGCTTATTCTGGATAGTTCTGAGGCCTTGGATGTAATCACATACATTCTCATAAGAAAGCCAGAGGGGATTTGATAATGGCCATGTGGTAGAAGTTCAGAAGGAGAAATGACCACCTCTTGGCTACTTGGAAGACAGAGGAGGTGATCAGAAGCCGAGGAATTAGAACAGCACCAGACATTGGCAGATTTTCTCTTCTGGAACACCTAAGAGTCAGCCCTGCTCACACTCTGATTTCCACTCACTGGGGCTATCTTCTGGCCTCCATAAATATGATACAATAAATTTATGTTGATTTTAGATATTGAGTTGAAATATTTTGTTATAATTAACACAGAAAACTGTAGAGGAATTTTAATCCACCAACATGACTGCTCTGGCAAGGGATCACATTCAAAGACCTTCTCTGTCCGTGTGATCCAGCTAGAATAACACACCTTTAATCTCTCTGGTTGGAATACAGACACACTCTTAGTACACACCTTTAACCCCAAGCAATGAAGGTAAAGTTGGTTTGAAGAAGGAAGCACCCATGTTCGAAAGTGATATCTAATTAGGGGGAGACAAACTGATAAATCAGAAAAAAAAAAAATTGACAGAATGAGTCAGAGATAAGACATGCCCAACTCTCACAAGAACAGCACAGGAAGGAGAGGCTACTTAAGAGCATCGCAGAAGGAGTCAGGGTTGAATCAGTTCATGCAGTGCAGTTGAGTTCAGCTGAGTTCATTTGTGAGTTCCATTCAGCTTGTGCAAATCATGCAGAGGTAGTTGTAGATAGAGAATAAGAAGGAATCAGGAGATTAGAATAGATTGTCAGAGTTAGTTTGAGACCAAGCAGAGCAATTCAGTCAGAAGCCAAGAAAAGCCAGTTTGAATCAGTCAGCTTGGCAAGGAGTTTGAGTGAGAACAGATGAATTGAACCAGCCAGCCAGAGTTCAGAAAGAATTAGGAAGAGTGAACTTATTCAGCAGTAATCCTCCCAGGGGGCAATTACTCAGAGAAAGTTACTTTTACAGGAAACTAACAGAGTCAACACAGGCTACCTAAGAAGAAAGACTAAGGTAAACATTTCATGTATTTTTTTTATCTATCCCTGTTGCTCCACTAAGACACCATACAAAGAAGCATCTCTACGTAACATTGCTCACATGTCCCTTTCACACAACCCCATCCCACAAATGCAACCTTTAGGAGCAAGGTCATGATGTCACCCTAGTTCAAAACCAGAGATGCTACCAAATGGACAGGAACCCTGAAGCTGGCTGTCACGGCTTTTAGTAACCTGAGCTCCCCACTCCCACCTCGCTTCCAGCACTCCCCCAGACAGCCCTTGTTCTCCCCACAGACCTACCACTACCCCTCCAGAAGTTTTGCTGCTTAGGTCCTGGAACACTTCCTCTCTTCTGGTTGTAAAGACACAGCTTAGATTCTAGGGAGGATTTTTGCTTTTGTTTTCTTTTCTACCAATTTATTATGTGCTGAACGAGGCTCTCCCACAATCCCAACAAGTACTGCACCACTGAGCTACATACCCAGTCTTTTTTTTTACTTTGATTTTTATTTGGAGAAAGGGTCTCACTAAGTTGCCTAGATAGTCCTTGAAATCAGTCTGTAGCCTAGGGCCAATCTTGAACTTGTTATCCACCTCTTGGTTGGGATTGCTGGCTTGTGCCACAAGACTTGGCTTCTAGGATAATTTGTCAATACTTCCAGCCTGTACCAACACTTCTCTTCACTGACCAACTTCCCATTCTAACTAAACTTGGTTCAGTATACAATAACCCCTTATGACATCATATATGAGTTTCTTTTTTATTCCCTAGCTAGACTGTGTAAAGGGTACTACAGAAGGTTAAAATATAATCCACATTCTGGTTTCATCTTTATGGCTATGCTAAAATACCCTAACCTAAGCAACTTAGTGGAGGAAGGGTTTATATTAGCTCACAATTCCAGGTTACAGTCCATCCTAGCAGGGAAGTCACAGTGGTAGGAACTTGAAACAGCTCTTCACATCACACCCATAGTCAAGAGCAGAGAGTGTGCACATGCTCATTTGCTTGTTCTTGCTTATGCTCAGCCTGATTTCTCAACTCTGATACAGTTTAAGACGCCCCACACTGCCTAGGGCAGCCATTCTCAATCTGGGTTGTGACCACTTTAAGGGTCGCATATCAGATATTTGTGTTACTATTCATAACAGTGACATAATTACAGTTATGTAGTAGCAACAAAATAATGTTATGGTTGGGGGTCACGACAATATGAAGAGCTGTATTGAAGGGTCACAACTTTAGGAAAGTTAAGAACCACTAGCTTAGGGAAATGGTGCCAGTCACATTAAGCTGGATCTTCCCATATTAATTAGTCAATTTAATCAAGACAGACTCCCACAGACATGTCTAACAACCAACCCAGTGTAGACAATCCTTCATTGAGACTGTCTTCCCAGGTGATTCTAGGTCATGTCAAATTAACATTTAAAGCTAACATTATAGTCTTTATACACATAAGGATTATAGTTCAGCTGTGGAGATAGAACATCTGAACAGATCAGGTAACATCAGACCTATCTGATAAGAAGTCTAAGCAATCCTAGAACACAGGACTAGAAGCCAAAAGAATACAGTTCTGGCTCTGGTTCTATGCCTGGGGAAGCCCATCTGCCCTGGCAGATTCTTCTCTCATCATCTATAACCTTAGTTAGACACGACCTGGGTGACCTCTAATATCTCTGCCATCTCCACATCCTATGATTCAGTTCTGGCATGGGATGGTGCTCCTAATTGGGAGACACCTTTCTCCTGGGCCAAGAGTTCTGCCAGGGCCTGTATGAGTCACGGTTCTCCATAAGCATCATGTGGCAGGTTATTACTCATTATGCAAACCTAGGTCAAGTACACTTCAGAGCTAGGGAAGCCCTACTTGCCGCCAAAGTCTCTGTTGGCACTGAAACCTTGACAGCAATCCCTGACTTCTGTTGCTTTGGCAGGCTGCAGTCAAACAAGACACTGTCATCCAAGGTCCTGGAACATGGGATGCAGAAAGCCAATCTGGTATGAGCATGTGAGAAAGATGTAAACTAAGAGAGAAGCTGATGAAGCTATGGCTTGTTCTTACCAGCTCCAACCACGGACCCTGAACTTCACAGTTAGCTCCTGGAAATTTTTGTGTGCAGACATATTGCTCTACCTAATTCCAAGTGCAAGGTTATCAATAATGAGTTCCTGAGCCTCAGTCAGTCATTTCAGTATCCTTGTGACAACAGTGGACATGCTGGTAGGGATAGACAGCAGCCCACAGAGACATGAGGAAGGTCACTTGGAAAAAAACCCATTGTGGCTTCCAGGGAAAAGATGGCATATCAGCACCAATGGTCCCTATGAACTACAATCCAGCATTTTCTGCCAAAGCCACTATCTTAGTTTTGTTGCTATTGCTCTGATAAAAATACCCTGACAGAAGCATCTTCAAGGAAAAAGGTTTGTTTGTCTCACTATTCCAGATTGCATCCCATCATTACAGAGAAATCAAGAGAGCAGGAGCTCAAATCCGGATGTCACAGGACATCCACAACCAAGAGCAGACAGCATTACAAAATTAGTGTATGCAGCCTAGAGCTCAGCTCGCTTTTCTCCAGTATTATACAACCAGGGTCCCCTACTCAGAGGATGGTGCCACCCACAATGAACAATTACTTCAATTAATATAATCAAGATAAGCCCCATAGGCCATCCTAATATGGACAGTCCTTCATTTAAGACTGTCTTCCCAGGTGTTTCTTGATTGTATCAAGTTGACAAAACAAACATCACAGCTATAAAATGCCTTTTTTTCTGGCTAGTGTTCTCCATAGTAGCTAAGAAGTGCAGATCCATTAAGGTTCCTATTTATACCTATGGTTAAGAGAGTCTCCTGTCTCCATATCAGGTCTGATTCAGAGTTGCCCAGGTGTCTCTCTCACCCAGGAACCCAGACAAACTTCCCCAGCTGGGGTGAACAAAGCCACTGAGCAGACAGGTCCCAAGACCTTCAGACTGACTCGCCATGCAGATGCCTTGTCCATGCAAGGGCAATGTCAAGAAACTCTCTGACTCTTAGTGTTAAGTACATCTTATTATGTAAGAATAGTTACTACCTCTCCCTATCAAAGGCTCATGCATGCAAGCCTTTCATCTTAGACTTGCAGATGTAACTCAACCCAGTACTAGCTGGGAAACACTATTGACAGCTCTATCCTTAAGAATCTTCCCCAAGGATGGAAATTTCCTATAAGCTATGCAGCACCATGGGATAGCCACCAGGCAAATGTAACTTCTGAGCACTTTGAACATTGGCATTACAGTAAGGAACTGATTTTCAGTTTAACTTAATGCATGTGTATTCAAATCTAAAACTGAAAAGCCACATGTGGCAAGTGGCATCACACCGGACCGTGAAGTTTCTCATGCTTCCTTTCCATTTCTCTGTGTGTCATTAATTTAACTGGCACTGCAGTGGACCCTGAACATTTGTAGCAACATTCTAATGGCATAATAGAGAAAGATGGGTTAAAAATAAGGGTGCTACTGCTGACCATATCCTTGGTCTTCCCAGCGGGTGGCATAGGTACTTCATACACAAATCTCTTTCCATGCCCACAATAAGCAACAAGAGCCTTTCATGGATGAGGAGACTGAGACTAGGAAAGAGTATAAAGTGGCTAAATTCTACAGACACTGAGGGGTAAAATCAAAGCAGGGATCCCAAGTTAAATGTAATAGATCTCCTGAGAGGAGACAGCATGTGGACTGACTCTTACAGGATTCAGTGCGGGCTGAGGAGTGAGTAAGTGGGAGAGAGATAGAGAGTGGATGGATGTGAGGAGAAACACTGTGAAAGAGGGAACAGACGTGTGACGATGGGGTTCACCACATGCACTACACTGTGGCATCCAACAGGGAACATGACAGGCGATGCCCCAGGGAAGGAGTGCCCAAGTGGGCAGGGAGACTGCTGGTCTACCAGAAAGGATTCTACACTGAGGGTCATGAGAAATGCCAAAGAGCTAGAGGGACAGAATAAATGTGCAGTAATTAGAAGGTCCTGGTCACAAGAAGAACACAGAGAGGCAGGAGGACTTCAGAAAATGAGGTCAGGAAGGAAACGAGACCCTTAAAGAGCGAGAGGTCTACAGGGCTTTAGAAGTAGGTACTACTTTTGGGAGCAGTCTAGGCAGACTGGATGATCCCAGATTCCAGACGCAAGGACTTGAGGCAGAGGCTGCTGTGGAGACTCTGTATTCCCTGGTTAGAGGGGCTCACTGAGCTGCTCAATTAGTGCCATTCCCTGTGGAAAGTTTCATTCAACTTCAGTGAATCCCAAACTCTCCTTACTTATGGACTCTCCAGAAAGACGATGCCCGAGAGACTTCTTCCAGAATGGAGTGCCTAGAGTCCCTTCTCCCACCAAGGGCATAGTAGTGCCTACCAAAAATAGCTGTAGGAGTTTTCAAGTATTTGTTTATTCTCTTTATTTATTTTGTTTTATCATTTTATTTCTTTCTTCATTTTTTTAGACAGGATATCACTGTGTATCACAAGCTAGCCTGGAACATACTAGACAACCGAAGCTTGCCATAAACTCATAAAAAGTCTTCTTCCTCAGCCTCCCTCTTTCTGTGATAACAGGTATGAACCACTATGCCTGTTGTAAACATTTTAATTAATGTATTTTTCTCATTATTGATGTGCCCTAGTATCTCAATACCTTTGAAAACCTTGCTTTAAATTAAGTGGTAATTGGCATGTGACTTGATATATATAGGGTCCCCAGCATCTGGGGGTGCTGTCCTGAGGGCAAAACTATTTTTCACTCTAACAGTGAGCATTTAGTCTGCCTTTCTTATTATTTTGGCAATTATTCTAAGGTTTTGAAATCATCAGTGATGGAGACCATGGGTACCAGAGAACAGTGATCCTGGAGGTCACTGTGTGTCTTCTGTTACACCCACATTGAGAAAAAGAAAGCCAATCTCACTTTCTTGATGAAGCCCTAAGGATTACCATTTTGTTGAGTCTTGATCTTCGGTGTTCTCATTTCCTCTTCTGAGTGATGGGAACCCTTCCCACAAAAGAAAAGAGCTTCCCAGAACCAACATTTGTGCTACTGTTGGGTCAAGACCAGAATGAGATGCTTTTCCATGGAACACCATTTTATTAACTCAAAAGAATAACTGCGGTTATTCACACGTAGGAATTTGGCAAACATTTTCCCAAAGGAAACAAGGTAAGCCTATAACTACAGGGAAAATAACTGACAATAGCTGTTGCCAAGGAAAAACTTCAATCTCTGGAGGAAAGAAAAATAGTATTTTTAAAAAGAGGGGCTGCGAGATGGCTCAGTGGACAAAGATGCTTGCCATGTAAAACTTCTGACCTAAGTTCAATATCCAAAACCCCACATAAAAGTAGGACCAGAGAACCAAATTCACAAAGTTGCTTTGTGATCTTCACATGTGTTCCAAGACATATGCTCCACACATACAGACATGCCACACACACATATACACACACATGCATATACACGTAAACACAGGCATGCATGCATGCACATATGCACCCTCATCATACATACACGCACAAAATTATAGTAATAAATATTTTTTTTAAAAAATTTGAGGGTCTGGAAAGATGGCTCAGTGGTTAAGAGCACTGACTGCTCTTCCAGAGGTCCTGAGTTCAAATCCCAGCAATCACATGGTGGCTCACAACCATCTGTAACAGGATCCGATGCCCTCTTTTACTGTGTCTGAAGACAGCTACAGTGTAGTCATATACATAAAATAAATAAAATCTAAAAACAAAAATTTAATAGACTGGACATCATGACATTGACACCTTCACAAAACATAAAATCTTTTTCTGGTGAAATTGCATGGTATTAATCAATGTGGTATTTTAATGGTGCATAATGAACATGCACACGCTCTGTAGACAAATAATTTTAAAAGAATGCACAATTTTAAACAAGTGGTATATAAGCATGTATATAATGACTCTGATGTGGCGCACAGGAGGGTAGCTAACAAGGAATGTAACAACAAGAAGCAACTAAAAATGATTGGGGTGGGATTTTTTCCTCACCTACATAGCATCTGCAATCCTGAGAGTTCTTCATTCTACAATTGGAATGCTGTAAAACAGAGCAGTAGACATCCCAAAGAAAGGCGGTTTGTGTCCTGTGGTGAGTGAGTTTCATAGTGAACACATTGTGAATGCTCTTAACACTGATCATTATTCAAACTTCTTATGGTTCCTTCTGATACTGATCCCATGACATGGCTGCTGACAAAAGACAAGGACGTTTCCCTTATGCAGCCATGAACCTTGAAAGACAGCCAGCAGGGCCTCCACTTCTGGTTCCCTGCATTGCTTAGGCCAAGCCCAGCACTGAAGGGAGGAGGTTGTGGCACTTGCTGAGTAAGGCCACTGTGAGAGTGTCCACACCCAGCATCAGGCCCATGACAGCATTGGGAACCTTAAGAACTGACTGCAACCCAAACTGGCACCAGAAGGAACAACTTTGTTCTTAGGAAGTGATCCAGGGATTTTAACAACGTCTCTGGTGTGGGGAGGGGTATAGACTTCATAATGGAATAAACCTAAAGCTCTGTAATCAACAAGGAATTTCTGCAATGCCTTCCTCTCCTTTCCCACACTTGCCTTTCACACTGTATAGATGATTGCTTCTAGAAATTCACATTTAAAAAAACAATCATAACTAAGTCCAGGAACCATTTAGAGAGAGTCCAACAGGTTCTGGCTGCCCCTGCATGTCTCATAAAGAAGAGTCGTTGCGTACCAGGAGTCACCAGGGCTGCCCACACCCATGCCTCCCTTTTGAGTGATGTAGTGCTGGCATCAAGCTGCCCAGTGGAAGCCTTTGCTTCTAAGAGGCCATTAGGAAAGTGCTCATTGGGCCTCCAGAGCATCCCTGAACTCTGCTCTTTCCCAGAGGAGGACAGCACTTTATCTAACCCCATCTGTTTTCCAAAGAGACGATTTCAAGGCCCAGGTGTGCCACCCAATCATGTACGTTGATGCTTTTCCACCATCTCTGACATATGTTAACCACAAAGTAAAGGGCACTGAATATTCTGGAAGATTAAGGAGTTTACACATGGCCAGAGTTTGGAGTCTTAAATCATTGCTTCTTGTGGTGGAGAGGAGAGTGTGCAAGAGGGGATATGAGAGCCAGCCCCAAAGATGGATTATCTCATTCCAGCTGTCCTGACTGCCCATCAAACCATGCAATTAGTAGCCGTGCAAATGGAATGCCCTCGACCAAAACAGAACATGAGTCTGCTTTAAAGGACTTGCCCGCAAGGCCTTTTGGGTAGAGGTTTGTAGGTCTTTCTGAAGACAGTGCTGAAGTTGGACTTTTGTCTCCTCCCTACCTGTTCCCCTCCCCTGCCCACTGAGGTCTGCTCCATATACTTTTAACGAAGTCGGAGACAGTGTGTAATTATGCAGCAGAAAGAAACTGTCTGAGGATCGCTGAAGTTGCTTAAATTGTGCTGATTTACAGAGATAAGAGACTTTTCCCTAACTCAAAAACAAAACAAAACAAAACCCTTTTTCTTTTTCCGGAATGGCAAACAATCTCCCCCAAAGTCAACTCCTTTTCTGAAAGTCATTGCTAGTTTTCTAATCTCCGAGTCATTAGATAACAGATAGAACTGCACACTCACTGCTTCCAAATGTTTATGGTCTGCAATTCATTCTTAATGAGCTCTCTCCACGTCTTTATTCTTCCCCGCACCCTCCTGCTGGGAAGTGCCTTGCCTTGCCTTAATGATCCCACAGTCATTTTAGAGCCATTTCTCCTGCCTTATGTAATTCTGACACCACAGAAGAGCCCAACTCACTGCCTCACAGTTGGAAATGTAACCTTTAATGTATTAATTTCTCTTGCTCAAAACAATTTAACCTCTGTCTTGGTTTTCTGATTGCTAAGTGTTCCAGTCAAATGCCTCTTACGTTTTTCTTGGTCCTGGAGGGCTTGCTCTTACCCAATTCATGTACAACATACTCTGCCTCACTGGGATGAGCATGCTGGGCTCCCTCACGTGCTAACCATCAATCCATTATGTTTCTCATGATTGCCTGTCTCATTCTCAAACGTCTCCCTCCCCCAAAAGATTAATTAAAGGAGCTTCAAGTGCAAGTCAACATTGCATGCAGAGAAACAAATCGTATGAACCCAGAAGATGGAGGTGTCCTGGAGTGACCCTCTTATCCTTCCTCCAGTACTGGACCAAATGACTTGATGAGTATAGCTAGGGAGCAAGTGCTCCTAAGATGTGTGGACCCCTATCGGACTCATCCTCAGGAGAATCATAGGGTGTGAGATGGAAAAATTAACAACAGTAACAAAAGTCTCTTGAAATGGGGCTTTGAATTTGAACACCTGCCTCTGTGCAAAACAGGGCTCACAACATGGAAGAGCTGCTGAGGGATTCCCCTGTAGAGACTTGTAAGTTCAAGCCCCCCACAATCAGCACCACCATAGAACTCAGATTGAACATAAAAGCAAAGGACTATTCCGGACCCAGTTCATAGATCAGTGGTGCCATAAGAGGCTGGTCTCTGTTCCCCCAAGGTAAGAAACAGCTGTGCATAAACCCAGGTTTCTCCTTCTCATAGACCTTACTTCATACTGTTCTGCCTTGTAGCAAAGAGCCCGCACTTTAAATGGCCTCTACTGTAGGTTGTGGAGTCTTAGGAAATACGGCATTTCAGAGCAGGAGCCGTAGGCCAGCTTACCCAAGGGGAAAATGTGCCTTCACTATCAACTCCACCTTATACTAGGGGAAGGGGAAGGACAATGAGCCAGCCATCCTACGGTCCGACCAAGAACCTTCTCCAAGGCGGTCATGCTTGGAGACAAACGTACTAGGAGCTTGGCCATACCCATCTCTAATTAAATGTATAACAGCTGTTTACACACACTCATTAATCCTCTTTCATAGGGTTCCTTAAGGCCCATTTATATTAATCCAGGGTGCATAGATTGATTAAACAGGCCTGTGGGTGAGGAGAGTGAGACCATCTGATGAACTTGTCGGCTGCCTCTTCTTTTGTGAGTCAACAAATAGATAATTTGGTTTTGTTTTTTTAAAGAAATGGAAATACGCTATGCATGACATCTGGATGGCCAACCAATGCATTTTTTAATTGATGGGACTTGTATCTGCTCCAGTGTGCCTGCATCTTTACCACTTCAATGTTGATCCCTTTCATTCTTGGAAACCCGCCACACCTGAATATCCTTTACCTGAATATGCTAAAGAGAAATGAGACCAGCTGACCTGACCAGCAAAGCTGATAGGTGCCCATCAAAAGCTTCACCAAGCTAGATTCCTTTTCCAGGAATTCCTTTAGCCTCTGTCTGGGGAGAGTAAAAAGTAAAATCTTTCAGAAGAAACCCAGTGCCGGGCAGATCAGCTCACCAAAGCAGGGATGCTCATATTTTTGGAGCACAGTAAAAAATGCATGAAAGTGCATTTTTATTTTAAATAAGAAGCAGAAGCATTCTTCAAACAGTTTTACATACTGCTTAAGTGTAAGTTTCCTTTAACCAATGTCACTGGACTACGAATTATTCTTGACAAAAAAGGAGAGTGAATTGAATGAATGAAACACAAATGTATGAATGAATGAAAACTGAAGGTGGTCTAGACCTAGTCACTACTTCGAGAAATTTCAAGGGATGAACAACTGGTAGCATAGAAAGGCCACTCACTGACAATGTTCAGGCTGGGACCGATCCACTAAACAAACAGTTCCATTTGCCAAGATGTAAGTGACACACAGGGGAAGCCTATGGATGAAGACTCGAATGGGTGTAGCCACCACGTGCAATGTGTGGGCCTCCCTGAGGTGTGGGTTTGAAAGGATGGCAGAGAAGTATTCTGGAAACAAACCAAAACACAGGCTACGCAGCCTGCACCTTTAAAAAAGCATGACTATGGGTTAAGGAGTTGGCTCTGTGTGTAAAGCACTTACATAGTAAGCTTGAGAATCAGGACACCCTCCTGTAATCCCAGCCCCAGGAGAAAGAGACAGGCACCCTGCAGAGCAAGCTGGATAGCTAGACTGTCTGAATCCGTAAGCTCTGTGCTCAACAAGAAACCCTGCCTCAACAAATGAATCAGTGAGCTCTGTGCTCAGCAAGAAACCCTGCCACAACAAATTAAGTAAAGAGCAATTGAGGATGACACTCAGCATCAGTCTCTGATCCCCATGTGGACTTGCACATGCAAGCACATGCAGTCATTCATGCACATATCCATGCAGGAACACCACACCCACACATACACAAAGAACACGTACCCATACAAGCCAGAGAAACAGAAGAACTATGGTGAGTATTGACGTGATAGTGACAGCTGGGTATGATTTGGGTTTTCTTAAGGGCCTTTCTAATAAAACCCTGACATGAAATACAGTAAAAATTGGGATTTGTTTCTCTGTTGTCCATCTGGAGAGGGAGGGGACCACAAAGATTTGGCCACAGTTGAAGCTAGGTATCTGATTTACACAGTTCCCTACATTTCTTTCTGCTCTGTGTGTTTAGATGTACCATGGCAAGAATCTGTGAACAGTTGACGAAGGTTCACTCCTCAGCCCCTCCGTGGCCATCTTGGCCTTGCTATGGAAACCCAAACCCCTTCATCATCAAACTGAGCCGCCATTGCTGAGAGGATTCATAGTCCCCATAATTAAGACTCTCCTGTTCACAGAAGAATCCTAGGCATGGTTCAAAGCATCCAAAGGTTTGAAAAAAGCCATTGCCAAGCTGCAGAATCAGCATTTCCCAGGAGGGACTGGAGAAAACTGTCTACCTCCTGCCTGTGACCTTTGCAATGCATACATTCGTTTGAGACATAAGAAGGTCTGACCCTATATTATAAACAAATAAATAAATAAATAAATAAGGAAATGTCCACCTGTTAAAGTCACCCACCAAGCCTAACACATTGCAGCATTATTTTGCTTAATTTTTAAAGAAGACTGTTTTCCTTATAGGCATATACATGCCTGTTGCAGAAAATAATTTAAACCATGATAAAATGGATAAATTATCCACTGTTTTTGTTTTTGAAATACCAGCTTCTATTTACAAATTTCCCCACATAATAACTCTCCACAGGTGAAAGAAAGAAAGAAAGAAAGAAAGAAAGAAAGAAAGAAAGAAAGAAAGAAAGAAAGAAAGTCTTCCGTGCTTTCTGGAATTGGGTTAAAATGGGTTTGAAAATCTTCGCACCTCGCCTACTTGCCAAGAAATTTTAAGAGGGACTTGGACCGTTTTGTTTTATTTATCTTTTATTTTAGAGTTCTCCTATTTTAAAAGCAAATGAGTCAAGCAACCTTGAGGGTTGCATAAGGATGCTGGATGCCGGATGCCGGATGCAGCAGATGCCACTGCTTCTGTAACAGACCAGCCAGGGCTGCCTTCCTGGGTCTGTGTAGGAATCAGAAAAGGAAATCATTGGTATTGCCACCCAGCTTAGGAAAGGCTGCTGGCAGTCTGATAGCAGGATGTCAGGTTCCCACTCCCTGGGTGTTGTGATAACTGATCTCAGCAGCCACTGTAATGTCAGAAGCAATACATAAATAATCCCTGAATTATAAATCTTTTGTAATGATCATAGGCTCAGAGCCACGCCCTGAGTGTGGAAAGCCCCATCAGGGTATTTCTTGAATGTGTATGTTAGAAACCAAGACAACGGCAGTTTTGGCAAGTGGAAAAACAATTGTGACTCATTCTGAATTTGTACATACTTGGTGTTTTTGTCTCTTGTTTGTGGTACATTGACGGAACACACCCCTCTAGCAGTCGGTTTATTGTCTTCCCTCGTAGGCAGCTCCCATCCTGGACCCAACATTTCATGCATCTTTTTGAGAATGTAGAAGAGTAAGATGTCCTTGCTCCTTCAACCAAATTAAATGAGGAACTTTTCTAAAATTAATTTTCAGGTAATCATTTCTTGCCTTACGGTAGAAATCTATCATGTATTCGGTAATGCCATGCATCCGCCAGGCCGCCCTGCTGCTTTCTGTCTGACAGATCTGTGCTTTCCTTCTTTTTAATGTTTAGTCCTTTCAGAAATAGTTTCTTAGAGTCATTCGTACTAAAACAGTCATGTTGACAATAGGCTTTAAAAGCTGGCTCACTGTAGCTAGAGATGCAGTAAAGAGGCTTCTGGGAGGAGACCTGAGGGAAGGTGAACCTGCTGTACCCGAGCAGCCCAGGGGAGCGACAGGGTTACCTCTGGGAACTCCAAGCCTGGCATACACTGTATTCTCAGCGGATACTTTGTAGTTTGGCCTTTCTGTACTTACACAATTGGCTAGCTGGATGGTAGTGGTGGCTGGAATTGCTGTTTGCTTGCTTGTTTTTTTAGAGACAGAGTTTCATGTAGCCCGCACCGGCTTCAAGCTTTATATGTAATCAAGGATAACCTTGAATTCCTGGTTCTTTTCCCTCTTCTTCCTGAGTGCTAGAATTACAGATGTGAGCTGGGGTTGGTACTGGGGCTCAAACCCAGGGCCCGTGCCTGGTAAATAAGCATTCTACCAACAGTGTTCTATCCCTATCCCTGGATTTGCCTATTGACTAAGGAAGGAAGCTATGGCCTGAGAAGCTTGCACCAAGTGCAACCTGGACCTTACGTCACACCCCCACAGTGGAGGCAAGGAGAAGAGTAGGAAGCAGTTGGCCCTGATGGGCTGCAAAGTCATACCCTGGCAGAGACAAAGCCAAAGTACATCTATCCCAGAAGTCAAAGGTAAGAGGTTGGTATGAACCAGGAATAAGCACAGAACCCTCTGTGTTTCTATAGAAAGTGTGAAGAGCCTCTGACCACAGACCTTCACCTCTGCCTCTTTACAAAAGAATTATGGCTTGACTGAATACCAAGCACTTGCAGGCTGGGTGTGGTCACGTGTTAAGGGCAGAGGGCAGACAGGGTGGAAAGCCCGCTTCTGACCTGCTAGCCACCTTTCTCGGTAGAGGACGCGTGGATCTTGGCATCATCTCAGTCTCCTCTTACCTACTGTATCCTTTTTCTGCCATTCCCTAGGCAGACAGAGGGACAGGACCCCAAGACAGCGATGCAAATCTCAGCCTCCCCAGCCTGCTTGCAGGACTCTGCTGCCTCTGTGGGGGGAGGAGGGTTGTGGGGTGCTGAATCTTTTCTCTCTCTCCTAGGGGAAGCCTGCCCCTCACCTCTCCTGTGTTGCTCATGATTCACAAGACTGACTCCACTCTCTGGGGGACACTTGTGGTGACCTGAACGAAAACCATACAGGCCGCTGTTTCTTCTCCATCCTAGACCATGTGAACACAAACCTCTCTGTTGCTCTCAAGGGAAATCTTCACCTCAGAACACATCCTGAATCATCTTTTTGTTCAGCTGAAACAAGATGCACTTTAAAGGGAGGGAAGAAGCCGGTTTGTGCTGTTCCTCCTAATTTAGGAGGTTCATGGCGCAAAACTGTGTTCGTGCTCATGTGTGCTGCTCATTTTGTCTTACTTACAAGGACCGTGTTTCTGTAGCAATGACATGAATTGTTTTACGTCTTAATTCGATGCAATTCTCTCAGGCAGCCATGTGATACTGGAGCATTGGACCACAGGGTTCAGACATCACCAAATCTGATGAGGGTTTTTCCCTCTAGACACTCACGAGGGCCTGTCGACTATGTCAGTGTCATTCACAAAGCCACCAGACTGGACTGTGGAAACCCAGCCCCGGGGACAACCTCAAGGGCCAGCCCAGGGAAAGGAGCTACGGTGTGTTACTCCCACCTCTAGCCTAGCTCTGCTAACTGTTTTTTTTGTTGTTGTTTGTTTTGTTTTTTTAAAATAAAGCAAAGGAGGACATAGGTCATGTCATTATTAATGCTTTGGGATAATATCTGTCCTTAGGCTACTGGGGGAACCAAAGCAAATTTAAGATTGATTCAGATGCCTCCTAGAGATACCAGCTCAGGGGCTACTAAAACCAGACCTACCCTGACAGCATCTCCTGGTCTCCCCATTGCTTCCAGCTCTGGCAGAAGCACAGAAAAAGATGGGCCCAAATAATAGAGCATAATTAGAAATTCTTGCCTCATGTAGCCACGGTTTTAGCATCTAATGATTATTGTTGCAGATGTAGACACCAGTCCCTGAGACTCCTTCTGCATCTGAATTAATCTCTTAAAAACAATCGTCGGCTCCAGATGAAAAACAATTTCCCAACAGCTGGAGAACGCTTGCAGGAGGCAAGTTTTAAAGAACAGAGCCAGAAAGAAAGACACACACAGAGAGACACCGAAGGAACCACCAGCCGCTGTTCTATGGAGAAGTCTGACGTCTTCAGCTGACTCGTTATTAATTACCACACCTATAGCTACACACCCTGCGAAGCCACACTTACACTGGCGAGTTAAGTCAGATGATTGTTCCAGGTTGTCTGCACAGTTAATCAAAAATTACCCTACCTTTAACTTTATTCAAAGGGAGAGATATCTTTTTTTTTTTTTTTCCTTCAGTATTGGCACCTTCTTACTGAGTTTTAAGGATGAAAGATTGGAGCCAGAATATCAAGCAGATGCCTGTCGGGTACAGCTGGCTCTTGAGTATAGTAAGCAGCATGCCAAAGGAGGTCTTGTTCTATTGTGCGCAATGAAATCAGTCAGGGAGCAGCCTGGAGATCCTGGGTAAGGACCGAGGACATGGAAAGGGAATGCCCGCAGTGAGTCTTTTGCTTAAATAATTAAAGAATATATTGGAGCTAGGTTCAATGCAGCAGGCCTATCATCCCAGCCTTGGGAAGCAGAGGCAAGAGGATCAGGAGTTCAAGACCATCCTTGGATACGCAGTGACTTCAAAACCAGCCCACTGTAAACAAAAGCCTGTCTGAAGGAAAAAAAAACCAAATAATTTTTGTAAAGAATTTAGCCGGGGGAAAAAAAGTGGTCCAATGCTTAAGAACACATACTAAGGCTGGGTACCATGGCACACACTTATAAACCCAGCACCTGAGAGGCAAAAGCAGGCAGATCCCTGTGGCCTCTGTTTGAGGCCAGCGTGGTGTGCAAAGCAAGCACCGACCCATCCAGCATCCTGTCTCAAAAAACAAACAAACAAATACACTGTTTTTTCCGGGCACATAAGGTCAGTTCCCAAGACTCACATCAGACAGCTTATATCCAACTTTGTCTCCAACTCCAGGGGATCCAACACCCTCTCTCACTCTCCCCGGACAACTGTATTCACACGCATACATAACTAAAAATAAGAATAAATTTTAATAATTTCTATTTTGTGAGAATTCAGACCAGTTTTCTAAATTAAATACCTAAGGTTTGGGTCTTATTCTGTACCATAATGTAGATTCAATGCCAACACAAAGGGTAAGATGAGATTAGCACTGATGTGGGGACACTGGCTGACACTGGCCTTCCAGGCACAGTCTGTGTCTGACTTCCCTCCTGATGCTGCATCCTGTTTATTCCTCGAAGGTGTTAAGAGGTGGAAACCATTGTCACTCTGTTGCAGGGGGAGAAACTGAGGTCCCTGCTCCAGAAAATGACAGTTCTTAGCCTGGAGCTCTCTCTGCACTGACTGTGCTCTGTGAGCAGAGAGAACACCCAGGCTAACATGGAGTCATTTTAAGCTTGCTGTTTCTTGACTGAAATGCCAACCACCAAGTAGAAGGCCTACACCAACCAGGCCATCTCCCAGGGTCAGGAGAGCCTACAGCAGAGGGCAAATTGGCTAACCACTGCACTTACCTGCAGCTGGGTACACCTAGAGATTTGATTTGTTTTGGCCCTCATAAATGGAAAAGGTGACTTAGGAAGAGGTTAAGGGCTGTGACACTTGACAACAACAACCTTGCAAAGGCTAACGACAGAAACACAAGAATGAACAACTCCCTACTCAGCAAGATCACACACACACACACACAAAAAAAAACCAAGCAGAAAACAGCCCAGATTGGTGGCCCATGCCTATAAAATTAGCACTTCTGGAGGCTGAGGGAAGGAGGATCACCACAAATATGAGACAACCCTAGTTGCATAAAGAGTTTTGGGCTAACCTGGGCAACAGTATGAAATAGTGCCTTACAAAATGCATAGAGAAAAGAAAAGGAGAAGGATTAATTCACCTCCTACTGTTAGAGAGCTCACCTGAGTTCTTCACAGATTGAAAGATCAGTTAATGATTTCAGAAAGGCATTACAAATAACAAGACCCTGAAGAGCAACACACAGGATTTGGAGACAGCAATCTACAAGGCAAAGGGAAACTATATTAAGTAAAATAGCTTGAAATATTTTATTTCAGCTACACAACCATTTCTATTTCTATATTATGCATGCTTCATCATGCATCTAAAATTGATTTCAACATCCATGCCTGTTTTGTAACTAATAAACATGTACAGAAGGAGACGTTTAAAGATCTCCTTCTGACAAGATTGTGCAACGAAAAAAGAGCGGGTGGGAAGGCCAGTGCCAGAGCAGAGCGCACCCTGTGGGGCTACCCTCAGGCAGCTAGGGTAACACCAGTCCTCTACCAACGTCATTCCCAACAGGAGGTAGAGAGGCGACAGCGGACCGAGCACCATGACTGCCACGGATTCACGGCACACGGCACAAGACACATGCACCAGGTGCTGTGACCTTTGGTGGATTACTGATGCTCATCCCAAATCACCAGAACTCTTTGTATCAAGAGAAATACAAACAACTTCTTCGATGAGTTGACCCTACTGAACATGACTTGTGAAGAGAAGTGACTGAGAGATTGTCCCAAGTCACAGAATCTTCATTTGGTGGACATAAAAGCCAAATTCATGAAGCAAGTTGTCACAGATCCAAACAATCACAAGAAGAAGAAGAATGAGCCTTTTAATATGAAGAGATAAAAGCTAGAGAAGATAAAAGAATATCACATAAGATGATAATTATGCCCCAATACTGAAAGGAATCTACTCTACCTGAAGAAAGTGTGGGATGGTGAGTCAAGGACCCCAAACCCCAACGTCCACCCACTCAGCCTGACACCTTTACCAAACCCAGGCCTCCTTTCAACAGAGCCTATTCCTGCATGACAGGTATTTTTCCCTTCCCTGTCTTCAAAATGAAGGGCAGAAACCAGTGGAATTTCCAAGCCATCCACAGAAACGACTTGGCTAACACAACATGTCTTTAAATTGTGGGCAGGTAGAGATTTCATGGTACAAATTTAAAGCCAGGTCAGCAGCTTTTATAAATCATTACCATGAGCAAAGTAGGAACCAAAACAGAAATACCCATTTCATAAGTGTGAAGACAGTTAACCTTTAAACAGATGGGTAATCCAAGACAGCTTAGCAAAATTAATAGAGCTGAAACCGGAAGTCTCCGAGCAGCAGAACTCATCTTGGGAGACATGTTTTTGAGATCATCATGAATCAACATTTTCACCATCATTTATTCACAGCTGAGCAGGCCCCTAGACCTTCCGGGCCATGAAGATGTGTATCACATCCACCAAAGGAGCCAGTATTCTGGTCCTGTCTGGTACCTAAAGTCAATAGGTACTTCCCCTGACCTTCTCACCACTAGAAGCAATTCTTATGGTAGGATTGTTGACTGGATGCCATGTGTCACCAGGAAGGTGACAGACAACACTTTACATTCATGGCCTGAGTCCCAGGCACCCTCAGGTACACCTGCCCTCTTGGGAAGAGCTTTTCTGTTTCTCATTTGTAAACTTTTGCTTGTTAAATCAAGGTCCTTTGGAGGAGTTATTTTCTCACCAAAATGTGTTTTTCTGTCACTAAATCAGTGATTTGGTGGCAATGGGCTGGCCTCCATTAAGGACTGCCTGAGCTGTGAGAGGGCTATCTCCCAAAAGATTTAACTCTCACAGGAGACATGGTGGGCCAGTCTGCAGGAAATTATACACAGAGAAGGGAAGAAAATGACTAGCCCACGAGGTTCATGTTATCATTTTCAACTCCTGAAGTGTTTGCAGGTGTTTTAAAAAGTTGGATTAAATTCACAATGTGGTCACAAGCCCTACAAGAATGTGGATTTGAAAAGTGCCAGCCTCAGCCACACCAATCCCAGGGGACACTTCTAGTAGCAAGCGGGGAAGACTGGCTGTGGTGTAAGCTCGGCCCTGTACCAGGTCGTTTCTTGCCTTAACACCTCAAAGGCCACCACACACCATGAAGCTATGGGCCACATACAGGGTGCTTATGCTCAGATATTGGCCAATTTGTCATGCTGCTGAACAGAGAGAGGAGTTGCACACCTCACAATGGGGAAATACAAACTGCAGTAGCAATGTCACCTCGGTACAGAGCTACATTCGACAGTAAATCACCCTGCCAGGGGTCACAGGCAGTATTTGGGATTTTCCACATAATTCCCGCATAGGAATATTTTCTGCCTTGCACTGAGGCACCCTGGAGAAGTTCATCACGAGCGTGTTCACAGTTAGCACTTGTGGGAAAGGTAATTAAGCATCGTTGTACCTACCGCAACAGTGAGGACATGTGACCGTGAGGACATGTGAGCAGTCTAAAAATTCATTCAGGACCGGACAGAATGTAGACTGAAGGATATGATATACAGTTGTCCATGGTGTCTACGCAGCTGGAAGACCTACCTCAGGAAGTCTGTGTTGGAAGGAACCGACAAGGGAGCTTCCAAGCAACCTGTGACCTACTGTAATGAGGCCTTCCTTCAGCAGCCTATTAGCATAAAGGCCACACACTGTCGTCTGTGTGTCTGCTTTATTATTGTTATGGGTATATAATTATAGAGAGGAGCCTGTTACCTTTTTATGGACTTAGAAACCTACCTGTGTCTCACTTTCTAGTTAGCCTGGGGTTGCCCTCATGAACTAGCTGCCCTGCATGTGCTCTTACCCACAGGCACATATCCACAGCCACTCAGTGGACAAGGCCCCCTGCAGAGTCACTTCCTGATGAAGGCAGTCTTCCAGCATGTGTGTGACAGGAGCTCTGCTTCATAAAAGTCATAAAGAGTAACGCCCCGTGACAGGAAACAGATACTGTGCCCATGAGGATTTACAGATTCCCTGTCGTCAGTGCTCTGGGGGAGGGGGCATCTCTTCCTGGACCTGCCTTCTTTAGCTAATTGGTAAAGCCACATTCACCAAACCCATTCAGTGGCCGTCCCAGACAAATGGCCTCCTGACCTAGGAAATTTTATTCAAAGATTTCTGAAAAACACCTGCCCAGCAAGTTACAACTTTAATTCTTAGCATTTTTTTTTGTCCTTTCGTTTTCTCTCCTTATGGACACAGAAAAAGCAATCCAATGTTCTCCAGTCCAAAAACTGAGCAGGAAGGAAAGTGTCTCTAATTGTCAACGTGTGGGGGGGGGGGGGGGGGCGAGATGTGTGCTCGTGGGGACTTTGTGGGAGGAGCTTCTGTGAAGGGACTAGAGGGAGACTTAAGGAGTCTTCTTTCTCTTTTGACATATTTTTGAGACAGGGCCTCTCACTGAACCTGTAGGTTGTTCACTGAACCTATTAGACTGGCTGCTGGTGAGCTCTGGGAATCTTCCTGCCTCCACACCCCTCCGCACTCAACCTCCATGTAAATGTTAGGGATCCACATCTCCGTTCTCATAAAGGACACGAACACTTTGTGGTCTGTGTATCAGGGTTCAAGATGAGCTTAGAGACAGGATACTTCCAGACAGCGAACTTGTGTGCAGCTGGAACCCTGCATGAAGCACACTCTTGCCTTGGTCCCTGGCTCCACCAAGCTTTTTAGAGACAGAACACGTAGAGGTGAACTCAAGCACCTGCCCTTCTGCTGCTTGGCCGGGCCTGAATCTGAGCTGGGGGGCGGGGGGTGTTGACCTGGGTCATGACTGAGACTTCCAGAATTCTGAAGCCCATCCTCACTGGTAAGTAGCCTTATAGAATGGCCAGCTCATGATTAGAGGGGAGGGAAGCCATTGTGAAGACACCTGAGGGATTACATCGGCTCAGTCCTGCCACCTAGAAAGTGATTTTCTATAATGAAGATTAGAACTCTACCTCCAAGTCACTGTTAAACAAACTTTTATTGTCTGCATGTTTGTTCCATGAAATAAATACATACTTTATCTAATCTGAATTACATCCTCCTGTTATAATTTGTGAGAGATATTGAAGTGCTTTCTCATTATTTTTAATGTGCCTTTCTAGGTAATGAGCTCAGACTGCGGATCACAGAAATTAGAGATTGAAAAAAGCTCTCAGACAAGCTTGGAGTCTGGCTGCCAGTCTCGGAAATGGCCTCATTCTGTAGGGTCCCAGGCAGAGGGGAGAGGGTTCTAGTTTGTCAAGGCTACTCTGACAGTGCCAGTTTGGGAGTACATAGATCTTTTGTTTTACAATTCCTCCTCACATATTGGGTGTTTCTACCTTTACTGACAGGTATTTTCTTTGTATTTTGGATTAAAGGTCAGTGGGAATAAAGCCCCATGACCCTAGGACATCTATAACAGTTTATAAAAAATAATGAGAACGTAGTCTCTGGCCCCCAGCAACCAAAAACCTGCTTTCAAACCCAATTTTTAGATGAAAGCCTTTTGTCTTATTATTTAGTTAAAGAATATTTTAATTTAAAACAAAGTCTCTATACCAGATAGTGCCTCGCTGATGTGATAAAGGCAGCTGAAGAAAGAAAAGGCTGAGTCTGAACCAAAGTCTGAAGTTACAGTCTGCCATGCTGGGGAAGTCACAGCAGTAGGAGCCTGAAGCCAGCTGGAGTACACACTGTCACCAGAGTTCTTGAAGATGCAGACCTAAACTTGTCACTGGATATCATATGAACCATGGCCACTGTCCAGGACATGTCAACAGTGTGTATGCACGTGCACACACACGCGTGCACACATACACGCGCGCGCGCGCGTGCACACACACACACACACACACACACACACAGGAGATGAGAGAATCAAACAATCTGCATAGACACTGTTACACTGTTTTCATTTGTATAATCGGCTGGGGACTACTCACTGGTGGAGACTTCAGAGCCAGCATCTTGGAGAGTTTCTTGGATCCTTTGGTCGTGGGCTTGAGTGATTTTATATCAAAAGCATCCACAGTGGAGAAACTGTGTCTCCACCTGTGGGTAATGACAGAGACATCACCTCAGCCAGTGCATCTTCTCTCACTGCAACCCTAGGGTATTATGGTCTCATCAGCCACTTACACCTTCCTGTTGAGAACAACAAACAACTCTGCCCATGGAGTTAATGATGATATTTATCATGTTGCAAATTAAGACTGGGAAACTTATTTGCTAAGTCATCAAAAATAGTAATAGAAAACTCATTACCTAAGACTATGTCTTTTATGAAAAATAACTATTTCTAAAGGTGAGGACAGTAGCATCATGTTTCACCTTTCTGAATCTTTCTAGAAGTCTGGCTTCATAGAATCTCATATCTCCTGCATTTGGTCTGCTCCCATACAGTCTGTCGTGGGACCTCCAGCACACTTGTAAAGAGAGCATCAGGTCAGCTAAAATACTGTGAGCTATGGATCCCCTCAGCATCCTATGGACCTCCAGAGGGATGTTCTTGAGAACTGGTATGTTGAGGATATTTTACTCCGATGTATGATCAGGAAAACTTGGGTGACACATATTTCCTCTGCTCTCGGTGCTGAGTTTGGAGCAGTAAATTAATTAATTAAATAAAAGCCATCCTTGAGAAAGTAGCACACAGATGCTGTTTTTGGGCCCCAAGGCAGGCGATGCTGAATGTCCTCCCACAATCCTGGCAATGGTCCCTCTTCTGAGGTCCAGCAAGGTTGCCATGGCAGTGAGAAGCACAGTCTCAGCTGGGGAGAGCTGTGGCTGACTTCCTAACTACTAATGATTTCGACTCCATCATTTAACATTGTGTTAGTCAGCTCTCTGTTGCCTTGACTTAAAGGGGGGAAGTTCTTTGGGCTCACAGTCTCAGAAGTTCCTGTCCATGGTGATTTGACTCCATTGTTTCCAGCCTGAAGTGCTGCAGGACATCATAGCAGAGAACATCCTGGCTGAGCCATGTCATGGTAGACAGAGGCAGCCTTCAAAACCCTAACTCAGAACCGGCTTCCTCTAAGAAGCTCTCACCCTCTGCAGTTTCCTCTCAATAGCCCATTAAACTATGAATTTATTAATGGATTGCCCCATTCATGACATCAGAGACTGCCTGAACCTATCCACCCTCAGTGGCTCTGCCTCTGAACATTGCTGCACTGGAGAACCAAGCCATCCACATACAAGGCTCTGGGTGACATTCTACATACAATCCATAGCAAAGCCTTTAAAGAATTCATTAAGGTAAAGTCTAAAGAAAGACCAGGAGTTAAAAAGCCTGCTTGGCTGGGGATAATCTCAGTAGGTAGATTTTAACAGTTTGCAGGGGACTCTGAACATTCTTTCTGGTATTAGCAGAGTGGGCAACACCCATTTGGGCTGGTATTCAGCAGCTCTGTGGTTCTCCTTCACATGGTGCCCAGAACTCAAGTTCAGATAAGGTCTGCAGACACAGAGAAGAAAATAATAAGAGATTAAAGTTGCCAGAGCTTTGCCGCATGAAAGTTGATCACACCAGGCAAGTCCTCCAAGGACATCTCTCTACAAAAGGGGCCACAGGCCAGTTTTCAAGGAGTACCAGGAGGTGATTCATCCACCCTTACCCATGAACATTTCTCCCTTTTGCTGGCTGAGTCCACATCCTGTACCCTTAACACAACAACATGGGCCGTACTAGGATATCTACTGAGAGATCCGTTACCACAATTAGGAGGATATCAAAGTCTGTTCTTTTTTTATCGATACAAAGTTCTATAGAGATACACTTCTATGGTCTTTCTAGCAACACAGAGAGACTGAAGACTCTACAGACTGTAACCTACACTGAGGTCCTTCAGGGGTCTGATCAACACTCCTGTGAGTGTCAGTGCTACCAAGCGTGAGAATGAATCATGGCCTGTATACAAACCAGAAAGTGCTTCAAGTCCTCCAGCTGCCTCCTTGCAGGGCCCACTGAGGTTCAGGATAACAAAGAAAGAAGGATCCCACCCTTCAGTCAACCACACAGCCAAGACAAGAAGTTGTATGTGATGCCCTATTTCATGGAGGCAGTCTCAAGCAGGCCTGACTACTGCATGGAGCAGTTGAGTTTCCCAATCCACCCAGACTCTAGAGTCATGTATTCCAAGCTCCTTGGCCAGCATCTGCCCCTCCCTGAGCATTTCAATGTCTGTGCATCTATTGTTCCATGAAATAGGAACAATAAAGCCACTGCCCGTTTTTGGAAAAGGTCAAAGGAAGGACCTGTGTGAACTACTTCCTAAATACATTGTTTTAACCAGTTCAATTTACAGTCAATTCTATTAAAACTTCAGTGGCTCCCCTTAGCCTACCAAGCAAGAGATGAACACACACAGGGCATAAAAATACAACCTCTGGCCACATGCAAAGCACACTTGGATTTGGGCAGCATACATAGTTATGCATAGCTTCATCCCCGTTTCTCAGACTTGATTCAAAACCATGTTTGTGTGTATTCAGAAGGCCAGGCAAACACATGAGTGCATGCTTCCAACCTACAATGAGCTTTACAGCTCACCACCTTCTGACACTAAGAAAACAATATGGCTTCCTGCAGGGTTTACTTTTTTCTTTTCTTTCTTTTTTTCTTTTCCTTCTTTCTTTCTTTTTTTTTTTTTTTAAGTCATGAGAGCAGTGTTTGTCAGATGCTAGGTAGAGAATAATGACACCATATAAAAGAAATAGCCCGGGTGACCTGTTTCTTCCTCTGGATGTGGATGGGTGCTTTTGAATTACAGGAAAAAGCCCTCTGCTTTTTGAGCTACTGAGTAAAAAAAAAGGGGGGGGGTTAAAAAAAACTGTGTGCTTTAACGTTTTACATGTTCTTTCTGGGTGTGCGGCACGGAGCGCTGCAAAGGAGGATGGGATTTGATATAAATCTTTTCTTATTTTGTGTTTGGGAAGGTATGCAATAGAAAACCCATTCTAACAATAAATGCGAGTCACCCGAGGTCCATAGCTTGTTTTGCAGCTAAGAAAATAAAGCCCGTGCTCACCCTCGGCCAAGCAAGTTACATTTTATGCTATTATTAATGCATTGCAAGGCTTTTTTTTTCCATAGCAATTTGAAATTATACATCTGGGAAATCCCAGCACAACAGCGCACAATGTTCTGCTCCTCCGCGTGGCCCTCTGCAATTACGAGAACGCGCGACTATAATTTAGCACAGGTAAAATTCAATCACTCACCCCAACCACAAAGAAATCCGCTTCTCCCGGGAAAAGGGAAGAGGAAACAGGAGGGGGTGCTGGGAAAGGAGAGGAAGAGGAAGGAAAGCAGAGAAGCAAAGGACAATAAATCAGGGAGGGTTCCCTGGAAGTTAGGGACACTGGGGAACTGGGGGGTTTTAAAACAAGTTGCTTGGGTATTTAGATGTCTGCTCTAACCGGGTGTTCAGAAGAGAGGGACAGTGCCTGAAACATCAAAGCGAAGCCAGGGCAGGTCACACAGCTTTCATGCGTTCTCTATCAAAGAAGGTTCTTTGTGTTCAAAACTGAAACAGAGGGCTGGAAAAAACAGCTCAGCTGGCAAAGTGCTTGTCAGGCATGTGTGAAGACCTGGGTTCCGACCCCAGAACTCACAAAGGAGAAGTTATATGTGGGCTGGGACCGTGGTGCATTGTGGGAGACTACATCCTATGTAAATGAATGGACCTGCTTTTGATCCAGTATACAGGTCAATGTTGAGCATGGCTCCGTGCCTTGACTGACAGCACTGGGAGACAGACAGACATATCCTGGGAGCTCACTGGTCAGTCAGCCTCAACAAAATGGAGTTTCTGTCTCAAAAATAAGATAGACAAAAATAGACAAAGACACACCATGCCCTCTGGCCTCTGCGTGCATTTAGAATCCCAGAGCTGGGAAGAAGATACAAATGGATCCCTGGAGTTCCCTGGCCAGTCAGCTTAGCCTGCTAGCCAAATTCCAGCCCAGCAAGAGACCTGTCTCACAAACCAAGGTGTATGGCACCTAAGGAACACACCTGAATCTGCTCTCTGACCAACACACAGGTACACACATACAAGTGTACATGCATGCTCATATGCACATACATGAGCACACATGAGCTCACACCAAAAAAAAAACCTTAAAGGTAAATAAAGAGAAGGGAAATTGTATGGGTGTATTAAGATCCACAGGAAGAAAACAGAGGTAAGTACATAGATCAATTAAAAAATCACGGTGTGATGGAAAAACCATGTGCAGAGAGTACCCAGCCCATGCCTTGACTAATGGGGAGGGGGAGCACAAAATGAAATAAACACCAAAGATTTTCTTCATTTATTTTCTTAATATTCATGTCTGTGAATTTTGGTTTTATTTGTGTATGTATGTGTACATGTGTGTACGTGTGTGCACGTGTATGTGTTTGTGTGTTGGTGTGTGTGTATGCGTGTGTGTGCGTGTATGTACATGTATGTGTATGTTGTGTGTGTCATGTATGTGTGTGCATGTGTGTATGTTGTGCACATGTATGTGTGTGTACATGTATGCATGTGTATGTGTGTGTAATGTGTGTGTATGCATGTGTGTACATGTACTCGTGTGTGTGTGTGTTTGTGTGTGTGTGTGTGTGTGTGTGTGCGCGTGCACGCGCATGCCCTTTTTCTGTAGGCAGATATTCAAGGCAGCTAGAAGAAGCAACAGGGGCCCTGGAGCTAGAGTTCCAAGTGGTTGTAAGCTGTCCAGCACGGGTGCTGAAATTTGAACTTGGGTTCTCTCTAAGAGCAGCAAGTGCTCTCAGCCACTGAGTCATCTCTGCAGCCTCTCTCTCAAAGCTTAGCTCATCCTTTTCACTCTATGATTTCTATGTCGTGGAGGGAAGGATCCATGTGATGGTTGCTAGAATAATGTTTCCAGCCTTTTGTATTCTGTGGTATCTGTTCCATGGTCATCATGTGGAAGATGATAGAGCGTCTGTCAGTCACTCATGTAGAGTACCAGCATTTCCCTCCTTGGCACTGCTAGGTCAGCACTCTGCTCTGCACCTCTTTATAAAGGCAATAATTTGATGTGGCACTGAGTTTAGCTAATAAATTTGTCTGCATCTGGGCAAAGGCCATTATAAGCTCACAATGTGCCCATCCTGCACTAAAGCCAGCAATACAAAGTGTCTGTTTTCCTATGATATTGGCATGTGTGCTGTCCGATATCCAGCCGTTGCCCCCCCACCCCATCACAAATCCCCACAAACCCTGATCTCTCCTGTGCTTCTATCATTTCATCATTTCAATGAAGTTCTGTGAATGGAATCACACAGAATATAACCTCTCGAAGGGCTTTAATGCATAGTGGAAGCCCTGGAGCTTTGTCAAAGCTGTGACGGTCTGAAGAAGAAATGCCCATTACTGGCTCATGTATGTGAGCATGTGGTCCCCACTTTGTGGCAGTGTTTACAGATGCTTAGGTGTTTTTGTCTTTCCAGAAGAAGTGTGTCACTGGAGCCTGGCTTTGAGATGTGAAAGTCCTCATGCCCCTTCTGCATTCTGCTCCCTCCACTGTGACTACCACCTGCTGTAATGTCTCTCAGGCGTGATACACTAATCCTTCTGGAACTGCAAACCAAAATAAGCCCTTTATTCTGGCCATGGTGCTTACTCACAGCAACAGAAAGAGCTAGTGTGCAAGTTGTTGCATTGATGGTGATTCTCTCCTTGTTGTTACTGGGTGGGCCTTCTCCTCAATGTTATGTATACCTTGCTTAATCAGTCTTTGTTCTGCCTTGTTTCAGGAAATGGTAAGCAAAAGTGCTAAAGGGATGTGTGTGTGTGTGTGTGTGTGTGTGTGCGCGCGCGCGCGCACACACACGCGCTCTCATGTATGCATGCACATGCATGTGTGTGTTTCTCTAAGTTTCTCTGCGGGATCAATGCCTAGATGTGACATGATTAGGTCATATGGTAGCTACAGGGATAATTTTAAAGGAACTCTTAAGCTCATTTTTGAAGTTTCTACCATTTCCATTCCTCCCAGCAAGCTTGAGTGAGCCAGTTTATCCTCACCCTTGGCAACACACGCTATCATCAGTTTTTGCTTTAACCATTCCCGTGGATTTATAACTTGCTGTGGTTAATTAGTGCTGATGTTGTGCACGTTTTCTTACTGTTATTTGCTGTCCATATGTCCCCTTGGGGGGAATGTCTCTCTTTCGCCTTCTTGGATTACTTACTGTCGGGCTTTGAAAGTTCTTTATAGTCTGTCTACTAGTCCTTCCATGACGAGCTTTGCAAATCTCTCACTCTGAATGGATCTGTTCTCCTGGTAGAATCTATCACAGGTTTTTACCCTCGGTTTGTACAAGTCACCCAGATTTCTTTTATGGGTTGTTTGCACTTTTGCTTTAGTATCTAAGAACACTTCAGATGGCCCTAAATTTGTGAATAATTTCTCTATTGTTTTTCTTACATTTTTCAGAATTTTAGATTTTACGCTTAAACCTTCGATCTGTTTTACATGGCATTTTCGTATGCGTGCTGACATTAAGGTGAAAGGCCCTCCTACTGACATATGACTGATGCATTTCTCTCCATATCTAAAAGGTTGGCTTTCCTTCGTCAAAGTGTGTCTGTGGATACCTTGCTTAACTAGTTTTTGTTCTGGATTCTCTGTTCTGTTTTACTGATCTTCCTGCCTCTGCCAAAATCATACAGTCCAGATCACTGTAGTTACAGCAGTTTTACAACCGGTGGACCAATCCTTTATTCTTCTTTAAAATAAATAAATAAACCTTCTAGTCTCTTTGCAGTTCAATGCCAATGTCATATATATATATATATATATATATATATATATATATATATATATAGTGGCATTTTTACAAAGTTAAATAAATTTGATGTCTCTTTCTTCATTTATATATGATTTGATTTTCATATAATTTTGTATGCATGTCAATATATTTAATGACACTTGCATTTAAATATTTTGTTTGGGTATATGGTTGAAAATTGCACTAGGTCTAATGCTTTAAAAGGAAATACAGCTGATTTTTATGTGTTCCTCTTGGATAGAACCACTTTGCCTAATTCTTTTATTCCTTATGGAAATGTTTTTTATGGTTTCAGTATGATTGTATTAACTGGAAATGGGAGACATTCTTACCTTGCTCTCAACCTTCGAGAGCCACTCCTTTACTATTAAACATGCCATTCATTTGCTCTTGGTCCTTTAAAGTTGAGGACATTGTTATTTACCCTTATTATTTTTAGCTGTTTTTTTTATCAGTGGGTGTTGGATTTTGTCAAAGCTACTTCCACATTGATAGATATGAGTGCATGCTCTCTATTCTAGTTTGTTCAAGAGGCAGATTACATTAATTGATCTTGGACACCGAGTCAGACTCACACACCTTCAACTTGACTATGGCACATTATCCTTCTCATGTGGTTGGATTCTACATGACAATTCTAACATCTACTTTCATGAAGGATCCTGGTTGGTAGTGATTTCCATGCTGCCTAGTGTGGGCATCAGTTTAATACAAGCTTCATAAAACATTACAACACATCCTGCTTCTATCTTCAAAGATAGATTTTACAGAAATGGCACTATTTTTCTTTGAAATTTTAATAAAAAAACATCCAAAGAAACAATCTGATGCTAGATACTTGACTCAGGAAAAAATAAAAAAAGGAATTAAATTTTCATAGTTAGCCATAGGGCTATTAAATTGTATTTC
Source organism: Rhynchomys soricoides (assembly GCA_019843965.1). Taxonomy (NCBI): domain Eukaryota; kingdom Metazoa; phylum Chordata; class Mammalia; order Rodentia; family Muridae; genus Rhynchomys; species Rhynchomys soricoides. The sequence goes on along the minus strand of JADRCH010000107.1, from coordinate 646,320 downwards.
AGGTCAGTATGTTGTGGCAATTTGTGTTTTAGAGTAATTGCTACATTTATGATTGTAGATTTGCTTGTAGAATTTTCTACTATTCTTGTGCTTCTATATGTTAGTGGACCCCCATTGCATTCCTGATCCCCGTTTATGTCAGTATTTTTTCTTTTTCTTTTTATCAATTTGATGGATCTGCTTACAGAAAACTGGATTTTATTTCATCCCTTTTCTCTACTGTCTTTCTGTTTTCACTGTTACAGATTTCTGCTCTTACACTTATTTCCTTCTTGTTTGTTTTGGATTTATTTCACTGGTTTCCACGTTCCCTGGATGAAGGCTTTGAGAATTGATTTGATACTTTTCCACTTTTCTTGTATATGAATTTGGTGTTGTAAATCTCTCTCTAACATGATTCACTATGCCCCACATGATCTGTACGCTGTATTCTCATCAACTAGTTCAAGATATTTTGAATTCTTCTGAGATTTCCTTCTCACTCACACGTATACAATCTACTTCCCAGGTGTTTGAAGTGTCTCCAGATTGTGTGGAAGATGGTGGAAGCCTCTCTACTTTAAGACTAAGATAGGGCTCCATCAAGCACAAACAGAGACTGTTAAAGCTCACTTACTCCCAGAGAGCTTCATACCTCCCATAGTGAGAAGACACAGAGAAAGCACCTGGCCAGAGCTAGGCCAGATCTCTTCTTGGCTCAGAGCTAAATCTGCAATGTCCAAATGCGAGGTAGATTTCCTGTGCATGATCTGGCTGGGGACCATTAGGCCAGAGGAAGTAAGATCAGAGAAATTACCAAGAAAAGTTCTCAAAAGAAGCTTTATCTTAGTTTCATTTCCTGTTGTTATGATAAAATAACTAACTTATTAAAATTAAACTAAAATTAAAAAATAAAATTAGCTTGTCCAAAAAGAGCAACTTAAGGGAGAGTTCAATTGACACATATTTCCAAGCTATAGTTTATTATTATGTGTAAGTCAAAGCAGTAGAAACTTGCAGTTATCTGTCTTCAGTTAAGAGCAGAGAGCAATGAATTAGTGTCTGCATGCAAGTGCTCAGTTTTTCTCTCCACCCTTCCATGTTTTAGAATCCCCTGCCTATAGGATGGTGCCACCCACAATGGGCAGGTCTTCACTTCAGTCAAGACAAGCCCCCACAGACATGGCCACAGTTCTGCTTCCCAAGTGACTCTAGATGTATCAAGTTGACTGTTTTAATAACTAACCACCAAAAGCCTCCAAATAAAAATTCAAACTCCATGTGCCTCTCAGTACAGAGAATAAGGTCAGAAATCAGGGAATAAAATCATTCACAATGGAATATAAAACAATCTTGAAATAGTTTTAAAGACACACACACACATACACAGGAGACACACACACACACATACACAGGAGACACACACACACATACACAGGAGACACACACACACATACACAGGAGACACACACATACACAGGAGACACACACACACACATACACAGGAGACACACACACATACATACACAGGAGACACACACACATACACAGGAGACACACACACACACAGGAGACACACACATACACAGGAGACACACACACACACAGGAGACACACACACACATACACAGGAGACACACACACACATACACAGGAGACACACACAGGAGACACACACACACACAGGAGACACACACACACATACACGGGAGACACACACACATACACAGGAGACACACACACACACACAGAGAAGAGAGAGCAAGGAGAAAAAGGGAGAGGGGGAGGAGAGGAGAGAGAGAAAGGGAAACACACAGGGAGAGATGGGGGGGGAGAGAGGGACGGAAGAGAAAGGGGTGAGGTATTTGCCAACAAGCCTGAAGACCTGAGTTCAATGCCCAGGACACATACTACAGGGAGAGAGAACTGACTGCTGTGGGTTGTCCTGGCCTCCCCTCCATAAGTACACATGGTACCAACCCGCCCACATGTGTGTGCACACACACACACACACACACACACACACAAATAAAGAAATAAATATAATTTTAAAATAGAAAAATAACAACATGAGTAAACAGTAGGGAAAATTATGTCAATAAGTCTTGTTACTGACAAAACTTTTAAAATTTTAATAAGCAGCTAATTGTTGTGGATTGAATGTAAAACGTCTCCTACGGGCTTCTGTATTTGAACACGTGGGCCCTAACCAGTGGTGCTGCTTTGGGAGGTTGTGGAACCTTTGGCCACAGGACTTGGCTGGCTGATGTGGGCAACCAGGTGTAGCAGTGAAAGTTAAAGCCTGGCAGGCTCTGAGTTTGAGTTCTCGGTTTCTTTGCAGGCACAGCGTTCCCCACTACAAAGACCTGTGTTCCAGAAACGTGAGCCAGTCGACATCCTTCCCGCTTTGGTATAGTCTGTCAAGTATTTGATTCCACAGACGAGAAATGTAACCATATTAATGAAATGACTACGTGCGGTTACTACAAGACATGATAAGACAAAAATTCCTGATCAGCTTAATTTCTAATCAGAACAGGACGTTTGAGAAATTCCTTCAGCGGATGCTTGCTGGGGCGTGAATGAGCTGTGGGTTCACCCCGGAGTCAAAGTGCACCAGGATCCTCCTCCTTTTGTAGGAAGTGAGACATAAGGAATAAATTTAGATTTAATTAGAAATTTGTCCATCTGCTTAGAGGTATTAGACAAGTCTTTGCCAGGTTTTTTTTAAGCCATTTAGGGCTGCTTGAACAATTAGCATCACTAGCACAATACACTTGCACCCAGTGGAAGATAGTATATTTTGCCATTAAAAGTCATCCAAGTAAGTTTCTCCAATCCCAAATGTCTCGCAATTACCCTCCAACGTATTTTGCATTTTTTTTAAGGCAGCAATAACCTCCATTTACAAAGTAAATAGCTCTAGAAACCGTCTGCTGGTGTTTCTGGTGGGTTTGAACCGCACTCAGAATAGGAAAAGGTCGATTAAGCCACCACACTTACGTGCAGAACTTTTTATTAATACAGGTGATACCCTTTCCCTAAACTTATGGCTTAAGAAGTCTAGTTATCAAAATATTGTAAATGTTGTCAGAGCCCCAGTCTGATACTTTTCAGCATAGAAGAGCACAAAAGTTTTGGTGTTTTTTGTTGTTGTTGTTGTTGTTGTTGTTGTTGTTGAGGAGGAGTCGGGAGGGGGAAACAGACCCAATCACTTCCCTAAGACTTTCTAAATATAGCAGTGGGGACTGAGGCAGAAGGATTGCTGTGAGTTTAAGGCTAACGTAGGCAGTACAGTGAGTGCCAGGCCAGTTTAGCCTAGAGAGTGAAACCCTGTAGGAAAGAAGGAGCAGAGCAGTGGAATCCAGGGAAAAGCGAAGCTGGACAAGTAAACAGAGTTGGTTATTATTCCCATTTAGAACCGTCCCTCTTACATTTAAAAGCAACGTCTGGGTTCTGGGAGTTGCTCAGTTGGTAAGGTGCTTGTTGTGCACGCATGAGGACCTAAGCTCACTATTCTAGGCTAAAAAGCTGGATGTGGGATATACATTTGCAATCTCAGCACTGGGGAAGGAGACAGATGGATCTCTTAGGCTCACTAGACAACAGCCTAGCCCAGGTCCCACTGAGGAACCCTGTTTCAAAAAAACAAGACGATTCTCTTCTAAAGAGCAATAATACCCAAGACTTTCCTGACCTCTACATTCATGAACACACACTCACTCACACACACACACACACACACACGTGCACACACACATGTACACACATACCTGCACATGAACACACACTCATATACACATATACTTGCACATGCACACACCTGCACCTGCACACACACGTACACACGCGCACATACACATGTACACACACAAGTACTCACATGTCTGCACACGAACACCCACATGTACACACACACCTGCACACGTGCACACACATGTACACACACCTGAACATGTATACACACACTTGCACATGTACACATGTGCACACACATTTATACACACAAAATAAATAAATGTAATACTTATGCACTATATAGAATTTTTATTTTTATTTGCTTTTTAAGAAAACAACTGAAAATTTGTTGGGTTTCTTGGGGAGGGTTGTTGTTGTTGTTTTGGTTTGGTTTTGGTGTTTATGATGCATGTCTGTGTGTTATTTCAAAAGAAATTAATTGACCTACACCCACAGCAGCACCGTGGTTTCTGGGGCCTTCCCTTCTGGATCCTTCTTCTGCTCTATCGGTCACAGTGTTACATACTGCCTTGGAGTAAATGGCCAACCCAGCAACTCCTTCAAGCATTTGAGTTGAGTAAATTGAGTCACAAAGTTGTGTGTCTCTTGTCTGGTACACAGGGCCAGAGGGGCAGCTTAGGGACTCACACAAGACTTGCCTGCCAAGTTCTAGTTTCCCATGGCTCTCCACCCTGAATGGTGTTTACCATCATTCTGCCCATCTTGGAGCTCACCATTGAGAGTCAGCAGTACTAAGTGTACTGTCAAGTGAGTGCTCACCCACCAGCACCAAAGAGGCTCTGCTCACCCTGCATCACTGCGGATTCTAACAACATTGGGGCACCATCATTAGGAACATGGCAAAACAGGAAAAGGACTTCCAGGTCCAGTGGTAGGACAGGCTCTTGTGGCTGTGTCTCCCATCTCTTCTGATGTCCCAGAAGGCAAAGCACAGAAGAGCAAAACCGAGTAGAATGAGAAAGATGAAGGGCTGGGGGAATGGGGGGATGGAAGGATGGGGGATGGGGGAATGAGTTAATGGGGGAGGGGAGGATGGAAGGATGAGAGAAATGGAATGGGGGGATGGGAGATAAGGAGACAAGGAGGAAGGGAAAGAGAAAAGGAGGTCTGCGGAGTGTTCTGTCATCCGTGGGGGCGTGAAATATTAATAACGATCTAGAAGTACATGACATACACAAAAGACACAGTTCTGTGTCAGTCCGGCCTGCTGAGCCAATGAGTTTGAGTCACTTACAGGAGTATGAATGACTCATGGGTAGCCCACATCACCAAAAAGTTTCATCCTGGCATGGGTACAATTCAGGAAAACTGGACCACTCGACCCCCACACCAGCTCTACTGCCTGTATACTGTACTCTGCCTAGACTACATGCATCTGCACAGTAATTTCTAGAACCTCAGATGAGGGTCTTCTGACCCTTCCCATCTCCTTTTTGCACTGAGTGTTCAATGGCCCTGTCTCTGTTACCATAGAGATGGCTATTAGCATCTTTCACCACAGTTACAGTCAGGTATTCTGTAGGCCATCAAAACCACTCCCCTTCATGATGACACAGGTCGTGATACACTGGGAACAAATAGGAAATATCTTTTCTCTGGTGGACTGACAAAAAAATTCTTGCGGGCTCACTGGTTTTACCAGTCATTTCCAGACACTTAGCTGGGCTGTAGCATGTGAATCTGGGTGGCAACCATCCTTACTGCATCTGTGGTGAACTTAAAAACACGTGATTAAATCATATCATTTCAATAAGTGGTAGAAATGAGCACAAACACAGATGACTGGTAAGAGCTGACTGTTCAGTGTAGATAGGAATCCCACAGATATTAGTCAACCAGGAAGAGAAACATGATGTCTTTATTCCACCAGAGGGTCCCTTGAGGCCCGTCAGAAGAACATCGATTCTGGATTAAAATTGAAAGCAATTCAATTATAGACCAGAGGAAAAACAAGAAAGCAAAAAGTGAAAAATTGACAGTTACTACAAACAGAACAGCCGTGTTGCCTTAAGAAAGTCACAGGCACTGTTCTGGTGACCTTTTCCCACCAGGTCCACGGGCTTGTGTCCCTGCCCTGCCTCCGTGGCATATTCCTAAGTCATGGATTATTGTTTTCGACCATTCCCCTCTTCAGCCCAGTGTCAGGTGTAAGACTGCCTTTCCTGCTCCATCATTCTAGCAACTGGTCAATAACCCAGGACCTACCAGCGGTTGACCAGAGTCTCTTCTTGCACTCATGGACTGACATCCTCCTCACTCTCTATTGGCTTCCTGTTGTGATTTGAATATGAACATCCCCCATAGACTTGTGTGCTTGAATGTTCTCCCTAGCTGGTAGTACTGTTTGGAAGGATTATGGAGGTGGAGCCATGCAGGAGGAAGTAGTCACTGGAAGGGAAGTATGTCATGGGGCGTAGGCTTTGAGGGAGGTGGGGCCATGCAGGAGGAAGTGCGTCATTGGGAGGAAGTATGTCATGGGGTGTAGGCTTTGAGGGTCTATAGCCTCACCCTACTTCTTACCCTGACTCGCTGTTTCCGTGAGTCTGGGTGAAGCACGTGATCCATCAGCATCCTGCGCCTGTGCCATGCACCCCCTGCCTGCTGTTGTGTCTTCTCCACCATGACTCCATTTCTCTGAAACTGCACACAGGAATAAACCCTTCCTTCCTAATTTGCCTTTTGTCAAGGTATTTGATCATAGCAACAGAAATGACTATTTTCTCTGGGAAAGTTTTTCCTTCCACCTTCTTGGCTGAGGCGCTCGCCTTCACTGTAACGTTTATTCTTCTGCCCTTCGCTCGAGGAGGCCTTACTGACAGTGCTGCTGCAACATTGAGACACTTGCATGGACACACTGTCTGACTCCCTGCTTTCCCTGTCCCCTTACTGTTTATATCAACATCTTGCTCGTTTTGTTGGGTTTCTGTCTTTCCTCGGTGAACTGTGACCTCGCAGGGCAGGGATTCAGAACAATCCCATCTACCATTCAGTTCCCAACATCATCACAGCATCCGAAATCGGCACAGGTTAAGTATGTGTGAGCAAATTACTTCACTGGATTTTAGGGATTTGACATCATTGAATAATCCAATTGATGTTTGCCTGGTTCAGGTGGCCCAAGGTGTCACCTCACCCTCTTTGTACCACAAAGAGGGTAATGTTTCTCCTACTCTCCTTGGCCCTTGGTGAACACTATTTACACAGTGCGTAAACACAGCCTTTTCCTTTTAAACTTTGGGAATCCACCTGAACAAATTTGTTTGTGGTTGTCGGATATAATGTAAATGTTAGCCACCCTGTGACATTGCAGCTGACAGAAAGCAGGATGTAGAAGACAAAATAGAAGCCTTCATTTATTCATCTTACAAGTTGTGCGTTCCGGTTGATGGAGGAAGAGTGGAGGAGTAGGGGGTGGTTTGTTTTTTTACCTAAAGCCATAAAAGCAGCTGTAAGCAAAACTGCCAGCAAGAACAGAAACACCCAGCAATGTGAAGATGTCAGAAGGAAGAGACAAGCTGGAGGAAACCAGGTTCTGCCTTCCAACTGGAAGCACATTAAAGCACAAGCGAGGCTGCTGTCACGTGATGTCCTAGGATATCAAGAGCTTAAACAGGAAAATGACTGATTCCCATCGTGTGAGGACGGGGGCATAGTTCGGGGTAGCAGACACCTGTGCTTTCCCTTGGCACTCCAGGAAGCAGGACTCAGCCCCTTCCAGGCCACACCATTCTCTCCAGTACTGCCTTCCTCTACTGGGATGAACCAGGTTCCCCTTTTCAGCTCCCATCAAGGAAAACGGGAAGAAAGGACAACAGATTTCTCTCATGAATGCCACGCAGAAATTTCACTTTCCCCCTGACACCTCACTGGTGACACATCACTACAGTAGGCTTTGAGGTAGGTGGGGCCATGCAGGAGGAAGCCTTGAGCTGTACTCATCTCTGAGAGGAGGAAGGACAGCTGATGGGTAATTGCCAGACTCTACCACAATGTATAGTATATGTTATACAAGTTACAAGTCAAAAGTAAATCTGGAATTATATTGATATTTGCACTGGCTGATCCCAGTGGCTTAAACAATGGTTGGCCTTGTTCACGCTGTGTCCAGCTTGGGGCTCTGTAAGCGCTGTCCTGGTAAGAACGAGCTGGAAGAACTGGATGTCTTGGAAATCATTGCTGGAGGTTGAACTATGCCCTTCTTGGCTATTTGTTGAAGGCCTAACACCAACACTCACTCTGTGGCCTTATTTGGAAATAGAATTGTTGCCACTGTAATTAGTAAGACTAGGACCTACTGGATTGAGGTTCTATGTCTTTATGAGTAGAGAGGAGGACACAGAGACACAGGAGAAGGCAGATACAAGCACTTTAGAAGGATGTTGTATGAGAGCAGAGATAGAGACATGAGTCAGGAGATGTCGCAGGCACAAGAGTAGATAGAGTCCAGAGGTCTAAGTGACCCCAGAGAAGGCACATCTTCATCCCCACATCTATGAACTGAGGTAGTGTCTGCCTCATTTGGCAAGATGTTGGGGACAGAGAAAAGTTTCATTATCTACTAGAATAATGTATATGCATTGCCATGACTACACATGTATGTGTGTGTATGTCTTTAGAGAGCATACAGTAGCCATAATCATACAAGCAACATCATATTGACTTGTTTTCATGATAAATAACTAAATCCTGGAGAGACCAGATGTATGCCGCGTCTAACAAGCTATTCCTTACAGATCTCAGCATTGGAGATCTCTGAGATCCCCTGTGGACTGATCTCTGAATCACATGAAAGGGACAATTCAGGGTCTGGGGTCTTCCCATGGATAATTTAGCCAGACATCTTTGCCTGAAACTGATGGTTGCATAGGATCATTATCACCCACCCTTGCTTTGGAGAAAGAAGGATCCTAGAGGCACGTAACGACAGGTTTCTTGTTTGGAAACTCAGGAAGGAATGTCCACTGAATGAGTGATGGAACCTGAGATGTGCAAAGGGAAGATGGTTAAGAGGAGAAGGAGCCCCCTCATCAACGTCCTTGAGCCCCATGGTGATAAAACACAGCATCTTCTCAAATTACAAAACCATGTGAACTGAGAATCCTTTTGGACCTTATCTTACCTGGTAGAGAGCTTTCCAAGTATCTACAAGGTGCTGGGTTTGATGGCCAGCATTACATAAAATACTGGGCACAGTAGCTTATACCTCGACTACCAGCACTCGAGAAGTAGAGCCAGAGGATCAGAGGTTCATGGTCCTCACCAGCTACATAGAAAGTTTGATGCAAGCTTAGGCAATGTGGGGCCATCTTTCAAGAACAAAAACAAATCAACAAGGAGAATCCCCACTGCCGTGTATCTCTGCTCTGAGATCTGTCTCGTTTCAGAGGGAACTTTGGAGGGCAGCATCATCGGGGATGAAAGCAATGCTTGCTTTAAGAATAAGGAAGGTGTTAGAAATGCTTAGAATGCTGGCTGTGTCTGCACGTGGTTGTATTCCTGTTTGCTGTGTGCCTTATCGCAGATTTGACACTTAGCTGTACCACAGGGCATATTGGCACTCTTAGAGCTCTTGGTTTGGAATAATGTCTTTAAGAAAAAGTGTTAGTCGATGTCAATTGTCTAATTGTTATTGATGAGTCCACCCAATATATGTAACTTAGGGAGTAAAGGTTTATTTTAGCTCATGGCCTCAGACCTAAGTCCTTCATGGTAGAGAACACATCATGGAGCATGGCCTCCTCATGGCCAACAGGAAGCAGACAAGAGTGATGCTGGCATTCCAATGCTTTTCTGTTTTTCCCACGTGTGTGTGTGTGTGTGTGTGTGTGCTCATGTGCACGCACAAATATACATGCTCACACACATTCTAAGCAGAGGACCCGGCACCAAGGAAGACATCAGTGGACACACACAACCTGCTACTTTTATCAAACCATCCTGTTGCCTACAGAGCACACATGACCTGCTCCATGATTCCTCTCAGCTGAGGACAGGCAGGAGGGAGGACTGGGTCTGTGGGCTGCTGGGAAAACAGGGGAGACTGTGAGACAAGGAATAGCCTGATTCAAGCTGTATAAAACTCCCCAGCAAGTCACCTCTAGGAAAGCACTGAGGAAATGGGGTACAAAGCAGAAGGCTTGTTTCCCTCCTAATCCTTCTTCTTAATCCTGCCTATATTTATAAAGATAGTCCTGGTGGTCTCTTGCTGTGGTAGTTTGAGTGGGAGTCCAGGCAGAGAAAAACACAGATATGCCAGAACATTGGCAGATAGGAATCTCCCAATTCTGATAAGGCCAAACTGAAGACAGTGGAGATTCAGAATATCCTGCCTCCCAAAGACAAGGCTAAGCAGGAAAAGTAGGGTGAAATTCCCCCAAAGCCTAGACAGAGGATATCCATCTTCACTGGCTCCAAGCTATACCTGGAAGGAGGACCATAGGCACAGGCTGCACTGTGAGCCCAGGTACACTACACCGACACCACTGGCCTGTAGGTCTCTGAAGGGAGACCTTCAATCAGACTGCCAAGTTTGTTTGGTTTGCCCTGGGATATTGAGAACTTATTTATATGACTGATGAAAACAGAACATATCTCACAGCAATATAGAGAAATAAATGAGTGAATAAATAAATAAGTTCCAGAAACATATTTTTAAATCTAAGTGCTTGAGGGTATGGTAGAGGCTAACAGTGTAGAGGGTCGTGTGTTTCAAAATTTGTTAACAGGGTTGATTTCATGTTAAGTGTTTCTGTCACAGAAAAATATGGAATGTACAGAAAATTCTGGAATGTGCCTTGTCTTACCTGTATTGGTGATGATGTCAAAGTGTTTGACTATATGCAGGGCCTTTTAATATGCATCAAATATGTGTAGTCTTTGTACTTAGTTATATCTCAAAAGATCTGTTTAAGGAAAATCAATTAAATCAACTAATCTGTGTCCTGAAGTGGTCTATTAAGTTACTGGACAGGCCCACCCACCACCTTCTTACATTTAGATGTAACCATAGAGATGAAAGTGCAGGAATCTGCCAGTGTACATGCAAGTGTGTGCATGTGTGAACACCTGTGAGTGCATGTGTGAACACCTGTGAGTGCATGTGTGAACACCTATGAGTGCATGTGTGAACATCTGTGAGTGCATGCATTAACATCTGTTGAGTGCTAATGTTGGATTGAGTTTGGATAAAAGACTATTTAGTTGTATCAGGGATTCTCATTTTCACATACTATTCTGTAAATACTACACAAGTTACAGAAATGAAGAATAGAATTAGCTCTGTTGATCAACTTGACTGCTAATCAAAGCATCCGAAAAGAAGATTCCTGGTACCACTGTCTGATTCTGGGACAGAGCTGTGGAGATCACTACCCCTTTGGCAGCAAGGTGTACACTGCATTTGGACTCAAGAAAGAAAATCTGAAGAATTATGCAGACAGATCCCAGTGGGTGGCCAGGTTTAGGAAAACATGTTGCTGCTTCTTTCTGCCTTTATTACCTATCAATGAACATTTCAAATGGTCAACCACTTAAATTTATGTGGGCCCTAGGGGTGAACTTCCAGGACTGGAAACAGTCTCTCACATAATTCTCATTATGGTTAATAGAGATTTTATGTTCCCCTTCCACTAGGAACCCCTTGTTGAGAATAAATTATATGTGTGCATGCCTGTGTGCATACATGTGAGTATGTGTATGCTCACATATGCATGCATGCATACAGGTGTTCATACTTGGCAGTGGTCCCATAGTGGGGAAAACACTGAATATAAGCAGAAGTCTATTTCTCAAACAATATTTCCATTGTCTTTTCCCTGATGATATGTTTTTATATCAATCCTATTAAAGTTAAAAAATTCTTAATCCCAAGGCCAGATTGTGGCCCAAGGAATATGTTATAATTAACGTGTAACACCTGAGATATGGAGAGAGCATGCCATGATCAGTCTTGCCATGTGAGAGTCAATATGGCCACCACACATATGCATGTATATGGAAATGACAACAGGAACATACATGTCACATACACAAATAAATAATAAACCCTACGGAATTATGTGCTTTAAAAACCATAGCTCCTTTTGCCTATATAAGGAGTCAAGCATCTCACTAGGTTCTCCTTCCCAAGAGTTACTATCCCTAACCTTGAGTTTATGAGAGCTTATCCAGGTGCAGCAACTAGACTTGGGAAGCCATAGCAGAAGGCTGCAGATACTCAGAGGACCAGCAAGGGGTGTGCTGACCCTTGCTGACCCTGTTCACACACATATTAGTGGACTGTCAAAAGCTTAAGCATCGAACCTATAGCCCTCAAGGTGATTCCATAAAATAAAACAAACTCTCTTACTACTCAACCCTCTCTTGGATATTTCACATGCATACATTGAAAGAGGAACTGTGATCTGAGCAAAAAGAAAACTATAACTAACAGACTATGTCACACACAGAAGTTCCAGAGCACAAACAAAAATCACTCATCCCACACTAATGAGCCCCAGAACCTCGGGGTCCTTTGGCTTTAGCATCCAAAGCAGTAGGATTATAAGTGTGTCAACATAGCTGGCTTAATTTAAATTTATTTTCAAACTGACAGATTAAAAAATATATATTTATAGGGTTGTATATAAGGTTTTGTATGTTGAACTACTGAAATCAATCCAAATCTATCTCTTCAAATATTGTTGTTTATGGTAAAAACTTTCAGATCATTTCTTTTACCTTCATGAAATGTGTACAATACATGCTAATCTCCACAGGAATCACGCTACTGTACGATAGGACTCTAGAATGCCTTGCTTCTTTCTAACTGTAACTTAACACCCAGCAAGCAATCCTTTCCCACCCCCTTCTCTTTGATACCAACCTTTAGTATCTACCATTCTACTCTCAACTTTAGTGAGGTCAACCTTCTCAGACTCTGCAAGCGTGATGGCACGCTACTTGACTCTCTGTGCCTGGTTTCTTTCGTTTAACATAGTAATCACCAGTTCCATCCGTGTTGTCATAAATGCCAGGATTCATTCTCTCTCTCTCTCTCTCTCTCTCTCTCTCTCTCTCTCTCTCTCTCT
>JADRCH010000107.1:620710-633504 GCA_019843965.1 Rhynchomys soricoides | reverse complement strand
TCTCTCTCTCTCTCTCTCTCTCTCTCTCTCTCTCTCTCTCTCTCTCTCTGTGTGTGTGTGTGTGAATAGCATCCAGTGCCATGTACGTCCCATCTTTATACATCCATCTACTGATGGACAGTTCAGGTGTTTCTTTCCACTCTTGGCCATAGTGAACTGTGTTGTACTGAACAACTGACAAGGAAGGTGCTTTTCTCACATTTCTCAGAATTTCCAGAGATGGGGGTGTATACCATTTGATATACTCTATGGAGTGAGCTGGGTCCCTCGTGTGGGACCTATTCAGGAGTTGTCCCAGAGCTTTTACTTGAATGCAGACGACAGTTTTCTTTCATTTGAGCATTTTGGGGATTCCACTTCATTAACTGTCACAACATCCTTCTCAGGCTGCCATCTACCCTGGTGACTGGGGAGGGGAAAGGTGAAACACATGAACGTTAGATTATTAGATTTCAAGAAGGTAAGGGGACTGTGCTCCTTACATAGCGATGAGTTTTCAGAGACAAGCATAAAATTTCAATTTTCTACATTTTAAACTGTCTCAACTACTATTTTATTATAGTGAACTGTTAAACCTGAATGGAAATAGATAAATGGTTTTCTTTAAAACTATTGAATAATAAATCATAGCTAAACCATATATATATATATATATATGTAATACTCTTGAAGTTGAATTGCAGAAGCTATCTAAGAGATGTCAATAAGTCCAGGGTGGGGGAATGTTTACTAATTTTAAAAATCAAGACAAAATTGGAATGTTTTCATTTTTTATTCCAAATTTTCTACAGAGACTTAGTATAACACTGCCATGCGGACAGATATATTGACCAATGGACTTGAATGAAATTTCATGCAATATCCAAAAGATTTTGGCAGTAATTCCACCCCACGCAATGACAAAAGGTCACTTTCTTCAGTGTGTGGTATAAGACCAGTAGGAGGCCATATGCTGTCTAGAAGAAATTAACATTTGCCATATATCATATTAAAATTAACTCAAGGTGAGCCACACACATAGACATGAGAGTTAAAACTATAGAACTCTTAGAAGAAAACATGTAGCCAATGTTTGCAGACAGTGGCTCTGGCAGTGGCTCTTAAGTAGAAGACATGAGCAAACATTTTAGTAATGATCAGTAATGCATGAGAACATGGTCAACATCACCAGTCCTCAGAGAAGGCAAAGCACAGCCACTGGGAGATGTGCTTTCTATCCACTTGTATAGCTATGAACAAAAGCAACAAACAGTTACAGGTGTTCATAAAGATATGGAGAAGTTAAAATCCCTATGGACTACTGATGAGTGTGGATGATATAGTGTAATATTAGTTATATTGGTAGATTCTCACGTGCTATTTGAGCTCACTGAATAACTGACTCTAGATGGTGGGGTTGGACACCTCATTGCAAACCTTAAGTCTCCCCTAAGACCTCTTGTGTGGAGATGGGCTACCCCCAAAATCTATGAAGAAAGTCAATGAAGAAAGAGAACAGCAAACATAGCAAGAGTCAAAGCAGCTAGATGGTAAACCATGCCTGCGGTGGGAAAGCAAAACTGGAAGCCCAGCCAAGATGAGCTCAGCATGGGGAGGAAGCCTCATCAGGGCTCCAGCTGGCAGCTTTAATGGGGCTTCCCCAGTCGGTATCTGCTGGATGTCGGACTCTCCAGCAGGAGCACAGTTGACTGCCTTCACAGGGCTTCATCAGTCTGTTCCTGTACTGGCTGGTTTTATGTATCAACTTGACACAAGCTGGAGTTATCACAGAGAAAGGAGCCTCCAGGAATCTCATGGAGGAAATACCTCCATGAGATCCAGCTGTAAGGCATTTTCTCAATTAGTGATCAAGGGTGGGAGGGCCCCTTGTGGGTGGTACTGGTAGTCCCAGATTCTATAAGAAAGCAAGCTGAGCAAGCCAAGGGAGGCAAGCCAGTAAGCAGCACCCCTCTATGGCCTCTGCATCAGCTCCTGCCTCCAGATTCCTGACCTATGTGAGTTCCTGTCCTGACTTCCTTTGGTGATGAACAGCAGTGTGGAAGTGTAAGGTGAATAAAACCTCTCCTCCCCAACTTGCTTCTTGGTCAGGATGTTTTGTGCAGAAATACACACCCTGACTAAGACAGAAGATCATGTGTGGATCCCAGACATTGAAACAAGAAGCTGTAACATTGAAGTTGCCTTGGAGACACCAAGATGTTTGAGATGCCAGAGCCATGGGCTATCTTCTGAGGAAAGCTGCTAACACGGAGTGGAACCAGCCCAGGAGAAGAAGTTTGTTGCAGTCAACAAAGATGAAAAAGGAGTGAAAATCGGAAGACCACTTTGACATCAGACATGGAGATGCAGACTTGGGAGTTTGCCCAGCTGATTTCTTGTCTTGCTTTGGGTATTACAGTTAAGTGATTGGAAGAATCTCAGAAGAGGCTTTTAACTTTGGACTTTTAACATTTTTGAGACTACTCTATAGACTATGGGGACCTTTGAAGTTGGACTAAATGCATTTTGCATTATGCTATGTTTAGGTATGGCCCACATAGACTCATATGTTTGACAAGCCTATGGGGGCCAGGGAGTGGAATGTGATAATTTGTATGTGCTTGGCCCACAGAATGGCCCTATTTGAAGGTGTGGTCCTGTTGGAGTCGGTGTGTCACTGTGGGTGTGGGCTTTAATACCGTAGTCCTAGCTGCCTGGAGGTCAGTATTCTACTAGCAGCCTTCAGATGAAGATGTAGAACTCTCAGCTCCCCCTGCACCATACCTGCCTGAATGTTGCCATGGTCTCACCTTGATGATAATAGACTGAACCTCTGAATCTGTAAGCCAGCCCCAGTTAAATGTCGTTCTTATAAGAGTTTCCTTGGTCGTGATGTCTGTTCATAGCAGTAAAACCCTAACTAAGACAGTTTCTGCTTAACTTTTTCAGAATCTATTAGTATTTTTCCTACATGCATGTCCATACATCACATTCATACTTTATGCCCTAGGAAACTGAAAGAGAGGCCTGACCCCTGGAACTGGAGTTACAAATGGTCGTAAGTTACAATGTTGGTGCTGGGAACTAAACCCAGGTTCTCTGCAAGAGCAACAAGTATTCCTAACCACTGAGCAGTCTATCTAGCCCCAATTTTTTTTGAATATTTTGAGAACATGGTGTTTTGCTGTCTGTCTGTCTGTCTGACTGACTGATGATATATTCTTTTACTTTGGCTTGTTATATACTTAATGAACTCACTCACTCTTTCAAAACCAAAGGTGTATCCATCATAGACCATTCTCAGGACTGCACAGATAGACAAGATGGAAAATGCTTTTTTGGCTTCTCAAAAAGTTTCACTCTAAGTTTATATCCGAAGAAATTAGAATTCGGAACTCAAACAGTCACGTGTACAGCAATGTTTATAAAAGCTTTAACTACACTATCCAAAACATAGGAACAATTCACATCTGCATTGAATGAATAAATACAACACCATGTGTGTGCATGCCCACACACACACACGCACACAGTATATGTCAATCAGTCTTAGAAAGGAGCAAATTTCATCATATACCACAACATAATGAACCATGAGGACATTATGCTAAGTGAAAAAAGGCCAATTAACAAATACTGTGTGATTCCATGAGCTAACAATATATAAGTCACCTCTCATGACCAAAATCATTCATATAAAAGTAAAGTGTTTGTTGACAGGGAGCTATGAGGTGTGGGAGTTGGTATTTGCTAGGCAGAAAGCTTCAGCTGGGGAAGTTGAAAAGGTTCTGAAACTGGATGGCACTAATGATAACATAGCTCTATACGTAAACTTAATGTCACTGAACTGCATGCTTTAAAATGACTAAGCGTTATGTGTTACTGTAATTCTTGGTTTTGGTTGTCAAGTTGATACAGCCTAACTAGAATCACCTGGGAAGGGAGTCTCAATGAGCAATTGATTGTCTGCATTTGATTTACCTGTACACATATCTAGGGGATGGATTGTCTTAAGACATTGATTCGTGAAGAGCCAGCCCACTGTGGGCGACTTCATTCCCTAGGAGGTGTGGGGATGTGGAATTCTGTCTTTTATTTATTTATTTATTTATTTATTGGTTTTTCAAGACAGGGTTTCTCTGTGTAGCCCTGGCTGTCCTGGAACTGACTCTGTAGACCAGGCTGGCCTCGAACTCAGAAATCCACCTGTCTCTGCCTCCCAAGTGCTGGGATTAAAGGCGTGCGCCACCACTGCCCGGCTGTGGAATTCTCTTAAGAGTGGTAAAAGCAATCTGAGTATAAGCAAGCAAGCATACATGCATGCATCCACTTGTCTGCTCCTGTGATATGATCTGACCAAATGTTGTAAGTCCCCACCACCTTGACTCCCTGCTATGCTGGATTTGTGAGCTAAAATAAACCGTTTCTCTCTTAAGTTGCCTTTTGTCATATTTTATTACAACAGAATTGAAACTATAACAGTTATACTATATATATAAAATCTTGCCACAAAACAAGTAAATAAAACCTTAGCCAAAACGATAGTTCATAGTCTTTGCTGAGAAGTCACCGTTAAATCCTGCTACAAAGAAGGCCTTTTTAACCTAGTGATTCCTAAAGCCATTTAATCATAGAACTGGCTCCTGGCTCATGTATTGCCAGCCGCAACTCCTGGACATTGACTGGTCTGGGGAACACAGCTTCAAACACTACCTTGATGAGATTTCATCATCAAGCCAGATTCCTTGGGGCATCAGTGTTATGAATTTGGTTTAACAATTGTATTTTGTTAATTGGGTCTCCAAGATTGCACAGGAATCCGAATGTAAGATGCTGAGAGTCCCTGCCCCCTGTTGACTTCAATTCATAGATAAAGTTGCCAGCAGTCAATGGCTGGGTACGGAGACAGAGGAGGGACTTTAGGACTTGTGGACAAGGGGACTGAGAGAGGAAGGAGGATTTAGGATGGCCATGCCAGGAAAGGAGAAGGAATAGGACTGAGGGGTACAGAAGAGAGAGCATAGCAATCATGTAAGAGCCCAGGAAAAGTGGCTCCAGCACCCCCCCCCGCCTCCACACACTGGGTCTAGGGCAACAATGATGGGGTACAGATTTTAGTAATAACTCAGGAATATCAGAGGAGAGGTGTTGGCCATGTGGATGTTTGGGAGTGACCCAACCATTGAGCTGATTAAAGCATATTAAATATAAGGCTCTCCCTCTCTCTCTCTCTCTCTCTCTCTCTCTCTCTCTCTCTCTGTGTGTGTGTGTGTGTGTGTGTGTGTGTGTGTGTGTGTGTTCGTGCCTGTCATTCGGGAATCCAGAACATTGGGGGGGGGGGGGTGTAAGCGAGAATCTTACACCACTAAAGCTGGGGCATTTTGAGCAGCATTAACCGCCTACCCCAACACATCAGATTTGAAGCAGAATGAAATATTTGTATTTAAAGATGGCTCTGGAGAGCAGAGAGAAAAAATTAACAAGAGGAAGCTGGGCTTGGGAAGAAGAAAGACTCCTCTTGTCCTGAAGACATCCTCTCCCTTTGTCTTGCATCCCTCATCAACGGGTAGGAGATATCTTCCCCCATGACAGAGCATCAGCAGTGCCCTACAGCCCTGAGAGCAGCTGAGTAGAGCCTGTCTGGGGAGTGAGAAACTGGCAGACTCTGGGGGGGATCTCCAGCTGGTGTCCCTAGCAGAGCATCCCTGAGGCCCTGCCAGATTCCTGATGGGTTCCCTCTCCAGCCAACCTCCCCATGGATTCTAAACCCACCATGAATCTTTTTGGGAAGGGCACAGACTTCAGATACCACACTTTCTGTCCCCAGTACTCTGAGCCAATGTGTCTTTCCTTCTGAGTGCCCCTGCTAGCTCAGCATCGCCCTAATGCTGCAGTCATTCATAACTGGAGGTTGTGTGTTCTCACTCAGAAGTAGGAATTCCTGGGAAAGAAAAGTTAAAGGAAGGAGAAGCCCTTTTCAATGAGCAGCCAGACTCTGCAGCCAGACCCAGAACCAAAGCAACAACTGGAGCATTGGAGTCCAGTTAGAGGTTCTCACACAGACGCCACAGTGTGCCTGGTTCCTGGAGAGAAGAGAACTTGAGCTCATCCCAGTAGGGCCCCCAGGAAACCCTGCAAGTGGGGCATGTGCCCCTGTGCCCTGTGCTTTCCATCTTCCTGTGTCATCATTAGCTGCATCTCCCACCTAGCAACTTCATTGCTAAGTTGGCCTTCTACAGGTGCACCTAGGTGGCATCCTGTTGACATGGGTGGAGGAGGAGAATGGGCTTATATGGTCGTCTGCCACGGGCATCCAATTAGTTACTCCTGAGGCCGTTTGCTAGGCGCACTCCATTCACTTGTACCCGATTATGCCTCCAGCTGGAAGCAATGCCTCCTCTCCATCTCCTCCTGCCATTTCCCCCCTTCCTGAGAGGAGTTCCTCCCTTGTCTTTGTCATCAGCTGCTCCAAGGCACCCCACTGTCCGCTTATTTCACAAGCCTGTCGCTCTCCAACAGTTGCCTCCTTCAACAGCAAAACCTAATGGAAACAAATTCAGTCCAAGGGTCAATTATGGGCTTATTTTCATATTTATGGACTGAATACTTTCCCCTAAAAGACGCTAATGATAGCCTAAGGGACAAACTAATCAAAACACCAGCCAAGAGCAGAGGAAAGGGAAGAGTCAGCTTTGAAATGCTCCGAAGCCCGCCCTGCACAAGCCTGCCTCCTTCCCCAGTCCCACTTCAATCTCCACCCCACCCCCCCGAAATGAACACTTTTAAAATATCTTGACAAAAATCAGTGTCTTCACAAAGGAAGGCTTACTGTTCCCTTCCTCCACTGGCAGAAATAATAACATCAAACAAATAACTCATCCTGCTTGGGGCCTCTAGATGTTGCAGCAGTCAGATTCTGTTGAGGGTCACCTGTGGATGTGACATTTCAGGAACATGTGAGACAATCTCTCACTCAGGCTCAGTGACACACATGGTACCATGAGAACCCTGGATGATGAGCTCTGACTTAGCCACACTGGCGTCCAAGCCACAGTTAAGGAGCACCACATATACAATTGAGACCGCCACCACTGACTTACCCCATCAGCTAGATGATTTTTTTATCAAAGTATTCGCTGGATTCCTGGATTGCTAACAGTTCAACAATCTCTCATTTATTTAGCTGGAGTATAGTTATATTATAATTACAAGTGTTTGGAGAACCAACAATTACCAACATGGAAGAGGCATCTGTAACTTGTAAGATCTAATGCCTGGAAATACTTCACAGTGGACGTTTAGTAGCACCTTATATACGTGTGTGTGTGTGTGTGTGTGTGTGTGTGTGTGCGTGCGCACGTGCGCGCGCGCAAGTGCATAGCATGTGTGGATGCATGCATGCACGTGTGTGTGCATGTGTGCACATGCATTCTTGTATGCAAGAGCATGTGTGTATGTACATATATGTGAAGGCCTGAGATCAATCTAAGGTGTAATTCCTCAGATGCCTTCCTCCTTATTGTTTCAGACAGGGTCTCTTATTGAGATCGTATGCTTCAGAGGAGTAGGTGTTCCTGCTGAGACTATGGACAACCAGGCCCTACAGAACCAGAGATTCATAGAAGGCTATTGATTGCCACTATGTGTGTGGCAGTTGGGTGTGCATTAGCGCTAAGCAAATAGCATAGTAGAGCAACAGAAAGAAGAGTCTTCACTCTGCTGTGAAGAAGTGATGTGAGGTCCAAAGTTATGATGCTGTAGACGGTGGTTCTGTTGTCACTAGAAGTGGCTCCTCAGCATCCATTGCTGTATATGACAGCAGTGTTGTTTGGAGCAGGACATCCCCTCCATGGAGAACAAATACTGAAGGTTGTTTTGTAATGAAATTAAATCTATATACATGCTAACTAAAGAATTAAAAGTACATGAGAATTTTTTCATGAGCAGACCTTGGTGACAGGTTGGCAGACCATAAAAAGAATGACAAAAACCAGAGTAGATGACAAGCCAAGATTAGAAGCAACTCTAATGGCTGAAGCACCCAACTGCAGACAACTGACAGAGAGACGGGGGCTTGGGAGATCATTCAGCAGCTGGAAGCGCTTGCCACACAAGCCTGCTGACCTGAGCTCTGATCCTCAGAAACCATGAAAAGCTAACTGGATAAAGTGATGTCTGTATCTCTGATTCCTGTGCTCCCTGATGGAAAGGTAAGAGGCAGAGACAGGACAATCTCCAGAAGCCTGGGCTATAAAGTAGCAATAGCCTACCTCAAACAAAGGAGAACAGTGAGGACTGGCTCCAGAAGGCTGTCCTCTGATCTCCACAAGCCCACTGTGGCAAACATGCACATGCACCTACATACAGGAACAACACAGACACACACAGACACACACACACACACACACACACACACACACAGGGATGGGGGTGTAAGATGAGAGACTCGCACATCAAATACAGGCACAACCAATGCATTTCAAAAATTAAAAATAAAGAGCAAAAAAAAGTAAGGCCAGAGTGGTGAAGACATGCAATGGAAGACCTTCCAGGAACAAAGGTGAATATCATCAAGACACCACAGTGGAAACGATCAATGCATTTGGAGAAAGGGACCATCATTTCCCTGGTTCGCCAATTCAGTTCCCCCTAGCTGCACCATGGCAGAAGAGAGTGTGTGGTCTTCCCTGCTAGATGCCAACTCTCCCACCTATGAGCTTCATCCTCAAAGCCAGGGGAAGCCATGGACTTCCCTGGTCCTGGCCCATACCAACCCAAGGGGGAGGAGCCTAAATCCAACCCAAAGGGGAAGAACCTAAATTCATCTCAGGGCCAGATACAATTAACAAGATTTGGTGAGACTGTGGTGGAAATAGAGCAAAGTCCAGTTCCCCCATTTATTTTGGTGGGCTCCCCTTAGAAATTGTCAGACCCTAACTCCTACAAACCAAAGCTGGAATCTTGGTAAAGGGCAGACATCTTCTGCTGGAGTCTATATAGGCAGCAAATCTTCCTGACCAGCACTCTGCTCAGCCAGCTCTCCTGCCCAGCTTCTCACATTGCAAGCCTCATCTGTAAGTTAAGAGCAGGCAGGGTATTAGCCCTCTATCAGATGTAGGATTGGTAAAGATCTTTTCCCAATCTGTAGGTTGCCATTTTGCCCTAATTACAGTGTATACAAAGAACTCAAGAAGCTAGACTCCAGAGATACAAATAACCCTATCAAAAAATGGGGAAGTGAGCTAAACAGAGAATTCTCAACTGAGGAAACTCAAATGGCCGAGAAGCACCTAAAGAAATGTTCAACATCCTTAGTCATCAGGGAAATGCAAATCAAAACAACCCTGAGATTCCACCTCACACCAGTCAGAGTGGCTAAGATCAAAAACTCAGGTGACAGCAGATGTTGGAGAGGATGTGGAGAAAGAGGAACACTCCTCCATTGCTGGTGGGAATGCAAATTGATACAACCTCTCTGGAAATCAGTTTGGCGGACCCTCAGAAAACTGGACATAATACTACCTAAGGACCCAGCTATTCCACTCCTGGGCATATACCCAGAAGATGCTCCAACATGTAATAAAAACACATGTTCCACTATGTTCATAGCAGCCATATTTATAATAGCCAGAAGCTGGAAACAACCCAGATGTCCCTCCACAGAGGAATGGATACAGAAAAGGTGGTACATTTACACAATGGAATACTACTCAGCTATTAAAAACAATGACTTCATGAAATTTGTAGACAAATGGATGGATCTTGAAAACATCATTCTGAGCCAGGTAACGCAGTCACAAAAGAATGAACATGGTATGTACTCACTGTTAAGTGGTTATTAGCCCAAAAGTTTGAAATACCCAAGAATCACTTCGCAGGAACAGTAGTACTGAGTACGAGGTCCCAGATGGAGGGCTTGGAGAAAGGACTGAAGGAGCTGAGGGAGTGTGCAGCCCCAGGGAGGTAGCAACACTGGCAACTGGCCTGACCCCCCATATTTCTGGAGACTGACCGACCAACTAAAGAATACACATGGAGGGATCCATAGTGCTGGCCACAAAGACTGCAGAGGAGGGTCTTGTTACCTGTCAGGGGGAGGAGAGGCCCTTTGGGCCTGAGGGTGTTATATCCCCCAGTATAGGAGAATGTCAAGGAGGGAAGACAAGAGTGGGTGGGGGATGGGGTGGGGAGGTGGGTTGGAGAATATCCCCATAGAGGCAGGGGGAGGGCGGAGGGAATGGGGAGGTTCCAAAGGGGAGATCTGGAAAGGGGGAAACATTTGAAATGTAAAGAAAGTATGAAGAAAAAAAAGAGCAGGCAGGGAGTACAGCTGGCCACAAAGTGGTAAGGCTTACCCACAGTTACCCATTTTCTCCAGTAAGACTCCATTGACCTTCTAAAGGTTTCAGAACCTCCCCCAAATAGTGCCACCAGCTGTGGACCAAAGCGTTCAAACGCATGAGCCAGTGGGCGACATTTCACATTAAAAGCACACAGGTGTCCAATAGCGCTAAGCATCGGATGTGCACAGCGCCACACTTTTTAACTGAGAACAGAACACGGGTGTGGGCAGAGGGAGCTGGCTCGCTCCAGCGTTCTGTCAGAAGGAGGGTCATCCTGAACTGTAGCTTTCTGGCCTGCCTTGCTCATTGGGAAGCCAAGAATGATTCTGAAAGTGAAGAAAGGCAGACCTCACTGCTACTGGTCTTCCAAATCCACCACAGACCAAGAGACAAAGGCAGGGAGAGCACTGCACATCACACTGGGAGGACGGGAGGACGGAGCAACTGAGTCTGAAGACAGCAGGCCCTTCCCCTTCCCAGCACAGGCTCCAGGTCTCTGGCTCGGAACTGCTTGCTGGTGATGAGACTTGAGAGAAGGTGGGTTGGCGGGTGCGAAAAGATCTGATAGCACGGAAAATGGTTGTTAGGAGGTGTTGGCACTCGAAAACAACACATCTCTTTCCTGTTGGTGTCAGCCTGAGCCTTCTCCCAGACACCATGCTCCTGCTTAGAATTAGAGCTGATGGTAAGCGCAACACTCACCCTGACACCGGCCCTCTCCTCACACAACACTGAGAATCAGCAAGAGCCTCCTGTAGCATAGGCGTCTGGGTTTATCTTCTTGTTTCCATATTTTTAATTGACAAATAATCATTGTATATATTTAGGGGTATGATGTAATGTTCTGATGCGTGTATGCATTGTAGAATGATCAAATGAGGTTACTTAGTATATCCATCGCCTGTCTGTTTATTGTCTACAGGTATGTACACATTCATATATTGCTCATTTGTGTGTGTTCACATGTATGTGCATGCCTTAGTTAAACCACTGATGTTGTTCCCCATGGGCTATTCACTTTGGGTTTTTGAAACAGACTGAGATCAGGGACTCAGCAATTAGGCCAGCAAGCCCCATAGATCTTATTGTGCACTCCTTTCCAGCACTGGGATTACAAATGCATGCCATCATGAACAGTTTTGTGTAGGTTCTGGGAATCCAACTCAGGTCCTCACATAGGCATGGCAGGCATATTGCCTACTGAGCTATCTCCAGAGCCTTTACATACATACATACACACACACACACACACACACACACACACACACACACGCACATGCACACACCGAGGCAAAAAGAATTCTGGATGTTCTTATGATTAAAGATTTAACAGCCCAATTTTGTGTGAATAAAGTTTACAAAAAATGAATGACAATTGATGCAACCCTGGCTTCTATTCTGGAAGATTCTGTGGGGATTCTCATTGCTCTTGTGTGCTCAGAGGGCTGGGAAGGATAGCCTCTCTCTGGAAGATCATCCATGACATGCTCCTATGTTCCTGATCACCACTCTCAGTGCTGCAGCCATGACCGTCCTGACTCTACTTGCTAATCCCTCCTTCCCCTGTCCTCCTCCCTCTATCCCCCACTTCGGACCTCTCAGCCTCTGTTCCCATCTCAATCAGTGGGCGTGGTGATGCTGAGGAGCACTTCTCCTGCCCATCTGCTTCTTAGAGAAATATAAGGGCCTTGGAGCATATTGATCCCGTGTGCAGAAATGACTCTCATCTGTTCTTACATTGCTCGCTTTCTTTCTTTCTTTCTTTCTTTCTTTCTTTCTTTCTTTCTTTTTAAAATATGCTCAGAGGAAAGACTGAAAAGGTGTCCATGTGTGCCCATGTGTTTGTGTACATGTGTGCCATGTGTGTGTATGTGTGTGTGCATGCATGTGTGCCCTTGTACGTGCATGTGTGCCCTTGTATGTGTGCATGTGTCCATGTGTATGTGCATGTGTGCCATGTGTGTGTGTATTTGTGCCCATGTGTATGTGTGCATGCATGTGTGCCCTTGTGTGTGCATGTGGCATGTGTACTCATGTGTATATACATGGATACACATGCCCACACATACAAGAGCACATATGTACCCACATACACATGAGTGTCCTTGTGTGTGTGCATGTGTGCCCATATGTGTGTGTTTATGTGTCCATGTGTGCATGTGCATGTGTGTCTATATGTGTGTGCACATGTGCTCATGTATGTGTTCATGTGTATACATGAGTACCCATATGTGTGTGTGCATGTACATCCATATGGGTGTGCATATTTGCCCATATGTGTGCATGTGTGCCCGTGTGTGTGCATGTGTGTCCATGTGTGTGTGCATGTATGTCCATGTGTATGTGCATGTGTGCCTATGTGTGTGTGCATGTGTGTTCATATGGATGTTCATGTTTGCCCATGTGTATCTCCATGTGTGTCCATGTGTCTGTTCATGTGTGTGTGCCCATGTGTGTCTGCATGTGTGTTCA
>JADRCH010000107.1:594988-620700 GCA_019843965.1 Rhynchomys soricoides | reverse complement strand
AACTAGAGAGAATATTTCCAGAGCAGCCGAAGCCCATCTCCTGAACAATGACGACAGCTCCTCATTTTCGACAACAATAGAGGGCACGTAGGAGTCAGCTCATTAGAATATCTGCGGCTCTTTTCTGTTCTCTCTGCATTAAGCCCCCATAATGTCAGTTGTCACTTATTAATGACAAT
Source organism: Rhynchomys soricoides (assembly GCA_019843965.1). Classification (NCBI taxonomy): domain Eukaryota; kingdom Metazoa; phylum Chordata; class Mammalia; order Rodentia; family Muridae; genus Rhynchomys; species Rhynchomys soricoides. The sequence goes on along the minus strand of JADRCH010000107.1, from coordinate 620,521 downwards.
TAACTAGTAATCAGCAGTGAGACTCTTCGAGGTGGTCTTTGCCTGACAGGTGAAGAAAGAGAACACTGCATAGTGCCACACAGTGACATGGAGCCTTCAAAGGGAGCACAGCATTTCCATAAATTATTTCAGAAAGAGTTTTCTTTTATACATTCTCTCTAAAGCTTAAAGATCTTTAACCCTAGACAGGCCATGCTCCAATTCCCCTTGGCTGATGTGTTCTTTACCAACTGGCATACCAAAACCATCTACAGCTGTCAGGTCCGGACCCTCCCAATTGCTTAGTTTAGTTTTTGACGCTCTGTGGCATATCAGTTGTGTTCTGTCCACCAAACATGTATTACCTTGTGGTCACAGACCCAGCATCGCCTTCTCCAGGCCAATGTCCATGCATAGTCTTGGTCATGTTTCTCATGATGTATAGCTATATCTGTTGCTTTCACCAGATGCTCCATTGGATTGGTGACTTGATTCCAGATTTGTTCTTTCTCTCTTCCCTCTCCTTGATGACCATTCACTTTCTTTTCTCCTTCCTCTACAGGTGACAGAATGCCACATGAACTTTAAAAAATAACAATGGTCATGGTGAACTCTGCCCCACAATCCAGGGCTCTCCAGCCTGTCTGACTTGTCTACAATTCTGGTCTCCTAACTCTCAGATGCCCTACCATTCTTAGACTCTCTCCACTCCTCTCCTAAGCTTAATGCATTAAAGATAAAGTAAACATATTTATCATGGTGCAGTAAGAGCCATCCTTAACGGCCACACTAGCTAGAGTGCTTTGGATTAGGAAAACACTTCTGCATTCTGGGGTTTGGGGGGCAAGTGGAGGGTGCTGAAGAGAGCAAGTGCTCCATCTGACACTCAAAGCCAGTGTCTCTCTTCCTACTGCAAGGGCTGACCATGGGATCAGAAGACACTTGGGCCGTGTGGGGTGTCAGCTGATGGAGCACTTGCTCCCTACAGCACCCTCCCCTTTCCCCCAAACCCCAGAATGTGGAAGCTTTTCTCTCCCTAACCTGGATGGTGTGGCCTTAAGGGTGGCTCTTACTGCACCGGGATAAATGGTTTAGTTTGTCTTTAATGTCTTAGGAGAAGCCCGCTGTGCCCTTGGGGAGAAACATGAAAAAATGAACACATCCCACTAGTATCTTCCAGAATTGCATCAAGCAAGCTTATTGCCAATTTCACACCAAAGAGACTTTCTAAAAAGTTCATGCATCTATTCATGTCAAAACAATACAGTGAGATCATTCTCCTAGCATGGACACCATCAGCAAAGGGGAGACTTCGAAACCAGCCTGGAGACAGCCCACTTCCCATCTCAGACAGGCTCCAATTCTCCAACCCAGCTGCTGAAAGCAGCTCAGTAGAACTCAAAGCTCTGGGTGTCTCCCAAACCAGGGAGGTGATGTCTTTAAAGATGCACATTTTAGAGAAAGTAAGAGGTAGGTGGCCTGGTAGCTCTTTTATGAATCTATTGCTTTCCTTTGAGGAAAGTTGGGAAACTGCCCCTGGCCAACCTTCTTTGTTTTGTTTGAAGTTTCTGTTAGGAGGGTATTACAATGCTTCCATGACAACCAATAAGATGTCATTTATTGCCAGGTTCCAACCATCTACCCAGAACTAAAGGGGAATATTCACGTGAGTTTAAGCAGGCCCTCACCTTTCAAAGAACTACTATTTAAATGTCCTTGGTTGTTGTGGCTATTTTATTATTATTTTTCACAGCCCTCTGTCATGTGAACACAGTCCTTTCATTCAGACTCCTTGAAAATTACTTCAGATTTTAATGCCACCAGTATCTAATCATTGTAAAGGAATGGCGGAACGAATCCCCAACCAATGTGCCAGACACAGCATGAGAGGTAGTCACTAGTCCCACCAATCCATGACACAAGGGCTCACAGTCCTTGTCAGTAAAAGCTCCTTAGCACATGTGTGGACCCTGCCGATTCACACTGATGACTTGTAAACTCCGTGTCTCTCATGGAGTAGGCACTGGGAAGGAGCCAAGAGGACAATCCACTGCTTTGAAAGTGAAAACTAGGTCTAAGTTATGAGTAAGTCTTTTACAAATGACCCACAGGGATTTGTGGCACTAGTCTCTCTCAAGTTAACAAATCAGAGCATCACCATAGAATCTGATGTCTGTTATTTTCATATTTAAGATTCAAAGCATGATGTTAGTGATTTATAATAGTTAATCGATATAAACTGAGTAGAATATCATGGAACATACAAAGAAAGCTGTCCCTTAGGGGCTGCAGGGGTGAATAAGCCAGGAAAGTGTCTGCCATGCACACGTGAGGACCTGAGTTTAGATGCCTTGTGCTCACAGTGGTACCCAGCTGTTATCCCAGTACTGAGAGGTGGGTACCTGTAGATGGCTGGAGCTCAGAGTCTAGCCAAACTAATGAACTCCAGCTTCAGCAGGATATCTTGTCTTGAGAAAAGTAAAGAGGAACTGGGGAAGACAGTCAACAGTGACCTCTGCCCTTCACAAGGGTGAGCATACATATGCACATGCATGCACCGGTGCACACACAAACACATACGAAGAGTGTTCACTACATCACTTTAACCTAACCTATCCCGATCATAACAGATTTAAAAGGCCCCTTTGGTTTGTTGTGCTAGAGTGTTTCACACTACATATTTTTGGTGTATTTTAAAGAGGAAAGGAAATTCTTAATGTCCGGTCTGTGAAAACCTGAGAAACCACTCTTAAAAAGAAAAAACAAGTTAAATATATTAAAAAGAGAAAATGTACTAATGGAAAAAAAAATAAAGGTGTTTTCATGCTGGGACTGATTGGTACTTTGTGACAGCCCGATGGGAAAGCCAGCTGAGTCGGAGTCACCAGAACATGATTGGCGGTTCTATTTATGTAGATTGGGGTTTCCTTGTTTATCTGTTTAGAAACCGGTGTTCCCAATATTCCTGTCCCCAGTCCCTTGCTAATAATGGACTTTTTGGTCAAACAAGTTTTCAAAGAAAACTGTCCTGGAATGGTGGTTTTGTTTGCAGTGCTTCATACTTTAATACATGCTAAATCCATCTATAAGACTTGCATCTTCCCAGCCAGAAGCCTCCTAATTTTTTCAAGCTTCTGTTTAAATGTGAAGGAAGCCATGTAACAAAATTTGGTCAGATGTGTGGAATCACTTCTTCTACTCTTTATTCCAAGTAAAAGTCCCAAGACCCATCATTCTTTGCTGCAGTCAGTCATGCTGGGATGACTGAGGAGATGTTTCGGTGCCAACCTAGAGTCAGTCATGTTGGCACCGAAACATCTCCTGCTCTTTATGGGAAAGCAGCCATCTGTATGTGCTTACGAGCCTCCTGACTGTAACTGATGAGCCTCCCATGTCCTCCTCACCTTGCAGTGAGCTCCTGGACCTGGTCATCAAACACCTGGTCACAGAAGGTAGGTCCTCAACAATGCCCCTGAACTCCAACTCCGGAAGTAATTCAGCTATGGGAAACAATGACTAACATGATCTGTGCCTGCTAATGGTCATAAAAGAACTAAACTTGGTGGAGCAGAGCCAACCCTAAGTCGTCTGTCTCAGTTTACCATTTGATTCTGAATTTTTTGTTTGTTTGTTTGTTTGTTTTGCTAACATTAAAGGCTAATTACATGTAAATCATAGGATTCTCAACTTCACTTCTTATGAGCAGGTTGCACTATTTGGAAGTAGTTCACAAGTACACTCTTGATTGACTTGGAGTTGCTCAGAGTGGGTTGTTGGTGTTTTGGTACTACAGATTGAACCTAGGGTCTGACATATGCTAGTCAAGTACTCTTTCAATGAACTAAAATTCAAGCCCACTTTTTTTTAAGTTTTTAGATAGCATTTTATTAAGTTGCCCTTGAACTCACTCTATAGCTCACAAAGTCTTAAAATTGTGATCTTGCCTCAGTTTCCCACGTAGCTGGGATTACAAACCTACACCACCAAGCCCAGTTTAGGGGAGTTTTTACTTGCTTTGTTTTTAAATGATTGTTGCTGTTGCTCTTTTGTTTTGCTTGTTTGATTGTTTAGTTTGAAACAAAGTATCTTCTCGTCCAGGCTCCCCACCTCACTGTGTGAGGGAAGACGACCTTAAACATCTGCCCCTCCTGCCTGTACTTTCTGTATGCTAGGGGTGAAGGCCTGTACCAGCACCCTGGACCAGCACACCCAGTTTGTACAGGGCTGTTGTTGGAACCCAGGGCATGGGGAAGCTAGATTAGCACTCTGCCCACAAATGAGATATGGTAAAATAGAGATGGGTGCCTGAGATTAAGACAGTTGCCCACAAGCTAGCCCCAGGTAAGCCAGATAACTTGGGGGTACTTTTTCTCCTCATTATTGGGGCATCTGTAAAGCTAATTGTCTGAATTTAAGTGAATTTATAATCTTCCTGGAAGCATACCTAAAGCCTCGTGTGTTTATGCATTTCCTTTAAACAGCTTCAATAGGCAATAAATACTGTAAGTACTCAATTAAAATATTGTTAGACAATTAGTGAAAATACCCAGAATATTTTTTTAAATCCTCTCTTATGTGGAAAACAGAGAGGAGCAGGACAGGCTGTCTTCGGGATAGTTCATGAGCTTGCCAGTGGGTGATCTGACTAAGCTTCACTGCACTGTGAGGGGACTCTCAGTTCCAAGTACTGGGTTTAAAGGTGGTGACCAGAACTATTTACAAAAATATTAAGAGAAATAATGAAAATCTAAAAATAAACCTAAGGGTTGCTTTTTAAATTTTTAACAATTAGGGACTCACTTGTGTTACAGCATATCCCCATAAGATTTCAAATAATCAGTATTTAAAAGAATCAGGAAGATAAAAATCAATCCATTGACTGTTGAGGTAGAAAAATGAGGAATTATGTTCAGTGTGACCTTTATTTTGTGGAAACACATTGGGGGAAAGATGCTAACACTAAATTGTTAGCAGTGATCGCCTCTAAATTACAAACAGTGCTTTTGTTTCCTTTTGGGTTTTTTTTTTCACACTTCCTGGGGTGGGCTGTCACTTCAGTCACTGTCATCAAAGTTATGTAAGAGCACAAGTTCTCTTAATTTCTCTTTTTTAAACTCTTCCATGTCTGTTAAGTGTTTAGTTCAATGATTAGATTTAATAGAATCTGCTGTCTTCTAAGACATTTTAATAAATAACAACAACAACAAAAGTACCTCAGTAAAAATACCTAAGCCATTATTTGTGTGTGCTGGTTTCTTAGAACTGGCTAAAAAATATAGTCATCTGATAACAATAGCTTGCTTTTAAAAAAAAAATTGAGATGGGATCTTAGCATGTAACACTGGCTAGCCTGGAATTTGCTATGCAGACCAGGCTGGCCTCTGTCTCAGAGATCTACCTGCTTTGACCTCCTCAGGGCTGGATTCCCAATGTGTACCATAAACGGCCAGTTCAACCACTTTTTAAAGATTATCAGTCACAGAAATGAAAAGTCATAAAGTGTGTGTGTATGTGTTTGTGCACGCGAGTGCCATGTTCATGTGTATCAGAACATGTGTATATAAGTAATGGTGTCATCGTTAGAAATTCCAACCATCTCCTTTAGGTGTGGCCTCATATTGGCCTGGAACTCAGATTAGGCGAGGATGGCTGGACAGTGAGCCCCTGGAATCCATCTGTGTCTGCCTCCCACCCCAGTGCCTGGGTTTATGCAGACATGACCACACATCTGGCATTTTTACATGGGTTCTGGAGATGAGCTACACTGGCCCTGACGTTTTCCCAACAAACACTTTACCCATCTCTCTCCTGGCCATAAGAGACATACATCTTGCAGTGTTTAAACACGCCCTTTTCTGCACACTACCTAAATGTTAGTTTCTCCTATATAAACTATGTCTATCATTTTACAGGCTGGATCCCACTTCAAATACTGACTAAATAACAGCAATGCACATTCAGAGAAACAGCTCAAGCTTTTAACACACTGGATCCAGGGGAGGGAAGTGTTTAGTTATTAAACCTCATGGTCAAACTACAGATAAAATGTAAACCACAATTATTTTTGTAAATGCACAACCTCCAGTCTGACCCAACACGAACAGTGGACTGAGTGAGCAGCTGCCTGACATCTTTCTTGCTTCCTTCCACATCCTAAGGGTACAGGTAACTTGCTCTCCTGACTGCTTAGGGCTCATTCAGTGCTAAGGGAGACGGTGGGAGAGACAGGGTCTCATGGTACACAGAAGCATGTATTCTGGGTCAGATAAAAGATGGTGGATGTTGGCCTCAGCACGGTGGAAGAAGCAGACACATTAAGTCTTCAGACTGTGGACCTTTGATTTACCGCTTAGGTTATCTATGTGTGAACATAAGTATGCTCATGTGTGGGTATATGAACATGTGGAGACCAGAGGACAGCCTCGGGTCCCTTTCTTCTGCACCATCCACTTTGTTTTTTAAGACATGGTCTTTCCATGGGCTGGATCTCAGCAGCAGGCTAGGCAGGTGGGCTGATGAGCCAGAGGACCTGCGTTTCCTCTTCTCTTGCTCTGCATGAGTACAGCTGTGCTCACCACACCTGACTTCTCTAACCTGGCTCTGGGGACACAACTCTGCTAACAAGGCAAACACTCTCCCAGCTGAGCTTCCTCTCTAGCCCTGGATCTGTTTCTGTCTATCCTAGCTGAGGCTCTGGGTCACCTCTATGCGACCATCCTCTATGCGACGCCAGTTGTAAACTCATAACTACCATCACTTTGACTTATTTCCAGATCCAGCAGAAGATAAAGTCACCGAAGCTTGTGACCTGCTGCAGCCACAGATGGAAGTGGCTGGAAGCATGCTAGGGTGTGTACTCCGGTAGCTGCTTACTAACCCAGGGTCAACCTCAGCACTCCTTTTGCTAAGGCTAGACTCTATCTCATCACCCTGTAAAAGCAAATCTCCTGAAAGAGGCCAACTTCCAGGGGCCAAATCAGATCTTTTGTCCCCTAGAGCCTTTCCTCTGGTAATGCTGAACATGGTCACTGCAGTTAATACTCCAGAGCCCAAAGTCTGACATCAGTCCATCACAAGCCACATGACAAGGATGAATGCCTGCCCCTTGCTGTGACTGACTAACAATCAGGGACCTGGTGCAGAGCTGTGAAGCAGGAATGAGTTCACATGTGCAGAGCACACAGTAGGACTTGGTACTCTAGAGGGACTCAGTAACCTTAACTGGGATTGCGGTCTCTGTGGTGCTGAGGAAACATCTGCCTGCCAACTGGGAAACTGGAATGGTAACAGTGTGCCAACGAGCCAGAAGAGCTACAAAGGAGAACACTAAGAAAGGCGGAGTTCTGTACTGCTCTGTGGTGCTCAGAACTCAAGCTGCATGTGACTTTGACTCTGAGACTGTCCACAGCAGGCTCTTCCTCAGAGCTCTCACCTCCCATTAAACTGTGGCTTCACAGCTCTTACTATGTAGGCAAATGTTTGCAGATCTGCAATTTTAAAAACGTATCCATCACCCAGGCATGTTTTTACAAGGACTTCATGTCTGCCCACACCACAGGCCTGATTGTTGCTCCAGCATCAACCTTCAGCCCAACATTCATAATCACCCAGGGGTTGAAGTGATGTGTCTAAATGGCTGAAACAGCTAATTACCAATGGGAAAAATGTTAGAAAAATTCAGCAAGCATTCCTGTGCAAATATGACTGGCCAGGCCTGCCCTGTACCACCTCCTTCAGCCATTAGCAGTCATCAAAATATTGTGACTGATTAGGCATTTCTTAACACAGTGTGAGTTCTTACTTTTCTGGGACCTAACTGTGTAGACACTTAAGCAAATAGTAAAACAAAAATTAAAAAAATAACAAACAAACAAAAACAAACAATAAAACCTTATGTTACTAAATGTTTTGAGGGAAGAGACCAGGGGTCTTGGTGTTCTCGGCTGCTGAAAGTGAACCAGGGTAACCAGTTCAAGTCTCTAGGAGCTGAGTCATGATACCTGAGGACTAGTGCTGATTCTTTTGGGTTGAGCTGTCAAGTGCCTTGGAAATGACAAAAGTAAGAACTCTAATCAATGGAAAAACTGCCAGATGATACTAAACAAAACACTCACAAGCCAGCCACACAGAACTAAGTCCAAGATAACCAGGGCTTGGGCTCTATGAGGCCTAGTCTGCTACCTGGCCAGGAAGCCCCCAGATTTACACAAGAAGCTGGCGGCATCTATTTCTAACAGTCTGGAAGGATTCTCTGAAAGAATCACCAGAGCCTAGCAATGGACCAAACAGCAACCGTGGAAGGACTGAGCTCTGGGAATCCTCGACACCCAGTGGAGGGTTCTCCCACACACATGGTGGGATGATGCATCTGAATAGAATTGTTTGTTGGTTGATTGCATAAGCAATCTCTTGTGGTTGATTCCATCCCAAATGGAAAGTAAAGACAGCCACGACAATCTCTGTAAATCAAGAATTGTGTGTGGGTTTATTTTACATTTGAGAAAACAGTGGATTTAATTGTGTGAACCAAAATGGACTGTACAATATCAATGACGGGACATCAAAATGTATAATTAGTAGTGCACTGCTTGCTCTGTTTTTATTTATTTATTTATTTATTTTTGTCTGATAGTTCCTCTGAGTACATGCATCTGAGAAGATGCAGGTGCAGGTAAATTTTTCTCTATTTAAATCAAGCTGCAGGAACTAAATTTTATCCAAAAATTGTGGTTTTACATTATATACACAGAAATTTAATATAAAATGACAATATAAAAAGTTAAAAGAGAAAGCATACAGCCAGAAGGTACAAAGAAAGTTGAATAGATTAAAATGATATGATATGATATGTAACATACAGGCCTGTGTAAGCTGATGCTGGTAATTTACAAGGAAAGGATCCAACATTTGCCTCATTTTTTTTTTTTTTTTGGTTTTTTTTTTTCTCTGTGTTTTTCTTTTTTCATTTACCAATGCATCACGCTATAGAAAGGTCAGCTGATACCAAAGCTTACAATTGTAAATAACTATAAACTGCAGTATTTTACAGGAAAAAAAAGAAATAGCATTTTTTACACTTTTTTTTTAAATAATAAGCTTGCATACTTTTTTTTTTTTTTGCCAAAAATGGCATTTTTCAGCATCCAGAGGGTTTGGGCATGGTGGTGACTGGGGTGTTCATTGTTTTTTGTTTTGAACATATAAAGTTGTAGCTTCCTAACCCCGTGAGTCCTAAACAGCTTTCTGTCTCCAACCGCTGCATGCATGTCTTGTCACAAACCAGTCCTGCATATAAAAGCTCATTTTTTAATTATTAAATAAGTTTTGTGTCTGACACAGCCTTTGATCTGAATGAAATGCCTTTAAGCGCCTTCCCCCCTTTTTCTTTCTTTTTATTTTTTAATTTTTTTTCTTAATTTTTGAGTGAAAGGCACAGAGATAAAGTCCTCAAAGGGTTAAACTTGACACTACCAGGTCCTGTGACCTTTACTGTCATGGCAACTTTGTAATTTTTAGGATGTCTCTTTATCGCTGCTATTTGTATCTTTTTCTTTCCTGCTAAACAAAGTCTCCAAGCGTGCCCCACTATTTCCTACAAAAGATAGCTTAACAAGAAAGGGTGCTGAAAATAAAGGTCAGACTTCGACTCACAGAAAAAAAAAAAGAAAAATAACATGCACAGATCAGACAAAGAGCATATAAATATAACTACAAAATATGTGTGAGGGAAACCAAGTCCAGATAGGCAGGTCAGCGACAAAGGAGAGACTGATTTCAGAGACTCAGGCCAGGCCTGCTGCAGCGGAGAGGGAGTGCAGTTCTTTGCAACCACCTGCACACTATTGCTTCTCCAGCTCCGTCACATAGATCAGGTGGTCCTCCGGCGACTTGCCGTGTGTCTTACTAAGGTGCAGTTTTACTGCATGCTTGCTCGCAAAAGTTCGGTTGCAGAGCTTGCATTGGAATGTGGAGCCCAGGTCTTCCTCGGAGGACCCCAGTGGGCCCAGAGTCTTGTTGGTGAGGGCTTTGGAGACGCTCTGCTGCTCTTGAATCTGACTGAGTGGCAGCTTGGAGAGGTCCTTCAAGCTGAAGCCCAGGTGCGTCTCCAGGTGACTGATGTATGTGGAGGCAGTTCTGAACTGAGAGGCACAATCGTTACAAAAGAAAACAGGATGCCCTGTGTCGAGGTTCTTAAGGAACTTGGTTCCCCCTGTCCTCCGCAGCTGGTACTTGACGTTGGCCAGCCAGTGACTGATGGTGGTCATGGAGAGGCCTGTGAACTTGGAGATGTGCACCCGTTCCTGAGGGCCCAGGTCCGACATGATGTATTTCCCTTCTGCCGTCTCTCGAAGGCTGGAGGCAAACTGGGCCTGGAGGATGAGCAGGTGTTGTGGGTTCCAGTTGGACTGGCGCCCCTTTCTCTTGTGAACAGGTGACAGCTCGTCCAGGGCCTCCTCAAAGCTGCTGCCATCCGCATCTGACTTCTCTGACACCGTGGAGGGTGTGGAGGACTTGGGAGTCAGACGGCCTGTGAGGTTCTTCACCATGTCTGAGATATCCATGAGAGCACTCTCCCGCAGAGGTGAGGTCACAGCATCTGCCACACCTGAGACCAGCGGCTTGTTCTTGGACTTGGTCAGATCAATGGGCTGGTCACTGTTTTCATAGTAGTAGCGGTCGATGGCGTCGGCTTGCTTGGCAGGGGTCGTGGTGTAGACAGGCTTGTCCAGCATGCTGTTGCTGATTTTATAGAGCATTGCCAGTGGGTCCAGAGAGGGGCTCACGGGCTTGGACACCTTTCCTAGGTGTGTGTTCATGATGGACTGCAGAGCGCTTAGTGGGTTGATGAAAGAGGGCTCCGGCGAGTGGTCCGTGATAATACCCAGATTGCCGCAGCCATTGGTGACCTTGGCTTTAAGAGGCTCTGTGCCATTTGGAGTGTGACCATCCACTGTACCCCCCCTTTTGGCCTTCCCAGTTTCCAAATCTGAGCCCTTCTTCTGCGGCTTGTTCCCAGTCTCCTCTGACTTAGGAAGATCTTTATTCTCCTTTGCCACTGGGGAGATGGCTTTGACAGGAGAGGTCTTCTCCTTCTCAGTGGGCCTTTCCTCCTTCTTGACACTGACCTTGCCTGTGACCTTCTCTACTAATTCCTCCATGGCAGACACATTGCTCTTATGGGGTGGGGGCGTGAGGCTCCCAGGGGAGTGTAGGAGGGCATTGTGCTCTGTGGAGGACAGTGACTTCACACTGCTGGCATAAGACGGCTGTATTTGCACGCTCTGCACAGCTGACTGCAGCGGCTTCACTGTGCCTGGCAGCTGGTAGGCTGCATGGATGCTGGGGTACCCACCCCATGAGGGCGCACCATTCTGGGCTTTGCTGATGGCCGTGGACACAGTGTTCTCAAGTGATTTTAGGATATCTACTCCCCCCTTGGGGCTGTCATCCAGGTCTTCCTCACGCAGGTACTGATAGAGGGCAGTGGGCTCAAACTTCTCAGTGCTGTCTTCAGTCTCCTCTTTGATCTTTCTCTCTGAGTCCCCAGCGGCTGGAGGGGCTTTCTCTTTCTCCTTCTCCTTCTCGGGCTCCTTCTTCTCTTCTGAGGCTACAGAGCCTGCAGGCGAGTCTGGTTGTTTCTTGATGCTAGAGGCAGGCAGCCGGGTGTGAGTGGTAGGAGGCAGGGGGATGGACTGGATCTTCTCTTCCACCACAGGGTCCAGCACCAGCTGCTTTCCTTTCTTGGAGGCAGAGGTTGTCACCTTTAAGAAGTGGCCAGTGACCATCATGTGGGCTGTGAGCTGCTGCAAGGTGTCATGGGAGCTGCCACATTCCATGCACTTGAGTATCTGGGCTTTGCGGGCCTCAAACTGCCATGTGTAACTAGCACCATTCTGGTAGCCATAACGGTTGTTCGGGGTCACATACGGGTTGGCCGTTTTCTGGTCCTTGGCCGAGTCACTCAGTGCAACCTCAGTGGCCATGCCCGTGGGCTCTGGGGAGCAAGGGGATGCCAGGTCCTGCAGCGCTCGCTTCTTGGTGGAAGGGACCAGTTTGGTGATGGCTGGCACAGGCTCCTTCAGAGGCACTTTCTGGTAATGCTTTGTTTTGATCATGTGGACACTGAGGTCTTGCAAGGACTCGAAGGAGTGTCCGCAGTACATGCACTTCAGCACCTTCTGGGCATCCTCCTTTCCCTCCATCTCCATAAGAGAACGTTTCCTGGGCTTGGACCACCGCTTGGTCTTCTCAGAGTCCTTGTCTCTGTTGTCATCTCGGTAGTGGCCCGTCTCATTCATGTGCACCGTCAATTCCACCAACGTGTCGTAGGCCGCGCTGCAGTCTTTGCACCTGAACTTGCTGGCCCCCGTGAACACGGAGCCATACAGCTTGTTATTCTGCCTGTAGAGCTGCACAGTGCTGAACAGGCTGGGCTCAGGTAGCAGTCCGTAGGATGACGTCTGCTGCAGCGTCTTGGCCAGGGCAGCCTGGTGCCAGTCATACCCTGAGCTGCAGTTGTTACTGGTGGTGCTGCTATGGCTGGTGCTGGTGCTGCAGCTGGTCACGGCCGTGGTAGCCGTGGTACAGGCGGTGCTGGCGGTACTGGTAGGGGGTGTAGGGGTAGGTATGGAACTCTCCTTCTGGCTGGCATCGTTGTTGCTGGTGGTTGAACTGGACTTCTTTAAACCCAGTGCTAGGCTAGACCAGCAGGACTCTGAGAATAAGTTCGCATACACGGCTTTGATTTGTGCCAAGCTGTCCTGGGGGTAGGAGACACTGTCTGGGCACTGCGGCTCCTCCTTCTCTTCTCTGGAGGAGGAGCTTTTGAAATGGGCCAGCTGGTCACTGCCCTCGCTGAAGGGCGATCCGTAGCCAGCGTCTTGATTGGTGGCAGTGCTGACAGGGGAATTCTGATAGCTCTGGGCTTCTTTGATCTCTGTCTCTTCATTGCACACGAATTCGCTCTCCTGAATGTCCAGAGACAGCCCACCATCCTCCACGTGTTCCTCATCTATTTCTGCTGCCTTCAGTTCTTCCTCGGGAACATAAGCTAGGAGAGAAAAATGACCCACAGTCAGGAGAGTAAATCATCTTCAAGGACGCAGCCTCCCCAGCAGTTAGGTGATCTTTAAAAAGATGTTTTTCAGCCAGGCTCCCAGCCTACAAGGCCACCTCAACTTCAACTCCACAGGCCTGCCCACTGAACCTCAGCAAGCAGGAATAAGACCACACTAAGACTGTCCCCCCACAAAGTGTGCCCTCTCAGCACAGAAGCCTCTACACAGGGCTCTTTCTTCTCTTCCTCCCTCCTGTTTCCCCCACTCCTTTCTCTCCCTCTCTTCCTCCTTCCCTCTCTCTCTTCTTTCTTGCAGGGTATCAAGTAGCCCAGGCTAGCTTTGAGCTACCGATCTTCTTCCCTCCACCCCCCCCCCCAGATGTTAGCATTATTAGCATGTACCACCCCTTCTTAAAAACATCAGCTTGGTTAGAGGCTGTGGGGAACAAGAAGGAATCTCATGTGCTATTCCTCGTTGGACCTGCAAGCCCTCTTTGATTTCTACATGGCACATTTGATGAAATTAGAAGGAACCCAGCTGTCTTTTCAGACCAATGTATTTCTCAGGCAATATTCTATAGTTTCCATAAGTAGAAATACACTCCTTCATGAGAAGCAGTAAAATATGGTTTTCACTAAAACCAAATGCTTATCTTGACATGAGTCTGCTGTCAGGACAAAGCCCAGTGTTACCTATGAAAGACTGCTCAGGGTGACCAAGGCCATTGCCACCACCAATACCCAAAGCAGCCTCACACACCACAGCTAACGGAAGAAACAAGGCGAGCAAGCATCCATCATACGGACAGATGTGGTCATCCACACCACAGAGCATCATCTTGCCCTAGAAAGGAAAACACTGATCCCTGACCCCGCAAAGGCATGGGTGAGCCTTGAGGACCCTGCATGAAGGAAAATGGGCTAGCTACACAGGACAGATGCTGTCGTGGGCTCTGCTGTGAGGGATGTACAGCACTCAAGTTCACAGCCAGAGAGTGGTGGGCAGCAGGGCCTGAGTGGGGTTGGAGCAATGGGATTGTCTCTGGCTACAGCTGCAGTTCTGTGAGCTGAGAAATGACCTAGAGTTAGGAGATGAGGGTGGCAGCCAGACAACAGGAATCTTCTGGATGCCACTGAATTGTTCCTTCAAAAATACTTGCAATGGTCACTTCCATGTTGTGAGAACTTCATCCTAATAGTTTTTAATTAGGAAGGTGGTAGCAGCATATGCCCCAGTGGCCGCCACAGGCCTACAGCTGCCTGCAGAACTACAGGCTGAAGGACACATAGGTGCCGGGGAAAACCTTGATTCTTACTTCAGGTCATTTTAAATGCTTTGATGTGTGACATATCTTGGTGCTGACATATTTTTTACTACCTCTTAAACTTATTTGAGCAATGTCTGCTTCTCTGTCTCCCCTTCCCTCCCCCTCTTCCCCCTTCCTTTTTCTGACAGAAAAACTAGGTGACCTAGTGTTTCATGAGAAAGTAGGAAATTTGAGGTTGAGGTATTCTCCAGCAAGCCCCTATTAAAATGCACTGGCGTGACCGGAGAGGGGCGTCTCATTAAACATGATCATTCATTATCACATTATCAGAGCCGGATCCTAAGGGAGTGTGGCAAAGGGCACAGGCATTTTCAGAGAGGGATGACAGGAGGGACAAAGAACAGCTCTGTGCCCCAGGGGAGGAGGCCAGGGTGGGTGAAGGACCAGAAAGCTTCCACACCTGCAAATGAAAGACTCCAGGCTTCAGGGCAGGCACTCACAGAACACGAATGACTGCCACACACACACATGCGTGCACACACACATGCATGCATGCACACACACACACACATGCGTGCATGCACACACACACACGACAGTGCATGCACAATCACATAGTAGGTGTAAGCTCATGTATGACAGCACACGTACTTTGTGTATATGAACATGAATAATCACCCTACTGTATGAATACATGCTTTACAAATGCATGCATGGTTACCCTGTGCATGCAATCACACATCTGAGGGCACATGCACAGTCATCCAATTGTGTAAGCTAAGCACAAGAGAACAGCACTATCATTCCTGCACATATGTGAACATGTGACAGCACATACATGATCACTCCTGCTCACTGTTGACATGCCATTCACAGTCACCTACATTTACAGCACATATGTGAGAGGACATACATGATCATGCCATATTGTGAACCTATATATGACCACCCCACATGTGTGAACATGCACATGGAAGCTCATATATATGAGAACACACATGAGTGATTACCAGTACACAGAAGCATACACATACACACACACAATGAGAGACCATTGAATCTGCCACATGGAGACCTCTAAGGCCCTGCAGAACACATGTGCCCACTACCTTTCTAGACCCAGTCTCTGCTCTCCCCTGTGAAAATCCCAATGCAGTCTGAATGTACAGGTCCTAGTCTCTGTTCCACTAATGAACCATGGACTACAGTTCTGCTAATGCTACACACCACTAGTGTGAGAAATGACCCATGGTGTGAGGCCTCGGGCTTTCTCTACAGTCACCATGTGCTGGGCAGTCTACAGACAATTCTACAGCCCTCCTAGATAATGGAAGACTCGCAACATTCTAAGATCACACACACATTTCATTCTGTTCACAAGAGCAAAATGTTCAAAATATCCAGATCAGGGATACCATGAGGTCCACTGATAAGACCTGTTCCCTTACAGGAAGCTGGGCTGGGTTGTCCTGGCTGGAGAACATGTAAATGGTATGCACAGGTAGTGGCTCAGGTCCAGACTGTAGGTGTCTGGTATCGGTAGCCTCTTCCTATGTCATCCTACGTGTCTGATCTTCCCATTGTCCCAGCAGAAGTGTAGTCACAGGGACACTACCTTCTTCCCACCCAAGGAACTAGCCTACATGCCATGGCCCCTAGACTGACCTGATGTGTAAATCTCGAGCAATCTCACAATGCTAATACAGCAGATGATGTCGTGGGGACATGGGATAGAACCACAAAGCACAGGGCTCTCAGCCCTAGTGCCATTCTCTGGCTACCATCACCCCACCTGATGTCTGTCAGCGCTGCCTGTTCTCTTGAAGGTGTCTGTGGAAAAGAAGTACTGTCCCTGACCCTTAGAACTCAGGTCGCAGGGGAAAATCAAGCAGGAGGAGTGTGTCGTAGTGGGGGAGGGGACAACGGACCACCATGAAAGCTGGGCCCTTGGTGCCAAGGTTTCTCTCTGTCCCACTTAACTCATCCACCCTGCAGATGCCCCAGGCTGGAAGTGGCTTCTGTTTCTTCTGCCCTGGATAGTCTCCTGGGAGTGGTAGAGGTCCACAGACCTCTGTGGGCATACCCTTGCTGGCTCTGTGCCTCCTGAATCTGTCCCACTGTAGTCTAGAGGACTGGCCCTGACTTCATCCTTAAAGGCCTGTGACCACCAAAGCCTTCCATGTCCCCTACATCCACTGATCACCACCTGCCTGAAGCTCCTCCCACCTCATAGAGGCTGCCAGTCAAAGCCAAGCCTGCACTGTATGTCAGACACGGCTCCATCCTATGACAAACACATGCCAGGGGACACGGGAAGCAGTGACAAACCATCAGTGGCTTTAAGGGCTGACTCTCTATGAGGCAGCAGGAGAGAGAGAGAGAGAGAGAGAGAGAGAGAGAGAGAGAGAGAGAGAGAATATATATATCAAATACCGAAGATGAAAAGGAGATTTAAAAATTTAATATCTTCTAACCCAAAAACTTTATTCTTGTGTGCACAGCCTAAGACGGTTTCATGCATGAAGACTTACTGCACAGCATCATGGCACTTTTGCCAAAATCTAAGGCTTCAGTAACGGGGATTCAATACTTCAATAAAAGTATGTTCTAGGACATACCTTTTATGTTCTAGAATAGTTGGTACAGTGCTTGCCATGCAAGAATGAGGATCCGAGTTCAGTCCTTAAGCCCCATATACAAAAGTAAGGTGTGTGGGTGCACATTATAATCCCAGTGCTAGGATGGTGGAGACAGGCGGATCCCTGGGGCCTGCTTGTCAGCCAGCCTTACCTAATTAGCCTAATCAGATGAGCAGATCCTGAGGAGTAACACCTGAGATTGACCTCCAGCCTTAACAAGCACACGCATATACATGCACTCACATATATGCACTTATGTACACACACACACACACACACACACACACACACACACACACCACAATGCCCTAATGACACAGCGAAAGCCAAAAACAACAAAGGCAGAACACAAAGGTGTGTTGCCAGCATGATGAGAAAACCCTTCTCAGGGACAGTTAATGGTGGCTTCCTCAAGCCAATGGATACATGGGTTTTTGACTGCTGATGGGCATGCCTCTTGAAAAATACTGATATTTTCAAAATCTTCTCCAAAGTTTTCCATTCGATTCACATTAGCCACTGCAGGCCATTTCTGAAATCAGCTATGTAACTTCCCTGAGCATCCACTGGGCGTGGCCATCAACAGAACCCAGGAGCACAGAGAATACCTTGTTCCTCCTGGAGGGAGGGACATCAGAAAGCTGTACTCATCACTGCTACTTCTCTTTAATGCTGAACATTCAGCAGTGCTGCAGATGGCCCAGGACTAAGCATCGGTGGTCTCTCCTCTGGGTTGCCCAGCATGCCCTCATCCACCTCCCCTGTCCATGTCCACCCACAGTGGCCCCTTGGAAGACAGCTGCAGTCTTCCAGACAAGCAATTGAGTAACCTAGCCTTGTGTGGTCTTTAGCTGGCCAGGCTTGGCCCAGCCTCCATCTCTGATGCCGTGCTCACCCGTTATCCCATGCTCCCTGGTTCCTTATGCCCTGAGACCTTCTCCATCTCATCCACCTCACTCTTGTCTCTGCTCTTAATGTGCTACATCTATTCTCAGTCACCGTTTCACGGACTCACGAGGAGGCACAGGTCCTGGAGTGACAGCTGAGGCAGGCATCTGCCCTCCAGCCCACACCACTGGACACCTCTGCTCACCGGTTTGAGGCTGCCCTCCAGACCTTTCTCCCTTCCAAAGCAGTATCTAATCACCCAGCCTGCTCCCAGCCCCACCTAGAGACAGAGTTCTGGCTTCTCCAGCTGAAACCCTAAGATTCCAAAACCTGCAGAATTTCATGTCTAAGTTCAGCCTCTGCAGAGAAAAGAGTGGCCAGTGTCACAGGATAAAGGCCATGAAGAGTTCCCAAGCCTGGATTCCAAAGTCTGACAGCCAAAAGGGCTCCCCATACCCTGATTTTAGTAACCAGAAAAGCAGGTCCTGTCCCAGTCATGGAGGAATCCCAGAGATGTCTGGGAACCAGCCCCAAACTACAATACCTGTCACGCAAAAACAGGTCAATCTAATGACCCTGGGATCTGTGGATGATCCAAAGAAAAGGGTGCTTCCAGGATGCCTGGATATGGAGCCAAGAGAAACAGAGTGATCAGGCATGCACTTAAACAGATTGAGCCTATGACCACTGTGGTCCCCGCTAAGAGACAGCCAGCTGCCTTTCAGTCTGGCACAGAGAGAGGGAGAAAGGAAAGACTCAAGGCCCGTTGATCCCAGTAGACAGGTAAGGCCAACACACACACTTGCTCCTTGGGGCTTTATTCTTCCCACAGTGCAGTCACGGTAATAGAGAAGCCTTTAAGGTTACAAGAATTACCATGGTCCTTAAGCCCAACTCTGTGCTTATCTGTTGCCGTGGCTTGAATGTTTCTGTCCTTCGAGAATTCACCTTGAAATCTAATCATCGGGCAAGTCGATCAGGAGGGACTTTGGGAGGTGCTTATGCCACAAGGGTGAAGACCACAGGAGTAGGATTAGTGCCCTCATAAAGGAAGGTCCAGAATGCCACAGTGTCCCTTCCTGCACAGAGGGACACGGTGAGATGCTAAGACCTGCTGACACCTTAACCTGGGTTTCTGGCCTCTGAGTTGGAAGAAACCATTTTCATTGTTTTTTTTATCTCGTCCAGTCTGTGATACTGTTACAGTGGCTGGAAGGCGCTAAGACATCTTCTCATCTGTTGCACCTCTAAAGATGTACACGCAGAATAAACAATACGCACTAACATGCCCACTGGTTTACTATCCTTGTGCTGCTATGGAAAGGGACCCAGCTCAGCCATAGCCACTCAACCTAGCCCTGGGACAATCAGCTTGCCTCATGGAAGTTGGCCCAGTAAAGTGTCCTGATACCAGGCGTGACACGTGGCCCAGGAGATTTTCTGGAGGCCCTCTCTTTTCATGTGTCCTAGATCATCAAGGAGGAAGGAAGGCAGGAAGCCCAAAGTAGATGTCAGGGTGCTCCCATCAACCTCTCAAGGGGAGGGGCAGCTCATTCCACCTGTGCTCTGTTTCCCTCATTAGCCCATGTCATGGAGAGTTGGCTGTGAGGAAAAGTGAATGTTTAAAAGTATCAAATAAAAAAACCCCAGATCTTTAGTCACTGCTTGGTGCCTGCCTTACAGTGAACAGCAACCCTGCTATTGTATTACACCTGGTGAGACTATAATCAGACCAAACTGCATGTTTATCTACACCAAACTATTCAAAAAAAAAAAACAAACAAAAACTGGCAAATGTGATACTCCTGAACAGATGGCCATTATATCAAAATACTTTTACTCCAAGGGACCAATTCACAAAAGGGACTCACACACACCTAAAGGATGGGTGTGTGGCTTCAGTTCATCAGAGTCCAGCAAAACACAACTTCTCTCACATTTGTAACTTACCACTTGTAAAGTAGCCTCGCCTTTGCCATGAAGAGAGCGGGTGGTTTTAGTGAGAGTCTGACTCCATCAGGGGAAAAATATGGAGAGAAAGCAGAAACAGGCCGAACTCATTCCTTCCTAGACTGAAAAGACTATAAAAATGAAAGCAAGATGTACATTAATTTGCTAGCGTGGTTTGATTTCTCACAGGAAAGCTGATGCCCGGCCAAGCAGGGCTGAAAGGCCACTTCTGTTTCACTGTGATAGGGACAAAAATGTTTCTATCAATTCTGCAAATTTTAGTTGCTGATAGGGATTGTTAAATGCATCGTGGGTTTGACTTGTAACGGAAGTCTCTTAAGCCCCAGTAGAAGCCATCCCTAAGAACTACAGGGATGGTAAATAAAAATGACCTCTGCTTGCTTCCAACTTTAATTAGGAATCCATAGGTAACTGCCCCAAAACAAATACAATTTCTTCTTTCTCTCACTGCCCCGGAATTCAGTTGGAAATTAGTGTAGAAATAAGAAAGCACATCCCAAGCCCGATCCTGATCTGCCCACAAGCAAATCAGATATTAACCTTTGCCTCAAGCTGGTGAGGTTACAACACAACTTTACAAGCAGGGTAGCAGGGAGGGACTGCACATAAACTGATGAGACGCTTCCCGATGCTCAATGGTGTCAGGAAGAAAAAGAAGAAGGAAAGGTCAGGAGAAGTCAGAGTGGACTGAGAGAGCTGCGAGGTATATAGCCCTCCTCAGCGCTGGAGGACATGGTTGGGTTTCTTTAGCAGCTGCACACACAGATACAGGTATACAATGGAACACTCCCTGGCTCTACAAGATCAAGTCTCACTCAAGATGTGGGAACCCAAAGCCAAGGTCCAGGGAAAGATGTGTTCTCAGTCATTTCCTCATGTTATAAAGGACAGACCCCACCACTACCACATCCTAAGGCGGAGGAAGAGTCTAGTCTATTCACTCAGTATTAACAAGTAACCCACAGAGCAGCCCAGGAATGTCTGATACCCTGAAAACAGTAGATTTTAACTAAAAGGTGGGACTCCAGAAGAAACATGATTCAGGACCATAGCTCACACCTCAGCAAGCAGGGCAGGCCTGTAAAGAATGCTACTACCAGACCCACTGCCCTTGTCCCCTGACCCACTGCAACCCAGAGATTACATTTTCTATAAAGTTCCCTCCCACGGACCTCAGCTGGGGGCTGAGGAACTTGGGACGGAGAGGGGAAAGAAGCACAGACTCCACATTCCCTGAGACCACAGCACATCTCAGAACGCAGTCTCCATAATAAAGTCAGATGTCTTATTTTCTAAGACACGCTGGCTAAAAGATTGTCGCTCTTTGGGCAATTACAGTCTGTACTGATGCAGGCTGATAACAGAACAAGGTGGGGGCACTGAGGAGCCTGTTGGGCACCATGTTGGAGAACCTTTATGTCTTTAAGGATAGATATCCGTTTTCTAAGAACACAAGGAGTCCTGAGCAAACATACCTCATGATGGTTTCTGTACCTGGTCAGAAACTAAGCACATAATCCCTCAGATCTCTCTACTAACTATATTGGTGTTTGAACCGAATTGTACCTGCCCTATCATGACAGAGAATGTCATTTTCTCAGAATAATTAGCTTTTTTTTTTTTTTCTATTTTTATTGAACCCTCAGAATTGCTTTCAAAGATGCTTCCTTAACAGATTTTCCATGAGGGAAGGAGAGAACCTTCCAATCCAGCTGGAGGAATTATTTATCAGCACCTTTGCTTCCACCACATGTGATACTTTTCTAAAATTCTTTTGTTTTATGTAGGCTACGATTTTCTAAAAATCTTTCTTTTTCGTGGGTACAAATGTCCTGGAATTCAGAATGGTATTCGTAGAGATTGCTATTTCTACAGATGAAACTGAGAACAAAACACTTCACAAGGTGAATGGTTATAATTTTCTGGCCTAACAGGCTTTTAAAGAAGGAGTCTGATGAACCCAGGAAGCAAAGTCACCCCCATTACATTTTCCCCAGGGACATCCCCCTCCAGCACCATCCGTACGCCCCTCCCTCCCGACCCCCAACACGGAAATCTCATGAATGAGCAGCCAGGAATTGGTAACTGCAGTATAAAATTCTCCTTTCACAATTACTTACAGAAATAAATGACATTTTCCCCATCAACTAAAACAAAGACTCCAAATCATCATTTCTGCGATTTCTTTTTGTGTCAAAACAGCTTTCCTAACACGTCCCCGCCCTTCCTGAGCCTAGCAGGATGGTGCAGACCGTGACAGTGTGAACACATACAGTATGTCCTGCTGGGGGCGGATGGGGGCGCAGGGAGCTGTCTCACAGGCCACAGGACAAATATGGACCAACAGCACAGGAAGGCTGCAGGCATGAGCACACCACACACGTGCTCACGAGTGTGTGCAATGCATATGTGTACAGATATGTGCTCACATGTGTGAACCTGACAAACTTCTTACCCTGACCATTCCCAACACAGGAATCAGAGAAAGAAACCTATGATCAGACTCCATTTTTCTAAAAATTAAATCCTGTTCATTTTTTTTTTTTTTGTCATAAAATGTGCCTTCTGGATGCCAACGTGTCCCAAAAGATGTGCTGTCATCCCGAGCCACGTTCTGCGTTCTCTAATACAAGTGGACAGAAGGCAATGTATACAGCCCTGTTACAGCTTAACGTGACACCAACCATGTGTGCCCTGATGGTTTACAACGTAAATACACACATATTGTCTGAAAAAATATTTTCATCTCAAATCCTAACTATATAATGAGGCACAAACATTGTATCTTTGGCAAATTAGATAAAAGCTCTATTTCTCAATTCTGCAGCCCAACGTTGTTTGGAACATCTTTGTTTCCTTAAAGAAAACACAGCTCGATCTTGTCAACAGTCATTTTTAAGGACAGTGAGGAGTGACAGCTGTGTTTGTTTTTTAATGGCTAACTGTAGTAAAGTTCTTGATTCCCCCGAGTCTTACTAACACTGGCTCAGAGCAATTAGTTCTGTAACCCCCCCTTGAACCTTCGTCTTAATCTGCACCCCAATTATGCACAAAGTAAAGGTGTGTTCCTGAGCCAACCTGCTTTGTATTCCCTCCCAGAATGCTCCCAGAATTCTGCCTCATCACCACTATTGTTCCTCCTCAGATAGATGCACAAAAGTGTGGGTGCTCTGCTCAACAAGCCGAAGCAACAATAGAAGAAAAGCTTCCGGGGAACACGCTTGCTCTGCACTTAAGTCAGCATGGGATCCACTGTGAAAGAATCCAGCAGGTTCCAAGCTGCTTGTCCTAGTACCCTGTCCCAGGACAGAGTAACATACACTTCCTGTGGCAATGCTCTCTGACAGGAAGCGTTTGGCCAAAGAGCAAGGCACTGTAGGAAGGGATGCTCCAAATGGAGGAGAGGGAGAGCTACAATCTCTCAGATAACCATCTTCAGTACAGTACAACAGGCTGACTGACCAAAGATTTTCATTTCACGTGTGTGTGTGTGTGTGTGTGTGTGTGTGTGTAGTATACATATGCATTTATTTGCTCCTGTACATAGGCACACATATGTGTACATGTTTGTAAAAGCTGAAAGTATCTTTCTCAATTCCTCTCCACTGCATTTATTGAGACAGGTTCTCTTGCTGAACCTAGGGCTCGCTGATTATGCTAGTCTAGCCCCAAGGATCCCCTATCTCGGCTTTTAGAGGTTTCTTGGTTTACAGGCATACCTGGCCAAGGAATTGGTAACTGCAGTATAGTTACCAAGCTATGCCCAAGTCTGGGCAGCAGGCAGTAGTAATGCTGGACATGGCATTTCAGCAGGAGGATCTGTCAGATACTGCACATTTGTGCGCTAAGTTTACACAGCCGTAGGCTCCTGGGCATACCTGAACACCCCTTGCTAGCAGCCAGCAGCTGGCTGCTGCTCCAGAGGAGCCACGGATGTAGAGAGTGTATGGCAGCAAATGGCCCAATTGTAAAGTATTTCCAAATAGAATCAACAGTTCACATATAACGGCTCTTCACATGAGCAACTTCTGGAAGTGGTGATTTTTACCAGCAAAGAAAT
Organism: Rhynchomys soricoides; assembly: GCA_019843965.1. Classification (NCBI taxonomy): domain Eukaryota; kingdom Metazoa; phylum Chordata; class Mammalia; order Rodentia; family Muridae; genus Rhynchomys; species Rhynchomys soricoides. The sequence continues at coordinate 596,659 of JADRCH010000107.1, read as the reverse complement.
GGCCATCCCCAATGTGGATTATTTATAATTAACAAGGAAATGGGGAGAACAACTGAGCACTTCCTCCTTTTACACCTCAGACAGGGTCCTCCTCCACCACCTCAGAAGCTCGCCATGGTGGTTTCTGTAGCTGGAAATGACCCTCGCCACACCCCATTCGGGGAGCACGCTGATGGGGAGCACCTCTCCCAGTGAAAGGAGCATGTGATTAGCAAAGGTCTGCCGGAGAGATCAAGGTGCTTGTGCAGTTCTGCCATGATTCTGTCTCTGAGACTCACTGACTCTTCCTGCTCCATCTGATAAACTATCCATCCCGCATTCTCATTAGGCTCCTATCACCAAAGGGAGTGGAGATGAATCCGTCTGGACCCCCTCCCCTTTCCTCTCTGTCGGATGATTTCATTGAAATGTTCATTTTCATCCCTGCCGGCAACATTAGAATGGAAGTATTTAACCTGTTTCCATTACTTATACAAATTGCCATTATGGGGTTGGACAGATGTTAGAATCACGCCACATAACTAACTTCTGTACATCCTTTACAGGAGCTCCCGGAACAGGAGAGCGGCTGGATCACATTACCCGACTCCATCATGTGTGCTCCGTTACCAGACTCATTAACTTTGCACATCAGCTTTTGCACTTTCTTCGTGAAAATTCCCAGGCTGTTTGGACTCATTTAATTTGGAAAGAGAAACCTTTGTCAGGGATAATGTTTTGATCAGGTGTGTCGGGGGAGTAGGGGAGAGGCGTGCAAGTGAGGGAAGGAATGGGGGGCAGGAAGAAAGGGCTTGGAAGGGGAAACACCTTGTGGAAATGTTCCCTTCCCCAGGGAATGATGAACGAGAAGGCGGTTGAAGCCTTTAGTACTCAAAGGTGGCTGTCACTTCAGATAGGCACGGGCACAACTCACCTCGACAGGTGACACTGTTGTGGAGCAAAATCTTGCTGCATTATTGAGCGTGCTGGGTAGGACTCGGGAAGACTGCAGGCCTAGGATGCCTGGGGCACCCACTGAGGGAAGTCAGCAGGTGAGTGGATTTGGCTTCACTTGTCTCTAGTGAAGGAGGGAGAGTTTCCCAGTGGCACAGTCCAGGTCCAGAACAGCCTTCCCTGGCCCTAAACTCCTTGCCCACAGACTAGTCAGAACCTGCTTTTAAGATTTTTACCTTGAACACCAATTCCTAGTCTGAGGACATTCCCCCACTGATCACGTCTGAACACCAGCTACAGGCGATATGCTTAACAATGTTCAAGGTGGCGACAACGGGATTTCTAGGAAGGCTCTCAACTGAAAGCTTCATTTATGGAGTATAACAAACTGACAAGTTACTGTCTTTCTATGTATACAGGAAAGTCCTCCGAAGACCAGCGGATCCTGCCACCACCAGCACATCTAATTCTCTGCTTCCCTGTCGCCTTCTGCCTCCATTGGTTCTGCCCACGAAACCATCAGAAGAAAATGCTGAGTGTGATTAAATCAATGAAGAGAGTGCACAAGGATATTCACCGGTAGAAAGAAAGAAAGCACGTGCTCAATGATCTAAACAACAGGGCACGAATGGGCGCTCAGCCACAAGTCAGAAAAGCTGAGAGATGCAGGAAACAGGCCCCATGGGACCGGCACACACACACACACACACACACACACACACACACACACACACACAC
>JADRCH010000107.1:565803-588384 GCA_019843965.1 Rhynchomys soricoides | reverse complement strand
CACACACACACACCCATACACACACACACACACACACACACACACCTAAAGAGTTTGTTAACTAGAAATCCCCCTTCCTCTCTATTTTACAGAAATAAAAAGAAGACAACAGATACACATCTAAAGTTTAAAAACTGGAACTTTCTTACAGGACACCTCGTATACGTCTTCTTCTGATTCGTGTCCATGGGGTTAATCTAAGAAGCGCTGCCAACCTTGACCAGGTGGCTGTGCCTCACATTAGCCTCCAGAAGACCCTGCCAAAGAGCCCCCCTCAGGCAGCCACCTTGATCTCAGGGTAATTTGCTAACTACCTGTGTATCAGAGTGCGATCCCCTTTAAATGGCCCTTCCCCTTTCTTCCCCTCCTCTCTATACTAAAGGGGGGGAAATCTGTCAGTTTAATAGCTCCTGTGAGAACTCTAAGCACGAGGTTGATGAGCACAAAGGCAGAGAAACACCACCCGAATGCAAAAGTGAACTGAACAGCAAAGATAATTGCTAAGATAATTATTTTGATAGAAGCCATCTGAACGCCTCAGTCCTGTGCTTCACTGTTCCTGTTAAGGGTAAACTATCCATTTCAGATCTTTGCTATTCGCATACATATTTACTGGATGACATTTTGTTTTCAATTTCTTTTTGGGAAACAATCATAACAAAACCCAGGGACCTTAAGCGGATAACTAGTGAGGTAAAATTTTAACATATCTCTGTCAGGGTGATACTATAATTTTATAAGCGAGTGGCATGGCCTAACCTCGTGAAGCAAGCTCGCCAGTCTATAAAACCCTGTGTCTCACGGAAGAAACACAAAGGATACTTTGGGCTATTGTACGGTCAGTATCGGCAGTATCCTCCTCCAGACCTAAGGGGCTGACAATGGAATTTAGCATCGTATAACTACTGTAGCCTTGAGCAAAGATACAATTACAGCTCAAAAGCATCCTGATTCCAGACTGTTGCTGGAGTCATGGTATAAATCAACAACTGCATCCTCCCTTTTCTTCTGCAGACTGCTCCCCTCCACGTACAAAATACAGGATCAAAAAATTTGGTTAAAAGGTCATTTTGTTTTTCTCAATGCCATTAAAAAAAAAAGACAAAAACAAACAAACAAACAAACAAACAAACACCAAACCAAACCAACCCCCCCCCCCCCAAAAAAATGGCATCGCTAGATCAGGCGTGCATATGTAAATTGGCTCAGAAAAAAACCTGCTTTTCCTTCACACTGAATTATCCTATCTGTATAAAACATTATACCCACACCAAGAATAACAGAAAGCAAAATCTCGATGGTCTAATTGCCAAGATGGAAGTAAGAAACATAGACATATTGGACATGGTTATTTTTTCCTGGCACTGTTACTAAAGCCAGCCATTTCCTTAACTGATAAACACGTATTTAAATTAATTTAATTGTGTTAAGGGTTAGGCACGGTACTATTTACATGTAAGAAAGGGGGTTTCTAAAGTATACAATGTGGTGTGTATTTTATTGATTATTGGTAACTCATTTATACTGCTATTTACCACAAAATGAAAGTATGTCTCATTTTAAGAACAAAGAAGTCTGAAGATTATCAAGACGGCGATAAAAACACAAGGCAGAAACGCACAACGGTGGAGCCTACTCACATGTCTAAGTCGGAGATAAAAGTTGGACCTGATTTTACCAGAGAAGTAATGTTAGCTTGACAGTTGATAGCCCTGACAAATGATTCCATACCCTTTATTTTTGAAAACGGCTTTGACCACAGGTGACAGTTAAATTGTAACAGTTAATGAAACTGCATCCTAAACATGCCTTCCTGGAACACAACAGATCACTATGCTGGCAGCTCGATGTTGAGAAAAGCACAATCAGAAAAGAGAATTTTGTTTCTAACTGCAGGGCAAACATGGCTGGAGTACCCCCAAGTGAGGTCGGCCACCAGCAGAGTCTCTGTTTCTAGTCAATTAAGCAAGCAGCTGAGGCGCATGGGCTCAGAGGCCCACCGCAACCTGAAAGTGTCCTTCAGCCCCTTGGAGAAAGTTAGAAGTGGGTGCTAGACCGGGAGCAAGAAAAAAGCCAAGGAGACAGTGGCTACCCAGGGTTGCCAGAACACTGTAGACAAAGTGGAGCTCCACACAACCCACGAATAAGCAACAGGAGCTGCCTCAGAGGCACTCCTGGGTTTGAGAAGCCAGAGGAGGGTAAGAATGATGCCCAAGAATGATGCTGATATAGACACGACTTGGGAAAGGTATGGCTACAGACGCAGGAGACCCACTTCATTGTGGCGATGTCATGCTTTCATCTGCAACGCCAATCTTGAGGCAGAGATATATACCCAACCCAAATTCATTTTTAAGACAGGAAGTAACAATTTTGCAGGTTTAACAGGACACATAATAGAGCCCCAGTCCAGAAGTACACTGTCAGTCTTTCTAAATCATCTGCTTAAATGTGACACACCCAAGCACCTCCAACGGCTTGGCGTGCACAAGGAAAACATTTGAAGAATCCATGAAAGAGAGGATAGAGAAACACATGACTGCCTGTCACACACTTGCACATCGCAGAGTTCCACAGACCCCACTTACTTATGTCTGTCGTGACGCTTTGATTGTATGCTGATGCACAAAAAGAGAGAGAGAGAGAGAGAGAGAGAGAGAGAGAGAGAGAGAGGTACTTCTAGAAGGTTGATGTGGCCAGACCTTCTGTGAATGTCATGGGGAACTGAGGAATGTGTTCTGGTCACATCTTGGGAACTTGACCCTACCTGGGAAGCCACACCAGGCGCAGCCCCCACCTCCTGTGGAGAACACCTGGAGAGCTCTTCCCAAGACCAAGGGTCTAGGATGTGGTTTACAGAATAGCCTGACTTCATGCCCTTGACTCCCATGGCTGCCACTAGCTTCCCTTCAGGTCAGCCTGTGAAGCTCCCTAGGTACAAATTCACACGCACGCCTATGTCAAAGCTGATACTTGCTGCCCAAACTAAATGGCTCCAGCTCAGTTCCCAGATCCCACAGCGGACCCCTTGCCTCTACATGCATACTGTGACAAATGTAGCATGTTCCCTCTTTTTCCTTGTCTGTGTGTGTCTCTTCCCCACCCTTACACACTAAATAATGAATACTTAAAAAACGTAAACCTTGTATTTGGCTTAAAGTCCCTAAAGTGAGTCTTCAGCTAAACATCCTAAGTTCAGAGGCATACGACTTTTAGAAGTTCACCTTCCTCTTGTCAGTCATAGTAAAGGCTACAACACTGTTCAACTCCAAAAATGAAGAACTATTTTAACAAGGACAGAAAGAAGCAGAAGCCTTGACAGGAGCCATCGTGGGTCCAGTGCCAATATCTAGAGCAACCTCTCCCAGAGGGGAGCAGCTCTGTGCCCAGTCTCTAGGCAAGCTGAAGATGAGGCTTTCTCTACCTGCATGGGTATGCTGCTGGTGGTTTGGGGTAGTAAGTGCAGTTCAGGCTGCATATGAGCGACAGGTCTTGTGGCATTCCCAGAGAATCCATTTCTAGAGATGACTCTCTTGTCCTTTACAAGAGTCACTGTAGAAGACCTGGGTTGTGACAACCTGGATGCCATTAACCAGCCATGTCTGGACCCTCTCTTGCTGTGTACTTGATTGACAAGTCAACAGTTCTTACTCATGGGCCACACTTTTCTCTGTCTCCTCTCCTCTCTCCACTCAGCTGTGATGTAGGCAGGAGGGTGCCAACCTGCATGATCTTCCCTTCTGAGTGGACTATATAATTTGTACTTCTTTGCTTCCTTGAGATTGGGCATTGGCAGTAACCTATTGCAGAAGGGATGCCACATGCTTCCCACACGCCTTCAAGAACCAGAGCGTGTATAAGCTGCTATGTCCCTCACCTTGATACAGGAATCAGCAACATGGCAGGAGGTATGCATAAGTCCACTTTGTGCCTCTATGCGCATGCCCTGGAGTGTATGGAGAGGATGTACAATGTGAGCAGTAGAGCATCCTGGACCACTCATGCTGATTGACACAATCCTCTACCCTCCTTGGCCTCAGGTGATTAGGAGGGCAGCAGCTTGGTTAGCCTGGTCCCTCATGGCACAGCCTCTGAAGCAACCTGGAAACTACAGTGCCATCGGAGGGGAAACACTGGACCCAGGATAAGAGACGGCCAGAGGAGAGGGCAAACTTCTCACCACTGTTGGGTTTAGCGCTTACTCCTCTTACATAGAGAGGGGATGCTATAAACACAGTAAGAGCTCCTGCTTTCGGGTCCCTTTAAGTTGGGAAGTTTGAGTTTCTCCTGACATACCATGCATCACAGCTGTAGGCTGCAGCTATGGCTGGGACCTCAGCACTCAGTGAGAGCACTATTGCAGGTCGATGCCAAGTGAAGATGCCTCTAGCCATGCATTCCTAGAAGAATACAGTGAGAAATCAGGAACTGGTCAACCTTCCCCACACCATCCTCCACCAACACTGCTGAACAGTGTGTGTACACCCATCTGTGTCTCTGACTCAGAAAGGAAGCAGAGAAAGGCAAGAGGAACTGGTACACAGTTTCACAGACGTTCTGTCTGCTGATCCTGCACCTACGGCCTGAGTTTTACCCCTTCTGCTTGGGGTGCAAGAAGAATATGCAGCCTTTCCTTTCATTGAACTTAGGATGTGAGAAGGACGCACTCAGCTTACTTGACAGGAGGCAAAATGCTACAAGCATTTTCCTGGAGTGACAGTCCAAATGACAGAAAAATGCAAGGCAGAGTGGACTCCTGTCTTGTTTCTGTGACAGTACAAGCAGACATTTGTTGTTGCAATGACTTTATTGAGTAGTAGACAATGGCCAAGGGAACATGAGGGGTCTCTGGAGCCAGATGGGGACACAGAAAGGAATCCATGGGCTGCTCCTCTTCCTGTTCCTTCATTCACTCAGATGTTCACATTCAGGACTTTGCCTGGGGAGAAGAGCTGGAACCAAGGAGCAGATGGCAGAAGCCAACAGAATGCAGGCAGATGTGAAGTCCGAGTGGCCTCATACAGGGCTCATACAGAACCTGGGACATTTTACACAATCAGAAAGGGGACATGGACAAAGCCTTTGGAAATGAAATGTGTGCATTGTGAGGCACATGCCTGTAGTCCCAGACCTCAGAAGGCACGATTATTAGCATCAAATTCTCTCGTGTCTTACTCCTCATAGCTCTGCCCTATTATAGCCGAAAGATGATGCTTACCAGGTACACGAGGTCACAGCTAGAAAGGTCCCAAATGAATAGTCCTGAGATAAATAAAAGTAGGAGTGTCATTTCAGTGGACCAAGGCACATGGGTGCATGGGGACCAGGATATGCTGACACAATGCTTAGAGAGAGAGAGAGGTGCCAAGTCACACGTGAGCATGCCAGACACCAAAGCAAGAGTTCACTAAAGTAAAGAGTTTTATTTCAGGTGACAGCTAATCTTCCTAGCGCCAACCTGCGGATGTGCGAGCATGAGAGAGTACTTGTGTTTGGGTGTTCATCTGGAGGTCAGAGGTCAACCGTGAGTACTCTCTCTCTCAGGTGTCATCCCCCTTGATTTGTTTTGAGACAGGATCTTCCACTGGCCTGTAGTTCACTGATTTAGGCTAGGCTGGGTAACCAGTAAATCCCTGGAAGCCTCCTGTCTCTGCCTTCTCAGTGCCAGGATCACGAGCTTATGACATCATGTCCAACATTTTACACAAGCTTTGAGGATCAAGCTGAGGTCTTTATACTTGTACAGGAAGCATTTTGCCAACTAAGCTATCTTTTCATCCCCAATGCAAGGCTTCTTGAGCAGTATAATAACAATTTTTTTTAAAAGAAATGAAGATCTTTTAACTTAGTAATTGACATAATACCCTCAGATAATGAATGACTCTTACAGCATTTTCTCACAGGAAGCTGTGCTCTCTCAGGCTATTATTCCCAGCCCACTCTTGCCCTTCCTCCACCTTGCCCAAGCCAAGATTCTGAAACATGAGCAGAATCGCATGTTTCTCTTTAGCAGATGACAAGAAGAGGCATGGTTTTATCGTAGCAATAAAAAGGACCCATCACGTTAAAATAGTTTAGCATCTTCTGTATGTATTAAGGTTTTTGGTAAATGTTTCAAATGAGTTACTGCCGTAGGAAGGAAATCACATGCTATCTGTGGCCTTGAGTGGTCAGTCCGTCAGTGAAGAAGGCCAGTTCATTAATGATCTCCCAACTGAAGATCAATTTGATAAAGCTTTTTAACTGTCTTCTTTCAAACTGCAGCCAATAGCAGGAAAGGAAGGCCTGAGCCTCAGGACACAGGCCCAGTAGTGTTCCTCACATACATCGTCAGGACGATAAATATACATCATTGCTGCTTTTGGGTACACAGACAATAACATCAAGTTATCTGGGTATTTAAAAGCTATGGTGTTTCCCCATAAGTCTGTCATAAGTAGAAATAATTCAGCACAGCTGAATAGCACAACTTCAAGATGAAAACCAAAGTCTTCATTTCAAGCATAAAAAAATGCCCCAAGCTACCGGCTAACTACGGATGCATGCGGAGGGAAAACTCGTCTATGCGGCTTGTGTAGCTTTCGAACTCGCCGGATGTACGTAAACGGTTGTGTACGATCACGGGCCTTCTCAACTACAGAACTCCCAACAGAAAAAGCGTGTACTGCAAGAAGGAATGGGAACCTTTTCCCTCCCACAGTTCTGTGCAGATCTCCAGAGGGTGGCAGTGACTTCTTCTTAGTCTGGCTTTCACTGTAGTCTCTAGTTCATACATGAAGAGTGAGAGGTCTATCCTCCCATCCCCCTGCCGACGGCCCACGCGATTGTCTTTTTTTTTTTTTTAAACAACATTGTTTTTCTATGAAGTAAAGAAATACCTGCATCTGTAGAAATACACTTGTGTGCTTAGTTAAAGTCCGCTGAGTGCCTTTCTGCATTAAAGTGCCTGCATTCTTACCTTGGCTGGTATCCCTAGGAAAATAGCGCCCAAATTAAATTCCTAATAAATTAAGTTAATAATTCACCTTCGTTAAGTAATTTAATTTCTTTCATGAGCAATAAATAGTTCTTATGACATTCTTCTAGGACATAAGTACAAACGTTATTTTTCTTCATTACTTCAGTCTCCTCCTGAGTACTAGAAGTAAAATGGCCAGGCAGAGGAGTGGTCTGTTTGTTCTCTTTGGGTTTTGAAACTAGAGCATTAGTGAGACAACTCTACAGTGCTTAACGGAGATCAGACGTTTTGGTGGGTAATTTATGTAAGAAATAAATTGCTGGAGGTGTTAAAAAATCGGGCTCCATTTTTATCATTTATGCTAAATCTGAACAGATAACCTTTCTATTTTTGTGTGACTATCTGTGGATTCATGTAATGTCATATGTAATGTCATACATGTATGTTACGTATTATACTCCTATCACTCCCTAGTCCCCTGATCCACTCTCCCAGATCCCATCTCTCACCCACCCCCTCCCAATTCTGTGTCCTCCTTTTAGCTCCTTTTGAGTACTTTGTTGGGTCCAATTAGTTCTGCCTCTGTGTGTGCGTGTGGAGTCCCCCAGTGGAACTTGGCAACATATGAGTACCCCTTACCCCTAAAATAAAAAACGTCTATTTTCACCTGCTCCCATCAACTGCCAATCACTCCGCAGGCTAGCGGGGGAGCCTTGTGTATAATGTGTATTTTAAATACACATTCTTAACAATTAAGAAAAGCAAATAACTATTAAAACATACAAGTGACATTCTCCCTAATACCTACACTATTATTAGATATAATAGCATACATTAAATATAAAATAAGTGCATATTAAGACATGACAGTTGGGGTAATAGAATGTTTAGAATATACGCATGATCCTGTGCATGCAGGCAAATAGCATGTTACCTGTCTATAGCATATCTGCTTCATGCTGAGCTATGAATGCTCTAACATACCTGCATCTATGGAAATACACTTGTGTACTTATCTAAGGTCCTGAGTGCCTTTCTGCATTCAAGTGCCTGCATTCTTACCTTGGCCAGCATTCCTATGAAAATAGCGCCCAAATTAAACTCCATGCGAACCAAATTCACACAGGTTGTGAAACTGTCCCAGCTCAGCCGGGCATGGAAGAGCTCGATGCCTCCATGGACCTATAAGGATGACAGCTAACAGTGAACAGGTAGATGTGGACTCAACCAGGCTGTGTGTGCGTGTGGAAACAGCCCACTGAGCACTAGCTACTTCTAAATGTTGTGTGAGGAAAAGCACCCTAGACAGTAGAGAGAAGGAGAGGAAATGCAGATGAGGAGAGGGAAACCAAGCACTTCCAGCCAACGCCACTCAAAACATACGCACACTAACACAGATGTAGGAAGTGTGCTTGGCCACGAGAAATTACACATGAAATATCCCTGTAAAATACATGAGGGATTTATATAGTCACTTCTTGACGGTACATCTCCAAGTACAACTGCAACTAACAGAACCCAAGTGGGCATCATCGTGGGAGGCTGCGCATTCTGGATAATGGAGGTTTCCCTTTCCAAAGCTTTTTGTACATATTAAGAATGTAGGTACTAGAAAATATATATGTAATGTGTCTGGATTTGTTGTGGGGTTTTTTTTGTTTTGTTTTAAACCATGCTGGGTACAAATTAAGTCCTCCAGAAACTAGAAATAAAACTTATGAGCTAGAGTGACTGGCACCTAAGGCGAAGCTCTACACCACGTCTGATAAAGGCTCGCCCAGTATGTCTTTCATTCTGCTTACTCCTTCTCTCCTTTTGTCTCCTTCTCGGTGTCCGTCAAGCCGCCTCCTCATTTCTCAGTTACCAATCCCAACAACCACAGTCTTACAATGCCTTACGACTTTCAGTCTGCTAGAGCTGAGAGCAAATACCCACGGATATTACAATCAAGTGCAGCAGAAAACCGGATTCAAATGGTGGGCAGGAACCATGGTGCATCCGACCACTCAGTTCACCACCTTCCGACACCTCACCTCTGGTTCTGAGCTCTGTCTGGGGAGACACAGATGGCAATTACTGCCCTTATGCATTCTGATGTCTTACTATGTTTCAAAATGTATTTCCTTATTAGTGCCCCAAAGCCTTATTAATGTATTACGGCACTCTAGTATCCCTGGGTCCCTGTGCACAGACAGGGAACAAACAAGGTCAGAGACACAGACTGCACTGCTAACAGCGGAACAGAAATGTCTCTGTCAACTCATCTGCTTCCCCTCCTGGACCGCGGCACATCGTGAAAGATATACCAAGGTGTGATTCTCACTTCAAAAACAAAAAGAAGCAAATGGTGGCTGGAGAGGTGGCTCCGTTGGCTAAGTATTTGCTGCACAAGCATATGGATTCATATAAAAAGCCAGGCCTGGTGGGATGTACTGTAATCCCAGCTCTGGGGAGGGGGAAACAGGAGGATCTCTGAAACAGAGTGTGCTGGCCAGCAGTCTGGCTAAAGAGCTGAGCTCCAGGTTCAATGAGAGACTGTGTCTCAAAAGGAAGGTGGTAAGCAGTAGCTATCAACCTCTTGCCTCTACATGGTCACATGCACCTATACCCACACATGCATAAACACAAACATGAATGGGTATGACAGAGAGAGAGAGAGACTGAATAAGATGAGGGAAATTATTTTATTGTCGGTGAAGGATGACCAAAAGAAATTACCTCCAAGCATATCGATATCGCAGTAGACGTGAACACAAGCCCCCAAGGCCCTGGGACAAAAGAAGGCCCTGAGCCCTCACTAGGGACTAGACACATGCCATGAAAATAAAGGCCCAGAATACAAACGGCTATGATTCCCTAAGTTTTTAAAGATTTATTCACTGCCACCAGATAATGCTGACTTACTGAAAAACTGCTGTAAGTATTTATAAAGTGACGCTCAGAGGAGGCAACAGCAGAGGCATCCCTAACCCCGAAGGCTGAGCGAGCCGGAGGATTTCATTATTAATGCTCCTTGTGACAATCAGCCTCAAACCCCTATCAGGTGGGCACCTTTTATATTCAAATGCATTTCTGCTCCCTAATTTGTGATGTCTGAGCCCTTCTTCCTGCCAGCACACTCTGGAAACTCACTTTCTAGACACTCAGGGTTTACAGACCAGGTGAGGGTCTCCAGTCTGGATCCTCATCATGGGTGTCCTACTGTCCCCAGACCAGGCAGGAGAACCCCTGTCCCAATCCCACACACTTACATCTTAGTCATGGCTCCTAGGTGGACATTTTCATTGCAGAAGACATTTTGAGACACCATCACCAACAAAAAGATTCTAATGAATTCTTTTTTTTTTTTCTAAAAATCCATTTGTCATTGATTTTCACCAATGTTGAAAAGCTACCATGTTTTCTCAAAATAGAATAGCTGCTACATTAGGCCATAAAAAAAGAAGAGGAAGAAGAAGAAGAAAAGAAAACCTACATTGTACTATCACACACAAAGACAAACAGGAGCCTCTGTTGATACAGAAAGCTAATTAGGAAGGAAACAAATCCGACAGCACAGTAACACAGCAATAATAACCAGCTAAAATACACCAGAAAAGCAACTCCATTCATAAAGACAAATATCAAAGTAAATAACTGAAGGCCTGATAACAGCAAATAAAATAAACCTGGAATAAATTTGAAAATATGTCCATTTTACTTTTAGGACTAGAAAGTTTATTACAGGTATGCCAGGTAATTTTGAATTCATTTGTTAATGTAATACCATTCCAATAAAACCACCTAAAGTACTATTTTAAGCTGACAAATAATTCTATGGTTCACCTAACACAGATAAACAAAAGATACACCAAAAGACCAGTGGTCATGGGGACAGGAAACCACAGGCCATCTAAAATATATCATAAAGCTGTAATAATTTCAACAGGAGAATACAGGTTGGAAACAGAGAACATCCCCCAGTAGGCATTTAGTTTATATTGAGAATAGCATTTAAAAGTCAACATAGAAAAGATAGACTTTTTAAAAATGGCATTAGAAAAACTGCTTCTGAAAAATAATTGTCACACGCCAATCTCACACCATGTGCCAGCATTAAATTCACGGTTCTCGAATACTTAAATACAAAAACAAATAAATAAATAAATCCAAGAAAAAAAATCTGAATATTGAAATAATCTTCAGAATTAGAAGGAGGTTTTAAGTGTTCCTTCAAAGGTAGAAACTACACAGACAAGGGCCATTCAAGCCACATAAAAACAATTTAGTACATTGAAAAATAAAATTGCACAACCCACAGAACCCTGTGTAAGGAGGGAAGGCCAGTTGGCAATAAAGGCACTAAAGTAATTTAAAGTGTCTGAAACCTTTGACCTGACAAGTTTTAATTGTAGAAATGTATCAAGAAAATGACGAGACGATCGCCAAGTTATTAATTACACACAGTTGTTTACAAGCGTGGCTCTGGGAGAGATCCAACCTTCCAACAGTCCTACACTCCACACCATCATGCACAGCAACCAAGTGTGGTGTGAAAACACACAGTGAAAACGGCATGCAGTGCACATAGAAGACACGATCCAGACACACCATGCACATAGAAGACATGATCCAGGCATGCAGTGCACATAGAAGACACGATCCAGACACACAGTGCACATAGAAGACGCAATCCAGGCATGCAGTGCACATAGAAGACATGATCCAGGCATGCAGTGCACATAGAAGACATACTCCAGCATGCAGTGTAAATATAAGACATGATCCGGCATATAGTACACATATAAGACATGATCCAGGCATGCAGTGCACATATAAGACATGATTCAGCATGCAAATGCACATATAAGACATGATCTGGCATGCAGTGCACATATAAGACATAATCCAGCTTGCAGTGTAAATATAAGACATGATCCAGCATGCAGTGCACATAGAAGACATGATCCAGGCATGCAGTGCACATAGAAGACATGATCCAGCATGCAGTGCACATAGAAGACATGATCCAGCATGCAGTACACATATAAGACATGATCCGGCATGCAGTGTACATATAAGACATAATTCAGGCATATAGAAAAATACATTTGGTCATTTCTGGATGGTAGGATTTCACATAAGCTTCATTCAGTTTAAATGTGTTCAAACTTTTCCAAAATAAACATGTATCGTCCATATCATCTTAGAAGTAACTGGAGGCAGCAAAGGCAGCAGGAACTATTTTTCAATGTCAAACCTTCCAGGGGATCATCTACAGCTATCTTCTAGAACGATGAGGTAATGTCGCTATTATAACTTCTTGAAATCAACAAGACAAATGAACAAAGCAACAGAAAAATGAGCAAATACCACAAGCAAAACCAATTGAAAAAGGAAGAAGCACACTTGTCTAATAAAATATACAGGGGGAGGGCATTCCACCCTCACCTGCAATCCAAGAAATCAATGCTGAAACAGCATAGTTAGACTAGCAACCACATAGCAGTGAGACGTGTGTGCTTTCACAAGCCGTAACTAGAAAGGTACCCAGAAATATTTTGAAGTCTGATTTGCGAAAGGTGCCAATGCTCAATCCAAAAAGGGGGGGAACCAAAAAAGGGTGCCTAAAGAGAGAAATTGTGGAAACGAACAAAGGAATGTGCGTGTTCACAATGCAATGAGTGAAAAAACAACTGTCAAATATTATTGTCATGTTCGTTTTAAAAAATATAAAGTGACGTAAGAAATAGAAGAAAAGAAGAGAAAGGTTCTGGGGGGACACAGACAGAAATTTCCACAGTGGTTATATCAGGTAAAATTCTGTTTTCCAAATCTTCCATGTACCATGAATAATAGCTTTGCAAAGAGAAGAAAACACTACATAATTGAGGAGATAGTCGTCCGTATTTTATTTTACAAAACTGGAAACACAAGATAGCTTTTTCTTCAAAGATGGACTTTACCAGGAAAGATTACAAACCCTGCAGCAGGCAGAGTGGACTCTGGGCACTCGCACAGTCCAGGGTAGCAGCTGTGCACTCTGGGAATCCTGCAGGAACCTGTGCACAGCATCTGAAGTCAGCCTAAGCCTCTGCCATGCTCAACCACACAAGCTGGGAGAAGAACTTGGCCTATCTGAGTTGGAGGGAACCCTCCCATGACCCTCAAGAGGAATCTCATCCAAGATGGCCTCACTTTCTCTGGTCCCTGCATGCCTGACTGTAGCATTGCTATGAACTATGACTTCCAATATATGGGGCTCTCTGGCTTTTATTCTTCCAGCAGAAGGAATCTGTGAGCCTTCGCAGTAATTGTGAACTGCCTTCTGCGGAGACCAAAGATCCTGCATAAAAAATGGTTCTTTCCATGTCCATGAAGGATCAATCTCACCTCAGTGAAGACGGACCATCAAGGGGGACAGGTCCAATCACCTGCTAGCTGGCTAGCTTGTCAGTCACCCATTCACTCAGTAAACACGCACTGTCCAGTTGGCTGAGCACTGTCTAGGACAGTGGAAAGGGAAATGGGCTCCAACTTCCAGCTACCCTGGCTCCAGCTGGAGGGTTGATCTAGTGGTGCCAAGTATAGAATTGGCAAGGATGACAGCCAGCCACTGGAGTGCTAAGGTAAATCCACAGAGTGAAGACTGGAACTCTGCTCCACCCACATTGCTTCCAGCCCTGGGTTGAGACTGGGGAATTTGAGGGCAGGGGTGTGCAAAGGCAGAATGTGAGATGCCTCACTGCTGGGTAGAGCACAGCAGAATACAACCTGCATCTCACCTGACAGGGCTCCTTAGCTCCCAGAACAGTGCCTGGGGTTGTGAGGAGTCTGCGCACTTAGCCTTTCTTGCACTGTAAATGCACACTGTGGGTCAGCATGGCAAGAGCCGTAGCCAGGCACAACTGAAGATGGGTGTTTTAGACGGTTTGACCCAGGCACAAGTGATGCTAATCACCAGGACTTCACAGACGGGACCATGTACACAAACTACCTGAACCAGGTCCTGGAGAACAGTCTGGGCAGGGCAAGAGAGACCCCAAAAAGATTGTGGCAGTAGGGTGGACCTATAAAACTTCCCGTGCCCTTCTACAAGTAGACAGCTGAGATTCCAGCCTGCTAGAAGGGGGTTGGGAATGGCCTGTAGGTTGCTGGTCCGTGTGTTGCTTACTTACACAGAATACCTGGCTTCTGCTGACAATTCTATGGCCTGATATAAAGAACCCCAGGCTGAGTCTCCCACGACACAGAAAAGGATACAGACACAAGATGGCACAATTGGATGTCCCTGCTATGCAAATGCATGATGCACAGAGAAGATAGAAAAATATAAATGGGCATGTAAACACAAATGTCAGGATGAGCTGAAGCATTTGCTTCCTAAAATGTGTATAAAATGAATTCCAAATGAGAAAAAAAAATTTTTTTTAATTAGTGGCTGCTCTATTTTCTTTCAGTTCAACCTTCCATTAATACGGGCCAATTAACTGTCAAGTGTATTTACAAAGATAGCTTTTTTTTTTTTCCATTTGCTGCTCTGTATTTCTAAGTTTATCATTACTCAATCTATCTAATAATAAAACAACCTTTGGATTATATAAAATAATGAATGAAAACCTAAGCAGTTCCAAATTAATGCTTGAAATACACACAGGAGAAGAACCGTGGAAGAAACCAGTAGGCCAGGATCTGTTACTTCCTAGACATGCAATTCTATCAGGTTCCACAGCCAGCCACCCCATCACATATTTCTGAAGGAAAAGCCCTCATTAAAAGCCGGCATAATTACTAAGTCTGACCCAGGTAGGAATTTTACACTTGAGGTAAAATGCAATTATTGGAGCCACTGATATTGTGACCACTTGCCCTGCTGCTGCTCCGGAGCCTGCTGATCACACGGACTGTTTACCTAGTAGATGCAGTATTTACCGGATTCCTGTAAACGCTCCTCAAAATAAACTAGCTCTAGAACTTTCTCCCCTCCCAGACTTCCTCTGAGAACACAGTTTGTCTCCATTCTTTATCCTTTTATTTTGGAAAACAATGTCTTGTTTCTCTGGTTTTTCAAATGCCAAGGAAGCTTGAGATTTACTTTCACTTTGCTGCTTTGTGGCCCAGAATAAATAAAACCTTTTCCAATCTAATTGAACAGGAAGTTTAAAAAAAAAAAAAAAAACAACAAAAAAAACCCTAAAATCTAAGTATTAAACACACACACACATACATTTAATGACAAAGTCATAAATATTTTCATACTTCACAGGCAGGACAAAGTTGTATGGCACCACTGTGTGGGCCTCGTGTGTGGTTCCTTTTCTGGGTCTCCCTTCTAATTATATGAAATACAGAGAGCATTAGCAAAATGTTAAAAGTGGTTTCACCTTGTGATCAGAAAACCACTTTCCTGGAACAGGCTTAAGGAAGCAAGCCCGAGTTTTCACAGAGTGGGGGACAGGATGCTTTCCAAACTGAAATTTCAAGGAATGATCCTTTCCAAAGTGAGATAAGTTCAGGGCGAGGCAATTCGGGCAACTGCCTCTAACATCTGCTTTCAGTCATCAAGGCCCTAACCATTCTGCTGGTTATACAATCTGCTGTTTAACCAACTTTGTGCAAAAGCGTGGTGGAATAGTGTATTTAAACCGAAGGGCAAAGGGACTCCACTAAACCACGAGGGGAAGCAGGGCTTCCTCCCTCCACCCAGGCACAGGGCCCTCCAGGCACCTCATTCCCCTGAACCAATCATATGGCCTTTTTTCAAAGGGGACAACAGTCCAGCTAGCCCTGGCCACATGGTTCTGGCCAGCCTGCCAAATGTGCATCACCTGCCATTCGACACTGTCGTCTGGCGAAGGTGGAAAGTAGGCACAGTGCATTGAGGTGACTAGTGAAAAAGAAACTCAGGGTGCTTTGGGCTAGCTTGACAACCCTGGCAGAAATGCAGTTCTCCCTGAACAAGGAAGGTACAGAGAGCCCCCACTGGCTGGAGCAAAAAGGATTAGATACCTCCCTGACACTGCAGGCTCCCCCATGGAATAAATCCTCCACTCCCTCTCACTCCCCTGCATTTCCAAGCAGGGCTTTAGCCCTCCATTATTGTGAATGTTCTTTGGCCCACAGCAAAAAATATTGACAAAATTCCGCTTTGAAGACAGTTATTGTCTCTGTGTACTTGATAGCAGCCTTCAGAAGCTCACCTGCTGGCATTAAATCCTTGAGTTTGGGTGAGCAGAGAGAAAATTTGCCACATCTCAAGCCCTTCCACAGTAGCAGCAGCAAATCAAATTATTCCTACAATTAAACTAGCTATGTGCCTAAAAGGAAGAGCGGGGAGAGGCCATGGGCTTCTCCCCCTTGTGTACGACCCATGCCACCATCCTTTCTAAACCCCATAATTCCGGAGTGATCTAAATGGCTTAGTATTCTTGGGTACTGTAGCTCATAAAGTTAAATCTCCTATAGAGATTTCAGTTGCACTGCGTGCTCTGAGCTGGCAGGCAATGGTGCATTGGGGTGCACTTTGATCAGCCTGATGTAGATCTCTCTGTCTCTGTGCGTGTGTCTCTCTGTCCCCCCTCGCTCTCTCCTCCACCTCTTCCTTCTCTCCCTCTTCCCCTCCCCCCTTCATTATCCATCCATGTCTATGCACCAACTGCACTGCAGTCAATGGCACTGCATTCATTCCTGTTGAACACTGCACCTGCTGTCATCTCCACCTCCTGAGGGAGAGAGGGAGGGACCAGCTTCCATGCCTGCAGTAGGGTTACAGGCCATTTGGCTTCTGCTATGTATCCATGCACAGAGGCTACATGAAAGCACTGTGGTAAGACAGCCCTGGTCAGCCCATGCCTATGAGCCAACTTGCTTCCAGAGAGCTAGCTAACAAATGCCCTGTGTTCAGCTCCACTTGCAAAACATCCAGCTCAGAAAAGCCAACCGTGAACAGCCCCTCTCTGATGAGGATGCTCAGCTAGCAGAGAAGGGCTGCAAAGGATGTGAGCACATGTTCCTGGGAAGATAGAAATCTACCCTTTCCACAGCTCTGTTTGTTGCACAGGGTCCTGTTGGCAGAAGTCAGAGATGGTTTCTACCCAAGACTCATCCCCAAGCGTAATGAGAACCATACTCAATGAAATGAAACACAACCTCCCCTCTGTTCTCCATAAAAGGAGCAGCCATTAAAGAACTCAGTATCTTCTGCTGTGATTATGAATAACTGGTGACAGAAATTAAATGCCAGTTATTCTATAATGAAGCTGTGGATAGGGAAATAGGATCACTCACTTGTACCTCTGGTACTTGCCTGGGTGAGACAAGAATCCTAGACTTAAAGCACAGTACAGTTTGAATGGGCAAAGTATAAAGGGACAGAGGTAGAGGGTCTCACTAAAATAAAATAAACCAGGATAAAGCGAGAGACTCCAGAAGCTTTGAAAACAGGAAGCACGGTTGTAGAGTCCAAAGAACTAAGAGACAAAACCAAGCATCACTATGACACGCCTTTCAAAAGTCAGGGGTCCATGTAAATGTCCTCCCTTTTCAAAGGGGCATGCCAAAGCACCACACATGTTTGCTTCCATAGCTGCCGGTAGTCTGGACTGTTTCCCCGAAGCCAGCTACTAAAAATACCAAGAGGAGTTCACCCCTCTGCTTTTCTCTTTTTTACCTAAAGGTAAACAGTAAATCCAGTTTCTCTTCACAGATCTGCAGGCCTGGTTTTAATTTGTGCAATAGTCCTTTTGATAACAATGCCTAGTTAAAACATCCATTAAAAGTCTGCAGCAGGCATTTAATGGGAGGAAAATCTAATCGGGCTCTACTGGAGTGCCTTCATTAACTTTTAAAAGAGTTCTCTCCCAGAGCGCTGGGCAGAGGTGTGGAGAGAGTCAGAGACAGACAGACAGACACAGAGGAGAGGGGAGAGGTTACACACTACTCACTTGAAATTAAGTTAAATTAAGTTAAATTAAGTTAAATACTTTCCTTTTGCAAATGTTACTAGAATAAGACCTTGGCCACTGTCTGCAAGTCACAACGGCGAGGCTCATTGTCCATGGGACAAGGACCACAGGTCAACAAGCTTCATGGAACCTTAAAGCCTTCCCAGAAACCACAGCTTTAGCAAAACCCCAGAGGCCTTATAAAACTCCAGAACTTTCCTCCCAAGAAAAGGCAAGCACTGAACCAGTTATCAGAAAGAGCCCAGGAAAAGAGACCTCATGGTCTAATATGACAACACATGCCTATGACAGCAAAACAGACCTGGGTTCCTGCTCCAATGCCTGGCTGGGGACTTAGGTCAGCTCACCCTCCTCTGAATAAATGAAGCATGTAGTTAAACCAGTGTGCATCATCATATTGGCTAACACATGGCTTTCCCAGCATAGAAGCATATTACACTACTCTAAGAGAGCCCACAACAGCGGGAAACCTCACCTCCCTCAGAACTTACTAATACTTGGAGAAGCCTAGGGTTCCTAAACAGGAGCCCCACCACAGCTTGGCTCCACACTGCCTTCAACCTGCTTTCTGCTCAACACTCACCACAGCGTCTCTTTATTTATTAGAAATCCATTGTCTTTCTTTCTGATGTGTTTTCCACTCTGTTACCAAGCTACAAGGTTTTCAATGGTGTGGCCCTATTTTTCCATGAGCCCTGCCCTGTCAGGAATGCATGTTCTGTTACAGCTAAAAGTCTGCATGGAGACCCTATTAATAGCTTTGAGCAAAGGCAAATTTATCCAACTTAAAATCAGAGAATGACTAGGTACATATCTTTGGTCTCCTGGACTAATTTAAAGTTGCTCAATCAAAGGATTTATGAAAATATATAGTATGCATCATTCTCTAAGTCTGACCATTCCTATAGAAACTGACAAAAAATTCTGGTACAAACATGGCAGGCAAGGGCCTTTCTGGGCTGCAGTGTAAAACTACAAACCCACTTTATTCATCCTGCTGCATAAAAGCCATCAGTTTTCAAAGACCCTTTGTCCACTCGCCTTCCCTCATTCCATAACCCACCTAGCAAAGAGGCAACTTTCTGGGCTAACTCCCCATGACAGGTTATCTGAGATCACCTACATCTCCTGAATTGGTTGAGCAATGTTGGAGGGCTGGAGAGATGACTCAATGATGAAAACCACTACATTCTCAATCACAGTGACCAGAGTCTGTCCGAATCCCACCACCCATGTTGGATGGCGCACAACTGCCTGTAAATTCAGTTCCAAGGCATCTGACACCCCTTTCTGGTCTCCATGGGTACCCCTGAGTACGGTATGCACATGTACTCATCTGTATACATGTACACACACACACACATCTTTCTTAATTTACAGAGACATGTTTGCACACTTGCCTTTTCCCACTTGAGATTTGAATGCTAATAGACCTATAACTGATCTATTCCTCCAAATATCCAGTAGAAAACTTTGGGCATGGAGATGCTCAGATATGGTTGAATGAACTGGAAACCCCCAGATACACATTACTGTGTGGATGACCCTCTGACCCCCAACTGACATGGAAACTGAAAAGAGTGAATGGACCTGTCCATAAACCTACAAGCTCTGCCCGCGGTGACTTGCCTCAGAAGCCCTTGCAAAGATGCTCTCCCAGGCCCGGGTACCCTGCACCTACATTCCTCAGGCTATCTCCAGGGTTAGGTGTCCCTCAGGTTTACAAAAACCCTGGCATGTGCATTCAGGAGAGGGTCAGAACCAGTGAACAGGTTAGAGTTAGACTTGTTTGCTGAGAAGACCCCTCAGTGTGGGGCAGAGATACAACCACAAAAGGGGAGGGAATGCGTCCCAGAGTCTAGGCCACAATCTGTTTCAAACTGATGACCTATAAGCTACCAAAAAAAACCTACTCAAGGCCACAAAAGCCAAGCGAACCACCTATTCCATTACCAACTACTCCTGCTTACCACTGAGCCATTCCCACCTGCCCTGTCAACAGATGGAGCAAGAAGCACTCTCTTGATACCAATGCTGCTGCTGCTGCTGCTGGATCCTAGACAAGGTTTTTTTTTCTTATATATTTTAATGTCTATAGTTGATGTGTCAGGCATACCACCATTTTGTCTGAGGATGATGCCAGCAGGAACAGTTTGCTATTCAGTTGTCAAGCTTTACGGAAATGTATTCAAAATGGCAAATGATACATCTATTTACTGACCTCAGTTTTCCTTGGAGATGTTTCACTGAGTCATATTACAAGTTTTCTGAAGACAACCGGGAGACCCTTCTTTTGTCTCACCCTTCCACCTGACACCATTGCAGGGCTCGCTGCAGCTGTCAGTCAGCTCTATAGATACATCAAGTCCTCCAAGATCAGCTGATTCATTCCCATGTCAGTGTGGGCTCACAATGCCAAGTTCAAAATACCAAGGAGTCAAGATAAACACCTAGTCAGTTTGTTATTGCCAACAAGTCTACCAATAGCTAGTAGGGCATCAAGTCTAGTTAATAATACACCTTGAGTAGATTTATAATTCAAAACCACTTAAACGAAATATCTAGTCTTCAATAGAAACTGCTATCAATGAGAACTGTTTGTAAACATTTCTATGTGGTGTCTAAGGGATTGAAGTTTCCTCCAGAGTACAAGCCCTCCCAGAACCTCATGATGTTACTTCCTTTAGAGGCAGAGTCTCTGCCAATGCCATTAGCCAACTCACTCTGAATGTCATTGGTCCTAAATAAAATAATGTGTGGCCTTAGAACAAGAGGTCAGGGAGTACAGTGGCCACACAAAGGCAGTAACAGAGATGGGAGTGGTACACCAGAAGTCAAGGAGAAGGCCAAAGCCTACCAGAGGCCACAGGATGCAGAGAGAAGCAGGAAGGATCTTCCTCGGGAGCCTGCACAGGAAGTGTGGTGATCATGCCTTGGTCTCTGACTTATGGCCTCCAGGACCAGGAGAGAATAGATTGCTGCTTTCATTACTAGTAGAGCCTCTGTTCTTCCCATTATAAATGCTTATCTCTACATGACTGTGACTCAAAGAAGAAATGGAAGACGATACCCAAGAGAGCTGTGAACATCATGAAATAACACACTGGTAGAATGAAATGTCTGGGGGGAGGGGTCTATTCCCATGGGCACTGTCCCTTCCAGGTCACTCTCTTGTCCTCCACTTCCTGGCTCAGGAGCAGAATATGCCCCGACTTGCTCAGCAACGCAGTGAGTGGTTCCCAGGACAGGCAAGGGAGCCAGCCTCAGCGTGAAAACCTTATGATGTATTCTTAACTATATGTGCTCACATGTGCATGCCTTCTACAGGGTACTGCTGGAAATGGGGCAGAAATGAGGACCCCTCAAACTCCAGAAACATTCAGACTCAGGAGAGGACTGACAGTGCAGGCCTATGGATACACCCACTTTTGTGAGGATAGGATCTGTTTGTGACCACATCCCACTCAGTGAGGGGAAGGACAGTCTAGAGGGCCTCATAGATGTGTCCAAAGCCAGAGTATGTGGTGATGGTCCTACCAAGATGCCGAAAAGAGACTTCTATCTCAGTATAGTAGAACATTCACAGAAAGCACTCCATGGGCCACTATCTTAACCAAATAGATGTCTATTCAAATAGACGGCAGATTGAATGGCTTATTAAGTCACTGAGTGACTTTAACCATGAACACTGAGAAGGCCTGTGTTCTGTGACTGTCCAAGCACTGTGACCTGCACTAATTCTGTTGAAGGATCTCACAGTAGAGGGGAGGCCAATGCTAACAACACAAGAGGCTCCCATATGCAATGAGACTGCAACACTTGCCGCCACTCTCAGGGGTCCTAGGGACCAAACGGGCCATAGAGAGGCAGGAGTCATGAGATGACACCCTCAATGTGTACACAGATCCATGTACATGGCTGACCCATGGGTAAGAGACAACAGGGACAGGATAGAAATGGCATTGCTACTAGAGAAAGAGAGCTGAGGTAGCAACCAAGGGGTGGCATACTGAGACATAGCACATAAGTAACTAAGATCTTCACATGCATGGGTGGGACCTTAATCACTTTGCAAACCACAGTGTTTCCTGGGAGTTCTGACAGTGGAGTTTTATATGTCACTTTTCAAAGTATCTCCCAAAAACTCCAGACTTGGCCAGGAAGAAGGGAGGGAGGGAAATGTGCATGTGTGTATGTATATATATGTGTGTATACATGATTGTGTATATGTGTGTATGTGTGATTGTGTGCATATGTGTATGTGTATATGTATGTATATGTGCATGTGTATATGTGTATATACGTTTGTATATGTGATTGTGTACATGTGTGTATGTGTATATATGTGTGTACTGTATATGTGATTATGCACATGTGTATATATGTGCATGTATGTATATGTGTGTGTGTAATGTGACTGTGCATGTGTGTATGTGTATATGTGATTATGTTCATGTGTGTATGTATATTATGTGTGTATAGTGTGAATGTGCATGTATATGTGTATATATGTATGTATATGTGATTGTGTGCGTGTGTATAGTGTGAATATGCATGTGTATGTGTATATATATGTGTGTGTGCGTATGTGATTGTATGCATGTATATATTGTGAATGTGTAGGTGTGCATGTGTATAATGTGAATGTGCATGTGTGTAGTGTGAATGTGCATGTGTGTA
>JADRCH010000107.1:545960-557574 GCA_019843965.1 Rhynchomys soricoides | reverse complement strand
GGGTGCAGGCCTGGGATCTAACACACCGGGTGCAGGCCTGGGATCTAACAAACTGGGTGCAGGCAGGAAGCAGTGCTCAAGCATCACCCGACACAACACAGATGTCTAGAAATGTGCTGTTGAAGTTAAGTGCTAAAAAGGTTCAAAGTCTTCAAGGGACAGTGACAGAAGACCAGGGCCAATCCCACGTGACCCTGTTCATGACCACAGGAAGACAAGAAAGTAGGACAGAGCAGACAGGCAGAGGAGCTGGGCTCTGGGTTACAGTCACAGCCCAGCTAGAAGAAAGGTCTAGGGTCTGAGCTGAGAAAGCAGGCCAGTGCTAAGCCAGGCAATCATGGGTACCTATCCTGCCTGAGTGCTCTTTCCTCCAGGCATAAAAATACCACATCTCCTGCCACGTACCATCAATCCAGAGATGCTAGGTCGGTTCCTAACATGTGCCACCCATTGAGGTCTGGTATTCCCCCACCAAGAAAGTGTATTTTTTTAAACTACTATGTAACTCTATAAATCATGAGATTCACCTTCCATCCACTGGAGACAGTTGCTTGAGTAATCTGTCCAGGGTGGCACAACTACAGAGTGTAAGTGAAACTGTATGAGGAACATTTTTGAGCTTCCTGTCAAGGAATTTTCCACACACTCCTTTGTTCTTGTTTTTTTCTGGTGCTAGCCAGGAAGGGCCAGTACCACACCAACAAATCACAGGAAGACAAGGGAACTGGGGGTGGAGTGGGGGTGGGGGGGAGACGACATCTCTTTAATTTTGTGTGCATGATGTTCCCAGCCACTAAGGTCATACCTGCGTGTGTTGACTGACAACTTTTCAGCTTGATTCAAAGCAAACAGCTGCTGGTTTGATTGCCTAGCAACTAAAAATTGATGGATGGTCCTTAAGATGAATAACTACCATAAATCACCTCATTCAAACTCTCCAAGAAAAAAATTAAAAAACAATGGTTTTCGTGACATTTGTTGCACTCCATAATGTGCTGTGATAAATTTGGCCCCCTTGCGGATACAGGGCCAGGGTTGCCCAAGCTGAGTCCCTTCGGTTTCTGTGTTTTGTGTTCTTAGTTTTCCTTCTTAGTTCTCCATACATGCTGCCTGTCAGAAACACAGGCCCCATATGCCTGTCAGTCACTGAGACAGAGTCGCTGCTGATCCCTTATCCCCAAACACCACTTCATCAGGAAATCACAGCCTTATATCACAAAGACAGCAGAGCGCCTCGTGCATTAATAATGGTTATGGTATATTTATGGTTATGGTATATTTAGTGTGATGACCTGACCTCAACCAACATTACGTACGCCATGATCCATACGAGTTTGATAAACTACTTCCTGTTTGTAGACTTCTCATGTGGTCCTCGAAGAGCAGGAATCCGCTTTTAACTCCCAGGTAAACACAGACCCATAAGTCACAGTAAGAGGAGGTGCTCCTGGCATTTGCCCTGAAACATCCCACATCGCCCCACTCAGAGGAAGCCCCAGAGATGACAGGAATGATGGACAGACCCACATTTTCCAGATGTGACTTACGGTACCCCCTCTCGGCTCTGAAGGCAATTCTCACGGCCTTCCTTTGCCCTCTCCTTCTTCTTGTACCTTTAGTCTTTCTTCTTTTCTATTCTTAAGGTCAAATTTACAGGGAAGGCCACTCCTGGGTCATCCAAGACACCACCCAGTAGGAGTTAGTTTAACATAAAAACAGGATTGCTACTTTCTCACCCACACTAGCAGCATCCTAGGGCTACCCAAATGAACCTACTGTCCACTCTCTTGTCCTCAGGTATGTCAGCACTCTCTGCAACAGAGCCTCAGTGATCAAAGGGATGTTCTGACTGCGAGCCAAGCACAGTGCTCATGTGCTCTGATGGTTTCTGCCGGTTGGCATCTTTTACACTAGAAACTTGTCCACATTATTAAACAGTTACCTCTCCCCCAACTGAGTGCTGAGAATGCCCAGAATAAGAGGAATTAGTTTTTGTTCAACAGACTCTATACTCTTGCAAGAACTATGTAGAAGAAACAAAGAGGGACTTGGAAGATGCCTAAGTCATGCTCGCGGCTCAGTGCGGCCCAGAGTCACTAAAGTCATTGCATGCTGGGAGCTTTGCTGATCAAGACTGGCCAGAATGCAGCAGTGTGCCCCACACTGGCTTTAAAAGTGCCTCTGTTCACTTTAACCACCTGAGATGGAAGAAATTAAAACAAACAAAGTTGAGTTTGGGAAGCCAGGGAGCCAGGGCCTAAGTAGCTGACACATCCCCCAGGCATTGGATACTCATCAGAAATGAGGTGGCCATCTTGCTACTGGTGTGAGTTTTCAGGTGCGAATTCCTAAATGTACACCTCAGGAAAAAGGAATAAATTCTATTAGGAGTGTCCAGTCTTTTGACAGGGCAACATGACACTGTCATCTATAGAATCCATCCTCATGGCCAGTGCAATAGAACTAGAAAACAATGCAAGTCTCAAGGTTTTAAGTAAGCTTATGATTTTGTGCTGGCCTGCATTCATAGCTATTCTCCCACATGTAACCCACAGACCATGGGTTAGACATCCTTGCATCCAGCAAAGAAGCACCGCTATTTCCCAAGAGGGATGCTAAGAGGGCCAGGGGCCTAAAGACCTGACTATGGAAGCTTAGATCCTATATATCAAGTTTCCTGGGAGCTTGTAGCTAAGCAAGTGTTGAGACATGTTTGAGCCCTGATAGATACCCATACATCTTCACATGTTCCTGGCCTGGAATATTCTGGGTGCCATTGACCTTCTGACACACAGGCTCCTTGCTAACACCATCTTCCCTGTCCCCAGACATGAGCATGCTATCATTTGCCCCTGTACTTCAAGCACCACATAATTTTATGAGGTTGGAGAAGGGTAAGCTACCTTTTGTTCACACTGGGTGGCTATGGGCCCTTATGCCTCTCAGCCTTTCTTGGTATTTCTGCCGGGCTCTGACCAGCCTTGGTCTTTGAGATTCGCAGGAAGAAGCAGACTCGGTAAACAGGACAATCTGGAATGGGATCTGTCCCTTTAAGACTGAAATGCTTGTTTCCTTCCAGTAAGAAAAGTAAATCATACTACAGAGAGTTGAGCTTTGAAAAAAGCATCCATCCATTAAAGTTCACAGATCCCAGTTCTCAGGTTGTCCCTCCCCTGGCTGTGTCTCAAGTTACAGCCTTGTACAACCCAAGTCTAAATAATATTCACCATGATAAATGACACCATAACTCCGATATCCACAATCAATCTTTGCTTTAAAGATACATCCATCTTCAATAATGTTGATGGGGATTCTGTAAAATGGGAAACGTGACTGTCTCCCGGCCCTCCTGACGAAGGGGGAGGGAAGCCCTGAGTGACGGCCGTCAGCCCACATCTGGCTGCAAAAATAAATTAGCCTTATGTAGACAAATGAAAGGGCCAGCTCTGCCTAGGAAGCAGTCACTCCTGAGCCCTGGCTAATTTATAGGACATCTTTCTGGAAAGTTCCTGGCTGAGGCAACAGTCTCCCTGTCATCTTTTTAAACATTATCTGATGCTGCAAATGACCGCCATGGGGAAGGACTGCACACAGTCCAAGGGGCAGGGGGATTAAAACTGCCCACATCTTCAGTTCGATTAAAAGGTAGAACTCCCCCTTCCAGAGAGAGGAAAATTTTTATTTTAGGCAAATGCTTTTTAGATTTTAACGCCAATTCCCCCCTAGCTAGTTTGTTGCTGCTGTGTTTTCCTTTTCGCTTCTTTGGTGGTCTTAGAAAACACAGATAAAGTAAATAATTCAAGAATAAAGATGGGTTTGGGGGGAAAAAAAGAAGTCCTCAAAACTCCTTCTGAACATATTTTATATGGAAAGACCTCTGTCTTGCAGGCAGGAAGCGGACTACACATGCTAAGCCAGCATGAGAAAGAGATCTACCCAGATTTAGGAAATAGTTTCAAAACCAGCCTGGGGTGAACCACCTTTAGGAAACCTCTAAAATAACTAAGACCAAACTTGCTCCCTGACCAGCGGGCAGCCACTCTGCCAGGTTCTTCATGTGCTAACCTTGGCCATGGAAGGGGCACTTGGGGCCTGTGAAAATGGGGGCCTGGCTGTGCACACACTCCCAGCAGGGAAATGGGGGCTCCATGGGGAGTGCCGCAGAGTGATACAGGACATCTGTTCTCAGGCTGGGAACAATCACCGGTCTGGGCCCCAGAGTCTCCTGGGCAGCAGAGCCAGCCTGCATGGCCCTGGCTGTGGAGGGTTAACTCTGGGGGTTGAAGGGCTTACAGTAAGGCTGAGAGACATAACGCACAGGCTTCCTGGCAAGGGTTCCTGGAGGGTAGGAGAGGACTGCAAAATGAACTCTCTCAGGCTTTGTGGCCGCTGTTCCCAAGGCCCAGCCTGGCCCCTTTGATAAATGACACATGTCATTCTGTCAGAGCTGACAACAGTGCAGCTGGGAGCGCTGCTGATACATGGCTCCTCTAAAAAGGAAATCAACTTTTTGGCACCGAGTGAGTCTGTGCCCTGTGTAAGGATTTTGTTTCTCAAAAAGTAAAAGATAGACTTAGGATTGGCCCAGGGGGGGAGGGGGAGAGTGGGGCGGGGAGGGGCTGAAAAACAGATTGAACGACAGCTTACATTTAACATAAATTAACTGGGTAATGGTGAAATGTGCTAGCCTGCGATAAATAAAAGCCACATTAGTCAATTATTAATCACACTAACTTGTAGCCAGAACCCCGGACTTAAACCTTAGGCCAGAGCTGACTCATAAACAGATAAGATGGTGTTTGATAGATGTCTGCCAGTGAGAAATCAGGATGGAGTCAAAGGTTCAGTGGGCTCACCACTGGGAACACCTGGAAAGTTCTGGAAACAAGGTGGAGTGAGCCAGGCAAGAGCGAGTCATTCCACGCAGACACAATACCTGCTGATCGTGTGAGGAAAAGTATGTCAGAAAGCAACTTCTGAATGCCTTCCCCCTCGGGACCCATTATATTTTTCTCAATATTCAAGATATTTACACATTGCCAGTGTGTGCTCCTGTTGGCAGATAAGACTTTCTGTCTTGAAAAATCTATTCCCAGTTTTGAACATGGACCTACTGAGCTATAACTTGGGAGGGGGTGGTATTGAGACAGGGCTTCTCTATGTAGCCCTGGCTGTCCTGGAACTCACTCTGTAGACGAAACTGGCCTTGAACTCACAGAGATTTACCTGCTTCAGCCTCCCAAGTACTGGGACTAAAGGCAATAAATAACTTTAAACTGGTGCCTAGTAAAGAGATTTCCCAGGAGATGGAATTTATTTCAAAATTATTTAGCAGAGATTATAATGCCCACATTCTACTATTCAAACTGGCACTAGGCACTCACATAGATTAAAGCATTGAACCACTCCGAGTCTGCCTTCCAAGCAAGTGGCTTTATGTGTAACTGAGTTGTGAACAGTTCACAATGCACTTAACATCCAACCACATACAATCAAGAGAACACAGTCACACACACACACACACACACACAAACACACACACACACAATTGACCTTAAGGTATCACCATTTGTCATCATAAAGAATGAACTGTAAGTAATAAAGCACAATGAGACAAAATAAATATTAAGTAAAGCCCACCATGAAGCGTCAAGCCCTCTACGCTCTGTGCATGCCGCCGTATGAATCCGCCAAGGCTTCATCCAGGAAAGCTTCCCCTCTGAGCTCAGAACACAGAAGGTGGCCGGCCGTTAGCTGTGACCTCTGCATTCCACTTGGGTGAGCTTACTCCCATGGTGTTGAGGTTCTAAGAGATCTGCTGAGGTGGAGGGAGAACTGTGATGCTCAAAAGTAAATGCTGAGGTTGAAGGTAAAAGCACGGAACATGGAGCAACACACAAAGCCAGAAGAAGGTGTCTGTACCACACACGCCCAATAGGTGACTCTAGAAACTGCATTGGCCAGTCCATAAGCACGCACAGGTCCCCAACACCAAAGCAAGTGCTGAAAGCAGTGGCAAGTCTTCATTTTTCCTTAAAAGTGCATGTCCAGTCTGCTCTTCCAGGGAGGGATGAACACGGATCCAGGAAGCCAGTGTCCTCATGTCCACACCCAGACCCAGGATCCCCTGCCCTACCACCTCCAGATCTGATGCACGCAGACACGTTCCCTTGTGCCAAGACTCCAAACTAGCAGAAGAGACCCAAGCTGCCTGTTTCAGCTTGCACATAAATAAAAATATAAAATAAGTAGAAATAAACTGAGATGTTACCAAAAGCAAATTTCTGGGCATAATCACCATTTCTAAAAAAAAAAAAAGAAAAGAAAAGAAAAAGAAGAAGGAAAATTTGTTGTTTTGTGTCAGATGCCACCAAATGGGTTAAATAAACCACAGACTAGCTGTAAAATAGTAATGCTTTTAGAATTCTCTAATCCTGCAAGCCCTTTTCTTACAGATAAGTAAACTGAGGCCTGGCAGAGGAAGAAGAAAAAACTTACAGACTGAACAAAGACTCGGGCCTGCATCTAGCATCGAATACTGCCCACAGCACCCAGATACACTCAAGAATTGATTTGCTTTTTTTTGGTTTGTTTGTTTTTTAATTAAAGTCACCCTCCTTAGTGGAAACACAACAATTAACAGACAGGTTCCAAATCCAGCCAAAATGCTTTAAAGCCACTAACCCCAGTGACGGCCACACGTAAGGGCGTGGCTGGGGTCATGCACTGAAGCATGGGCTGCAGTTCAAGCTTCTCCCTTCCTCCGGCTAAAATATAATTTTTCTTTAGTCCATAAAAAATTCAGATAGTGTGCATAATGTTTATATACGACCAAGGTCTCTGTTTAAAAGGTTTGTACTTTTACTTTACGACCTGTCCTTGATTTGACACTTCCGCTCATCAGGAAGGGATTTATAAAATAATCTTGAAGGTGAGGAACAGACATCTGTCAGGGACTAGCTGGGTTTCATGATGCGAAATGTAAGAAGAGAAAGAAATCCTGTTAAGCTCTCTTTAGTCACCAATAGACATCAAAGGTAATAATTAAAGAAGACAGACGTCATAAAACATAAATTTATGTCTATTTTAATAATGCACAAGTGGTGGAGTGTGTAAAACATCTATTAGGTTGAAAGAACATGAGAACATTCCAATCTGAGGGGAAAATCTGTTTTGTTTTGGGGTATTTTCCCTTCCTTTAAAAAAAAAAAAAAAAGTGAGGATTTTTTTTTCACAAGTTTAAAGTGAAGTCTTTCCAAACCTCTGCCATCTGTGGGTACATGAACTATGAATGACCCCGGGTGATTTGCACTCTGCTGAGAATCCCTTAGAAAGCTCGGGAAAAAGTATCATTAAGAATGACTGATGACTGTCAGTCATGGTTGACCTCATCCAGGCTTTGGTCTCTGCCTCAGTAATAAGCTGTCCTTTATTAGTGCCAACACTCCATAAAGGGGGTGTGTTTAGTCACAGGATAGTGGCCTTCTAATGCCCATTGCTTCTCCGGAAAAGATTGATTGGTGTTCATTTTTACTGCCTTCCCTGCACATACAGAGCCAGGGCTGCAGAGCATCAGGCCTGCAAACCACAAGCTAGAGGGAGGAGGTGGGGAAAAAAATCTCAGAAGAGAGAGAACCCAGGGCTGGGGGAATAGAGGCCATTCTCTCTTAAAGAAATCCATCTTTCAAAAAAAAAATGCCATGCCGTATGTATATCTGATTCCAGGGCCCCCAGAAGAAAAGGCCAAGAAAGGAACTGTGTATCCAAATGCAAGCAAAGGGCCCTTGCTAAGCACCGCTTGTCTTAAAAACAGAAAGGAACTCTGGCTTGGGACTCTCTCCCTCAAAAATTACAGTAGCCGAAAGCCTGCCCACAGAATTCATCCTCATAACCAGCCAGACACCAAAATACAAAGATGCAATTGTTACCCATTAAAACCAAATGTGTGAAGAAAAAAAAAAAAAAACTTCCCTATACGAGCACATAAAAACCTATCTACTGCCTTTGTATTAAACTACTAAATTGTTTTAAGAGGCCATTGCTATAGAAACAGACAAATGAACTATATGTGTGTGCATGTGCACACACACACACACACACACACAAACACACACGCACCCTGCCCTAGAAGCCCTTAATCCCTTGCACTACTGCCTCCATCTCATCAGATGACTTCCAGCCTTCCCGGGAGGCAGGGCAGGGATCCATGTGTCCCTCCCCTCCCCATTGCTTGATCCCCACTGTGAATTCTCAGGTACTACAAGACTGGGGAGCAGTGGGCTCTGCCACATAATCTCTGAGCAGGTGCTCATACAACAAATGAAGAGAATGCATCCCATGTGGGGCTCTCCATCCCAAATATGTCTATAAACAAATTTAGCTCACAGGGTGATTAATTTGCAGAACCCCTTTGAGAATAAGCCAGACACTGTAGTCTAATGCCTTTAGCCAGTTACTCCCAGAAATTTAGCCAAATACCACTAGATCCTGCCCTCAGAAAACTGCTAGAGAACCTTAGGATTGAGTTATAATTCACACATAACTCTGGTTCCTGAGAAGAACCATGAAAAGACCACAGTGGTGGAGGGCCATGGGGTTTAAACACAGCCTGTCTCTTGCAGAGTCAGCACCTCATCTTGAGCAACTCAGAACGACAGAGGAAAGACAAGACCAAAGCCACCATCTCCAGGTGTCTAACTGCAGGGCAGCCGTCCTGGTGTGGAGCTGCCAGTGGGGTCGGGCTCCAGGTGTAGCCTGCTGCTCAGCTTCCTGCAGGCTCAGTCTGAGGCAGGAGGAGAGAAAGGAGGGGGCAGATCTTCTGTGGACACCACAGCTGTAAGTTGGCTCTCCTTGAGACCTTTCAAGACACTGTTTTTTTCCAGTTAATGAAAGAAAAGGGCAGTGGAGGAGCCCCCCATGAACTCTGGGTGACCTCTGGATGTCTGACCTCTGCCCAGGTCGGCCAGCCTTTTACGCCGTCCTTTCTTTACCATAGTTTCTTACAATGGATTTGTAGTTGACAAATAATACAAGTTCAAAACCTGCTGGGGGGGGGGGAGGATGAAGGAAGGGAAGTTTATGCTACCAAACCAAAGTGCTACCAGTTAGCAGCCCCCACACGTACAATCAGCGTAGTCGGGCTACATGACTCTTCACACACTCCCTCCTTAGCGGTCCCATGCGCTTGTGTATGGAGTACTGCTCTAGTACCCTGTGGCTGACACACTGCGGTACTTCCCGGGTGATGTAGAATACTTATGTCCCATTACTTCATGGACTTCTAGCAGATTCCTTCCATTTTAACGTTGTGCACACACACACACACACACACACATCACATATCCATACAAACTATATAAATACATACATGCTCTTAAAGTTTGGGGACAGTTCAGAGGGATCTATACCCACACAACAGTGCTAAGATAGTGTTTACGGTCACATTATTTGCCCATATTTGGCTGTTCTCAACGCCAGTACCTACCCAGGTAATAATAAAAAGTACAGCAGACAAAACCAGACATGCTTTACTGTTATTTTCACGTAGCTAAGAACTGAAGCAGGGCAGGCTCTTACGGAGTATTACACAGTTTACTGCATTAATAATAGGATGCCCCACTGCTGTGACACATTCTGTACTTGAAATAAATATTAGTCACAATACTTGCATTTCAACTCCATATATTTTAAGGCTGAGCTTTAGCGATGACACCGGCGCAGGGGTGACTCGCCAATAAGGCACATTAACCACTGCGAACAGAGCCTTCTCTTCAGTGCGATGTTCATTGATATGTCGTGCCATTTCTTGCTATGAATCTTACCGCTGGCTTTTTAAAAATAGTAAAATGTAATAAATACAGGTTTCTGAAAAGTTCACATTCCCAAGTCGGGAGTGTGTACTGACCTTCACCGCTGAGTTAATTTATTTCTACGTCTTGCAGAAGATGTGTTTCAGTTTTCACTAAAAACTGAGAATTTTTTTATAATCAAATTCTCTAAAATCCAGCCTAGACCCCCCTGTCCATCAGTCTTCCGTTCACTGACACCTTCTGACCAGCGTTGGGTAGAATTTATAGGCATGTAACTATTTGACCTATATTTCTCAGACACTATTTTCTCCAGCAAGAAGCTGGAGACACACCTTTAAGATTGCAGCCAGCAAGCTGAGGCAGACATGCCTATGCCTCTATTTCAAATTTAAGAAAGGCACATGCAATTGAGTCTGGAACCAGCGTAGCGTTAACCATGCTGGGAACAGAAGTGTGGGACAGGATGCTGCCCTGTGCCTGGTAGCTTTTGGGGATTCAACTTGGCTATTTTCTTTCCTGAAAAAACATGCCACAGTCACATGAGTCAGGGAACCCTGCCCTATATTTCCCAGAAAAAAAAAATAAAAATCATTAAAAAAAAATTCTACAACCAAGTAACTGATTCTCAATCCACTTCCCCACTTCAAAAAGCAAAGAACAAATCCTTGTTTGTGCTGGTAGACACAACAGATGTGGAAAGAAAACAGAGTCTACCATCTGAGGAAGCTACCGACTGCTGCAGCAGTGTGGACGACACAGCCAGCCCGGATCAGAGAGGCCGGATAAGAGCTTATGCAGGACCTGGGTTGCAGGGCCTTCTTAGGAAACATGGGGTGAGAAGACCAAGCTGTGGTTCTACCTCACTGTTAGTCTTATTTCACAGTGCAACAGCAGAATCTATAAACAATTTAATGCTAATTAAAATAGAAATCCAATCCAGATATTCCCAAGCCAGAATACCCAAGCAGGTGATTTAATACAGGATGTACTAAAACAGATCTGAGCTCAAAAATCCCTCCAAAGATGACCTTCTTTTGCTTGCGTGACAATAACCATTAAGACTGGTGACTGGAGAGAGGTCTACCCCTTCCCGGAAACAACATGGCTGGATTTCCCTAAATCTATATTTAGCAGTATTCCTCAGTAAAGTGAAAATATAAACCAGGCTTCAGGTAGCCACACCCAACTCAGTATTTGCCTATGTCTATTGAAAAAATAGGAACACACAAAACTAATATTGTAAGTCACTGTCAACTAATACTTTAGCCATCCATGGAGCGCCGAGTCCTGAATGCAGAAGGGCCCACCTGCAGGTGTGAGCTTCCACACACCCGATAGGCTTCCCTGGCGGTAAACATTAATAACCGGATTTTTAAAGGTATCGAAACTCTGCGTGAACTGTGTCAACCCTTCCTCTGGGCAGTACTGAGATTTTTACAATTTCAGGTGGGTCACCTAAACAATCAGCTGGCAGGGTACCACCATCCCAGGACCTGCCATCTCTAGAAGGGACGGTGTGACTACCGAAGTCATCACACCTCCAGGGGTGTGAGCAAGCACTGCTCTAGACACCTACATGCCTCTGCCTCCAAACCAATCCACAGCTCAAGGTCCACTCCACACACAAACAGTGGCTCCATCATCACCCCTATACATCACCTTAACATTCCTAGCCACAAGACGATCTGTATCCAAAAATCACCACGATTAGAAAGTATTAAGAATGTTCAAGATAACTGCTGCTGGTGGTGGTAATTTTCCAAAATTAGTCTTAAAAAAAAATTAGTTCAAGATTTAAAAAAAAA
>JADRCH010000107.1:345302-524828 GCA_019843965.1 Rhynchomys soricoides | reverse complement strand
TTACAGTTTAGGGGTTTGTTTGGGGGGCTCTTTATTCTGTTTTGGTTTTTTATTTGCATGGCTTCTGCAACCCATTTCCCTCACAATGGCCTAGAATCCAGTATTTAAATAAGAGCATCCACAGAAGCCAAAGTGCGGAGCTCAATTGCCGGTAACACAGGCATTGCTGTAACCTTGAAATTCTGTTTTTACTGGCCTTTTAGCATCATGTTATCCCAACTCATAGAACGAAGGATGCTCTCTGTGAGGATGTTACTGCTGTTCCCCTGAGACATCTTGGCAAGGGTGCACTCACCCACTCCACCCCCGCCAAAATAAATAAGTCAATAAACAATAGTACATAACACAAAATAATGTCTTACCAGTATATGTCAGTTCAAGAAGTTCTTATAGAAAAGAGCTGATATGGAAGAAAAAGTCAGGTGAGATGTATATTTTGATTATGTAAGGTTGAAGCTTCTGTTTAAGGCTTGCCTGGAACCCAGCAGCCAGTGAGGCATGCCTGGTGTACG
Source organism: Rhynchomys soricoides (assembly GCA_019843965.1). Lineage (NCBI taxonomy): Eukaryota > Metazoa > Chordata > Mammalia > Rodentia > Muridae > Rhynchomys > Rhynchomys soricoides. The sequence continues at coordinate 524,316 of JADRCH010000107.1, read as the reverse complement.
TACCAGGCCATGTTTACTTGGATATGCTGGCTTTACCCTTTGTAGGCATTCCCTTCTGTGCAGGTCCTCCATCCCAGGAGGCATGGATGAACTCAGGAAACATATCATGGGTCCCGCAAGCAGTAAGTACTGCACAGAGGACAGTTTGGGGGAAAACCAATATGTTCTTCATGTGTGCTGAGAAGCCCTGAGCCAGAAGTCTGGAGATCTGAATGGCCCTCAAGGAAGTGCTTCCCTCAAAGTATCTTTCTGCCAACACAAAATTAAAATAATAATTAGAACATAGCCTGCTGCTGGGTGGTAGCATCCAGTACAAAAGACAGATCTGTGCTGAGGGCTCAGAAAGGAGCCTGGTGACATTGTCTGCTGATGTGGCGCCACCCTCTCTACGCACCAGCGGTCAGGGCCTTGGGGTGTTTCTTGTCAGCAGTTCCTTTGGTCTGCGGAAGGTAGAAGACTAGGGAAATGATACAGGATGTCCCACTCACTTGAAAGCACTTGACCTTGGGCCTTGTATGCCCATCCCCCAGCATTCCATGACGGCTCACAGGTACCTCTTCCAGCAGAAACACAGATCTAGAAAGTGTATCTCTCCCTGGCCTTTGTAAATAAGACCAATGTTACTTGGGAACTAGATTTTAAAGGGTAATCTAGCTGTACCAACTTTACAAATACAGAGCTGGGCCCAGAATACATGGGCACGCTGTTCACCAAGTGTCACAGAGTCCACTGTACTCAGGGGAGTTCTGCACACACCCCTTTGCCATTGGTCGAGGTCCTTCAGAGTAAAACTGACAGATGTTTTAGAGCCATGGCTGGTCCTTAAGAAGAACCTTCACACGGATAGCACTATGGCAAACCCAGGGAGAGTATCATGCTGAGACTCTAATCTGATAGAGCTGGGGCTCTCTGCCAATTTGGTGTATCATCTGATCATCATCCTAGGGCCAAAACTGAGTGACTAAAAGACTTGGTTTGCAAGCAGGAGGACCTACCAAGTTCAATCTTCAGAACATTTGTGAAAAACCAGACACAGTGGTGCTCACTTGTAACCTAGCCCCAAGGAGGCAGACACTGGAGGAACTCTGGGGCTACCACCTAACTAGCCTAGCCTAATCAGTGAACCCCAGGTTCCAATAAGAGACCCTGTGGAATGAGACCTGAGGTTGACCTCTGGCCTCTATGGGCATAGACACATGCACACACATGCACACACACACACACACACACCTGCAAATTTCACACCCCAAAATAATATCACACAACTTAGTTTTTACTACTAAAAGAAGGTCTCTGGCCAACATGTTCTTAAATATCAGTAATACCAAATATAAATTGTGTGTTATTTACTGGATAGAATGTATCTGATGCTCATCTTTGCCTATCATAACTGGCCATCAGAATATTTGCTGTTGTAGCAAAATATCTAAAATTTGAATTTGCTATTCTCATTGAGATCCAACATTCACTTTCCAAGTTCAGCCCATGGGGGTTGGGGGAGCAGATCCCTTCACTGGTATCAGTAGTTACTTGATGGTGAAGCATGTGTGGAACAGAGACCCCAATGGGTACGGGCTTCCTGCAAGGCTGTGGCAAGAACCTCACACAGGTCAGAATTAAGACTGAGGGGGGAAAAGCCACTGTGAACCACATGGCACTGAATACTCATGTCTTTCCTCATCATTTCTGTCTCAAACTCATGCATAACAAGCGTAAACTTTCAACTCTACACCAGCAAATCCTTTCCCAGCTGAAGCAGCTTCTTTTAACACTGAAAAGCCACTTCCCGAGAAGAGCAACAGTGTCAGAGGCAATCATGTTTGTAGGAAGCCTCATTGCTCACCAGGGGATGGTAGCAATAGTGTTCCCTCTACATGTGGTTAGAATTTACATTTGGAAATTGAATTGTCTCCTTGAGGGCTTTTACTCAATGCAAGTTTGGGGGAATTACTTATACCCCAGTACATCAGTGTATATGGAATGTAGCTGAGCTGAAGTAGCCCCCTTATCACTTCAGCTGTTAGACAAAAAGAACAACTTTCATTGTCCAGAAGAGAAAAGTCAAGAATTATTACTGAATGATATTCATCACCTCGAGTTTGATTTATCTTTAGGCATCTGGGGATTTTTTTTTTTTTTGCAATGTTTTTACATTTTTGAATACTGTCTTCACGATGGTAAAGACATAGCTACATCAGTCCCAAGTCCACTTAAGGCACACACATTTTGTGGTGCATGTCATCCTTCCTTGATCTGAGACAGTCCGTGACAGTTCAGACTAAGGCCAAGCCGATCTTTCTCCAGAGTGGTATTTCTTCTCATGTTTAATATGCCCGCCAGTCACTTGCTAAAATGCTAGTCCTGACTCAGTAGTATGGGGGGGGGGGGGCAGGAGCCTGCATCTCCCAAGGGGATATTGGCCCTGCCAGTCTGGGAACCACATGGAGTATTGAAGTGCTCAGTCACACAGTCTGCAGAGACCCCCACCCTGGACCCACCACCACCACCACCACATTTACTTTTGTCCCCAGCTTAGCATCTCTTTGGAAACTCAGCTGTGAAGCCCAACTCAGTCCAATGCTTATGGGCACCCTGACAGCTTTTCCGTACAGCTCTACAATGACAGAGTCCTAGGACCTCAGCCCCTAGTTATTGTCCGGTTCTTAAAGTGGAGTTCATTGTCACACCCAGGACCTCTACCCCCTGGACCACCAGCCACACCTCCACCCTTATACAGAAACACCAAATAATCACACCCTCAGGCCTCTGCACATACAGCAGGAGCATAGCATTTTACAATTACCCTGAAGACAGAAGGACACCCAGTCTCTGACCCCTTCAGATCAGGGCTTCTGGAGCACATACCAGGACAGCACACATAGCCTTTACTTAACATTCTGAATTACAGTCTTTGAAGAGGCTGTGGCCTTTAAGGGAAAAGTTACAACCAGGGCATGTGCTTGTTAAATATGTCACCGTAATAATCATGGTAGAACTCTGTTGGAGACAACTGTGAGGAAGGGAAGCTGACAAAGGCGGAGGTCCAGTCTACTAGGAGTTTAAGGGAGACCTGGAACAAAACAAACTGGGCAGAGCCCTCAGTGTCCCTGGCACCTGTCAATCCTCAAAGGGTTATGATTGTGGTTAGTGTCATTCGCTAGGAAAAGGTGGCTGTGTCTCTTCCTCCTTCTCTCCCACTACCCAGAGAAGAGGCCAGAGCTGGGGGAACAGGGTGTATATGGGCTAGAAAAGCCAGGATAAGGCCAGCAGGAGAATGATCAATTATGCTGTGTCCAGTACAACTTGGAGGTGGGGACAAGGGACGGGAAGTAACTACTGGTCAATTGAGAGGAGTGGAGCGAGGATCCAGGGTAGAAGTGAATGGTAGTAGACAACTTTTAAAAGACTGGGGAGGAAACGGCAGTGTGTGGGTGCCCGTGAACGTGCACGTCCGTGCCTGCATGAGTGCATGCATGCATGTGGGTGTTGTGTGCAGGCTTTCGCACATGTGGATGTGAGTGCACCAAAAAAGTACCTCAGTGCCTACATTCTCTCTCTTCAAGATCTCTCGCTATCTGACGCAGGCAGGCTGGCCTGGAAGCTCAGGGATCTGCCTTTCCAGTCTTTCCAGCATCAGGGTCACCTGCCATGGCCTGCCACTCAGCCTTTTATGTTTTAATGTGGGCCCTTAGTTCCCTGAGAACTGAATCACAGAACACACACACACACACAGGCCTTGCCTGCCCCCGCACCCTGCCTGGCCCTGCAGTATCTTCCTCCGTTGTCAACTCTTTTTGCAGAATCTCATTTGGGACATGAGAGATGCTCAAACCTCTGCTAGTGGTGGGACTTAACTTGGGTTAGCTGTAACAAGCTTTACACAGAGATGGCCTTCCTGTTGCAAAGGGGTTAGGGTGACAATGAGTCTGCTTTGTTCCTTAACTGCCTGTAGTGGACTTGTTTATATATCTCAGCCCAGAGTAGGCACTCTCACGTCTGAGCTCCACGCAGGATTCTTTCACACCACACGCCAGCACCTTACTTAAATGGAGCCCAAGCACCTGCATGTCCACGCTGTCTCCTGAGGACCACACCCCCTAGAGTGTAGGGCCTGTCTTGTTACCTCATTAGGTACAGCACCTGAGGCATGCATTTGACCATGAACTGTTTTTTTCACTTTGATTTTAAGGTGCCAGCAGCACCCTAGCTGTCTGCCCATACCAGTGCCTACGACTGGGGATCGCAGAGCAGACACTAGCCCTCTGTTTCTAGTTGGATATGATACCTGAGAGAGGCTGGAAGTGCTGTTCAGCCCCACACCACAGCCTCAGGCGAACCACAGGGCTTTTCTACCCTGACTATTCATCTGGAAAACCGTGTGGAGGGTGGAACCTAAGTTCCTGGGGTTCTATACGAGATGCTCATGCAGTTCAAGGGGGTCCACCTGTTGGCGAAATAAAGACATTCTGTTTAACGTTTTCCTTCTCCTCTTGACATCTATCTGAAGTGCTAATTTAGAAGTACCAAATACATCCTCCAACTAAACTCCAGACTTCCAACGTCCTAAGATTACCTAACATCTAAGCACTGGAGTCTGGAAGTCTATGGGCAGTTCTGACCTCCACATGTCAGGGCAATGAAATGGACATGTCCAACCTTGGGAGTCTGTGACATAAGGTTGTTATCTACAAAATTCATCAGGCAATAAAGTCACTAAAAGTTTTGTAAAGCCGGGCAGTGGTGGCACACGCCTTTAATCCCAGCACTTGGGAGGCAGAGGCAGGCGGATTTCTGAGTTCGAGGCCAGCTTGGTCTACAGAGTGAGTTCCAGGACAGCCAGGGCTACACAGAGCAACCTTGTCTCGAAAAACCAAGAAAAGAAAAAGTTTTGCAAAAAAAAAAGAAAAAAGAAAAAGAAAGAGAGAACAAAAGAAAAGCTCACAGTGTTTTAAATACGTTTACAATTCTGTGCTGAGTCATATTCACGACTATCCTTGTCCACATGCAGCCTCTGGGCTGCTAGTCAGACAAGGCACAGGTGGTCCTGAGAAGAGCCTGGCATGCTCAATGCCTGGGCCTTGGTGTATGATGAGTTTCCTTCTTTCAGAAAGAAACTTCCTGGGATTCTGTTCTGTTCATCATGCTGTGCTCAGCTGAGGTGATCTTGCTCCATCCATGCAAGGAAAGTCTCTGGAGACACAGTGCTGTGGAAATGGCTCGTGTGTGTGTGTGTGTGTGTGTGTGTGTGTGTGTGTGTTCAGGAACACTCAAGAAACATGAGTTGTATGGTGATGCTATTTTGGAAAAGATTCTTAAAGGACAGAAGCTTTTTTCTCAGTTTTGTTCATCTTGTTCATTTAGCATCCATGAAGAGGAAGGATCACACCTCTGAGCCACAAGGGCATTGCAACAAAGTGTCTAAGGCTCCTCTCCTGGTGATGTCTAAGCCTGGTCAGTAGCAGCAGGCTTCTTTCTCTTTCCCTCAGGAATACCAGCTGTCGAGGCTGGCTGAGATGGAAGCCCCAGGGGGAAGCCTCAAGGCACGAGCTAGCTCTCCACGCGGAGCCCAGCCATGAGCTTGGGAGGAACTCAGCTCAGGAAACCTGAGGGAAAGATAAGAACCTTTCACAACTCATTATTTCAGGTGCCTTCCCCTCCAAGTAGGGAGGTTGAACTGTCTTATCACAGAAAATAGACAAAGTGCCATTTTAGTATTAGAAAATAAAAATGGGCATTGGTTGCAGGTTCAGTGATGAGGACACGGCTTGTCACTGTCAACCATGAGAAACTCAGCCAGGGTAAGGTTTCACTCATCCCTGGACAGTGGGAAGGAGCTCATTTCTCACAGTTTCTGGAGACCTGGAGAAGTTTCCCCCACTGACGGTGCAGCTCCTTGCTCCCACAGTTCTCTCCCTGGCAGAGTTACATTTCTGTCCAGCATCTGTTTGTTTCTTACACATCATTGGTGTCAAACACCAGGGCTAAAACGTGCCACTTCTTCACAGCTGTGACAGAGAGCTGCACAATTCTAGATCTAAGCTGGATGTTAGAAATCCTTTTCCTTGTAGGAAGAAATCGAAGCCCAGAAAGGCAAGGTAGCAGCCCCACGGCGCACCACAGGCTACTGGCCACAGACCTGGAAAAGGCTTTCTCCCAGCACACCCTCACCAGAGTCACCAGAGCAGAAGCACTTTGCAGTTTCTTTCTTTTCAGATGACCTTTGACACTATTTTTTAATATGGCATTTTACTTTCTAGTATTTAATCCTTTATGCTCATGGCAGAGGCTTGTGGTCAAATTTAGAGGAGATTCTCTTACTTGGGAAATCATGATTAATAAAAAGAGAACCTTCAGTAAGGGTTGCTTCTGTCACTAAAAGGAAGTCATTTAGGTTTCAAGGAAATGCATCAGTCCAGTTTTCCCTGCAGAGAACACAGGATCCCAATGGACTTGCTAAGCGCTACAATCCAGCACAGAACTCATTCAACCAGGGACACCTGTATCACCGGCCACCTCCATCTCCCCAGGGCCCTGTGTGGAGGCAGAGACAACCCACCCTAACTAGGAACCCAAAGCCAGGGCATGAGTGTCACAACTGAGCCCCGGTGAGAGTTATCTCTATTTTCCAGGAGGGAATCACACACAGGGCATCCATGAGAACTACCAGTGAATGTGGGAACAGGGAACTCTGGGTGCCAGCTATTCCCTAACGTTCCATGTACTCAAGTTCAGAAGACTGGGTGTTTTCCCGCTTTGACCAGCAGACTGGCTTTGGGAGATGGAGCCATGTCAGCTCTGCAGGATGCAGTGTCTAATTGGTGTCCTCTTCCTGCTGTTGTTACTGAGCCCAGGACTTAGCGCTCCACTGGGTGTGAGAGGGGCAGGATTGAGATTGAGGGCAGGGCTCACTTGAGGTAACTGGGTCATTTCCAAACACGAAGAATCCCTTTTCCCCTGTAACTTCCTGCGTTCAGCTGTCATGGGCAAGAGCCTGACAAGCCTCCTCCTTTTCAGTTGTGTGCAAATAAAGGAAAATCCAGGCTTTAGTCTCCAGGCCTGAGGGCATCCTTTGCCAGGACATCAATAGCAGCTGCCCTGTGGCCAGAAACAGTGTGGGTGGGGTAAGTTGTCAGGTTCCAGCCTCCTGAGGATTCTTCTCTCTCCAGAAACTCAAAAACAGTCTAACCCTGAGGTCTGCAAAGCAGTGTGTATGTGTGTGTGTGTGTGTGTGTGTGTTGTAACCATGTGTGTATATCATATGTAACTATGTGTGTGATATATAACTGTGTGTATGTATGTGTATGTATGTGTGTATGTTATGTAATTGTATGTATCTGTGTGATATGTAACTGTGTGTTTTATGTGAGATATGTAACTGTATGTTTGTATATGTCTGTGATATGTAACTGTGTATATGTGTGTGTGTTATGTAACTGTGTGAGAGTGTGATACCTAACTTATGTGTATGATATGTAATTCTGTGTGTGTATGTGTGTGCATATGTATGTGTGATATGTAACTGTGTGTGGTATGTAATTGTGTGTATGCATGTGTGTGGTATGTAACTGTGTGTTCTGCATGTGTATGATCTGTAACTATGTGTTCTGCATGTGATATGTAACTGTGTGTACATGCATGTGTGATACGTAGCTCTGTGCATATATGTGTAATACGTGACTCTGTGTGTATGTGTATGTGTGTGTGATATATAACTCTGCATGTGTGTGTGACTCCTAACTCTGTGTGTGTGTGTGTGTATGTGTGTGTGTGTATGTGTGTGTGTGTGACGTGTCACTCTGTGTGTGAAGGCAAAGGACAATGTAGTGTTTGGCTTTATCATGCTTCACTTTATTCCCTTGAGATTGGGTCTCTCACTGAACCCGGAGCTAGACAAGCACAGACTGGGCCCCAGCCACCCTCTTGTTTCTGCCCCTCCCCAAGGCAATAGAGGTACAGTACACATGACCTTGCCCACTTTTCAAGTAAGTATTGGGGATTTGAACTAAGATCATCATACTTGCTCATCAAGCATTTTGCCACAGACTCTCCCCTACCAAGAAACATTTTCTCAGGCGCCCCAGAGCCAGCATCCCACATCTGTGGCAACTGGATATGTATCCAGTTAAAACTAGATGCGAGCCTTCCACACAGATGCACTTTCCTGGATTGTGCTCAGAAAGGGTGGGTGTGTGGACGCAGGTGCTCCTGACAGGCGTGTTGCTGGGCCTGGTGGGAGCAGCTTTGAGGAGGGGCAGGAGTGAGCACCCAGCTCCCAGCAGCAGTGATGTACCGCGGTTGACAGGGACGGGGCCTTATTATGTGGATGAGTGGGGCCAGCCCTAGCATCTCGTCATTCTAACTTGTGTAAGTCAGCAAGCTTAATTGCTCCTTGTCCTCTCAAGCTGACTCGCCACCAACAATCTCATTATCACACACATATGTTTATCTCACATTCCCGGACCCTCGTTCGGAGGATGCAGTGGGCTGGTGGAGAGGATGCTGTATTAACCAACAGCCTTGTTTGTGGACCCTCATGAAGAGGATGCCGTGGGCTGGGGATTGGGGGGAAGGATGCTATGTTAACCAATGGCCTTGTTTGTGGACCCTGGTGCGGAGGATGCAGTGGGCTGGGGAAGAGGATGCTGTATTAACCAACAGCCTTGTTTGTGTGTTTCCTCCTTCCCCTTTCCAGTTTTGAGCCTCAGGAACCCTGGAGCCAGAAAAGGTATCCAGGGCTGATCACTGACTAAACAGGAAGAAGCCCCAACCACTGGGCTCCTGCATGTGCAGCAGCCTGAGCAGAGGCACTCTGGGGAACCCGTGTCACAGGATAGCAGGCCCATGTGCCCAGCACAGGAGTCCTAGTTTCCAGCTTTGAGGTCTGTTTGACACACTTGGTATGGTCCCTTTTGCCAGACCTCATCCTTCATGGGGAGAGTGGTGATGCTTACACAGGTGGCTCTGAGGGACAGGCATGGGGCTGGGGGGGTGGATGGGGGTTGTGGGCATTTTACAAGTTCGGCTGTATTTGAGGGCCTGTGCACTGTTCGATACATTTTCTTCCTTCAAATCATCAAAACAGAGTGTTCTGTCAGTCTGTGCCAATAAGAACATTAATATGAGGACTGGGCTTGGTCTGGAAGTGCTTGACACGCAAGTATTAGGAACTGAGTTGATCCCCTGAACCTGTATAAAATCCAGGTGTGGTATTTTTTGTAATTTAATGTGCTGGGAAGGCAGAAAGATTCAGAGGATTCCTGAAGCTTGCAGCCCAATACACACACACACACACACACCTACATACATATATACATACGCACATACATACCTACATACATACACCTACATGTGTACACACATGCATCTACATACACACACACCTATCTACCTACCTACCTACACGTACACACATACATACACACACACCTACATGCACACACATACATACACACACACACACACGCCTACCTACACGCACACACATACATACACACATGCACACATCTAACTACCTCTACATGTACCCACTGCACTGGCTGGTGTTTTGTGTGTCAACTTGACACAAGCTGGAGTTATCACAGAAAGGAGCTTCAGTTGAGAAAATGCCTCCATGAGATCCAGCTGTAAGGCATTTTTCTCAATTAGTGATCAAGGGGGGAGGGCCCCTTGTGGGTGGTATCATCCCTGGGCTGGTAGTCTTGGGCTCTATAAGAAAGCAAGCTGAGCAAGCCAGAAGAAGCAAGCGAGCCAGTAAATAACATCCCTCCATGGCCTCTGCATCAGCTCCTGTCTCCTGACCTGCTTGAGTTCCAGTCCTGACTTCCTTTGGTAATGAGCAGCAATGTGGAAGTGTAAGCTGAATAAACCCTTTCCTCCCCAACTGACTTCTTGGTCATGAAGTTTGTGCAGGAATAGAAACCCTGACTAAGACACCCACCTACATACACACACACACAACTACCTACATATTCACACACAACTACCTGCAGACACACACACCTACAAACATACGATACATATACATGCATCTACATAAACATACACACATTTTACCTACATACATATCTACCTACATGCATACACATACACACATATACATACATGTACATGTATCTTCTTAAACACACCTACATACATACATACACACACCTACACATACACACACTCCTACCTACACATATATACACAAACACACAAGAATACTAATATGAGCCATGCGTACTATTAAAATTTTCTAATAGACAAAATATTGAAGTAAGTTTTTCTAATATTTTTCAGTTATCCAAATATATCAAAAACATTATCATTTAAACCTATAATTGATGACTGTGAGTGCTGGAAAACAACTATTTTAAAGCAATATCAAACACATCTCACATACAGTAAGCCAGGCACATATATCCAACAGTCTTATACAGCGACTTCCTTAATCCACATAAAAGCTGAAGAGGTAGAGACTATTATCATTGTTATCCCCATTTTGCAGACAGAGAAACTGATACACAGATCAATGGGAAAAAATATCTGATATTGAAGACAAATACACCAAGTAGGTAAGTTGGAGACAGCTGGACACCAGGGTCCACAGGTTCACGAGTAGCTCTGAGGTCTCTGAAGACCTATGGTAGAAAAGCAACTAAGGGGCATCTTTAGTCCATTCCCTGAAAAAAAAAAAAAAAAAAACCCCAAGGTCCAGAAAAGTCAATTGCACCACTAGTGTCACTCAGCCAGGGTCTGACTGAGGAAGGAGGCGGTGATTAAGCGGTGTTCCAATAGGACAGTTGGCTGGTTTGGGGCAGTAGGAGAGTGGTTAGAATTGACCTAAACTTTGTATATCCCTTGATGGGATGGAAACTTGTAACTGGGAGAATGGGCTCACAAAGGTCCCAGTGGAGAGCTGGATCAGCTCCATTGGAGGAGTGCAGCTGGAAGAAGATAAAACTGTCTGGGGACAGACAGCCTGCATCAGTGCAGGAATCTGTGGGAAATGACTACCTCCTTACCCTGCAGCTAACTGCCCATCACAGAACTGCCCCAGGAGAAGACCCACAAACCACAAACCCTACTGTGATCACTGGAGTTGGTCCTTGGATGGGAGAAGCTCTGTCCTGGTGGTTGCAGACAGAGAGGAAGGACCCAGCTCCACTGCATCCAGATGTGGTCTGGAAGAAGCTTCAGAAACCTTCCACCTCTGGCGGGGATGGGGACACAGCATGCTCACAGATCCACCTGGGCAGAGCTGCAGCTAGATTCTCAGACTTGGGATCCCCTCTCCAATAGGGAACTACGGCAGCCAGCCTTTTTTTGTCTCCTCCTTCCTCGTTTCCCATTTCTTCCCCTTCTTTATCTACTTTGTAAAGGGATTTGAAGCAGGAAGAGCTCACTTCCCTGCCACTGCAGTCTACAGATTGGGTTCAGACTATTAAAACATTTTCTAACCGTAGGACTTTGGGTTTTAATTTTATTCTTCTCATGTAGAAGAGAAGTGATAAGTATATTTTCTGTTTATTGATTTAAAAAGTGTGTGTGTGTGTGTGTGAGAGAGAGAGAGAGAGAGAGAGAGAGAGAGAGAGAGAGAGAGAGAGAGATCGTGGTTGGATTTTCTACGGGAAGAGCATTTACCTTCTTTTGGCTGCTCAACTCCTCTTGGCATATTATTTATTACAAAGGAAAATCATGCTGATAAGAAAATAGTGTCACTTAAAAATTAGGTGGTTCCCAATCAACTCATGACAGTAATTGCTGTAATGTCCTCTTTGATTTAGATATAGTAATATCAATGTAATTGCCACTGGGAAAAATTATAATGGCTGTTAATGACAGTGAACACATAAATGGCAGTGAACAGGGACATGTATTTTACAGCAGATTCAGCTACAGAGCAAGGGGAAGAAGACCAGTGGTTTTCAAAGACTGGTGCCAATCCCCCAAGGAGCTAAGCCCTCCATTATCACATTACATGAGGGGGGTGAGGGCAGTGCAGGGGCATCCCCAGCCTCCTGGGCTCCATCACAAGTCTCCTATTCACCATGAGGATGTTCAGGGAAACACAACAGAAGCCCATGGCCCTGAAGTTGCCAGGACAACTTCTGCCCAGAACTGGCGCTGGGTTGTGAACTTTCACATGAGATGACACCACGTGACTCTCTGCATTCCAATGTGTTTTGCTTCCACTCCTGAGTCTTAGTACATGCCATGAGTGGTTCTATAGAATAAGAGTGGGAACCCTACTGAGGAAAGCTTTGTCTTGTTGGCTGTGAACCCCAAGTGAAGGAGGAGAAGAAGAAGGAGGAGGAGGAGGAAGAGGAGGAGGAGGAGGAGGAGGAGGAGGAGGAGGAGGAGGAGGAGGAGAAGGAGAAGGAGAAGGAGAAGGAGAAGGAGAAGGAGAAGGAGAAGGAGAAGGAGAAGGAGAAGGAGAAGGAGAAGAAGAAGAAGAAGAAGAAGAAGAAGAAGAAGAAGAAGAAGAAGAAGAAGAAGAAGGAAAGAGGAAAGAGGAAGAAAAGGGAAATGAATGGAAGGGGAAGGGGACGGGGATGGGGAAGGGGATGGGGAAGGGGAAGAAGAGGAAAGGCCTGGGCTTCACAAGAGGCTCCCAGAGTTCTGGGCATAACACTTTTCTGTGGCTGCTAGCATCCCCTTTAAGACCACCAGGAACAATCTTGGTAACAGTAATTCCAGTCTACTTCATGTTGGAGTAGAATGGAATACTAAATACTGAACCTATGTCACCACAAATTGGAGATTGCAAAATATTCACCCCATTGTACAGTCTGAAGCCGATGTGCATAGTGAGCCTGAGTAGCTTGCCCAAAGCCACACACCAGTGGTGAAGCCCAGCTGGGGTCAGGCAATTGGCCCTAGAAACCTCACTCCTATTCAACATGACATTTATGCCTGGTTGGGGGGTGGAGCGAGGTCATTGTTTAAGAAATTTGACCGACGTTGTTTATCAAATCCTCCAACTACATGACCTATGAAGATGGGAAACTTTATGGAAATGAGAATCATTGAAATTTACAGGCACATTAAAGTCAAGACTCACCTTAGCTCTAGGCGTGGTCAGTCCTAGGTGTTATAAAGTCACCTGGCTGCCATGGGAAGGAAACCAGGGGAAACTCTGCATGATGACACGGACATGATATGTCCACTGAAACCAATTGAAAGGATTAGATGAAACTCATTTTTAGAATTTAAAACTGGGTGCTGAGAAGATGGCCTGGCAGTTCAGAGTACTTTTAGGGAAGACGTGAGTTCAAATCCCAGCACTCATATTAGGGGCTCCCCGCTGTCTCTAACTCCAGCTCCTGGGGACCTGATGCTTTCTTCTGGCTTCCACAGAAACCTGCATATACATGGCTGACATAAACTCTACCATCCTCTCCCTCTCCCTCCCCATCCCACCCCCACACATAAATACAAGAAACTTAAAGCCATTAAGAGCTGACAAAATGGCTTTTAAAACCTACAACATTCAAATCAAAAAGGATATGGAGGGGCCAGAGAAATGGCCCAGTGGTTTAGAGAGTTTATTGCTTTTGAAGAGTTCAGTTCCCAGCACCCACATGGCAGCTCACAACTGCTTGTAGCTCCATTTGTAGGGCCCCAGTGGGCACTGCGTGCATGTGGGTGCAAACACACATACAAGCACATACTTGTACACATAAAGTAGAAACTTTTTTATAAAAAAAAGGAAACTACCTTTAGCAAAAAGGACATGGGAAAATATAGACAAAGGGGAGGGGGGCCCTTAAGATACTTCCACTGGAAGGGATACCACAAATGACTTACCTGAGCTTCTCTTCCAACAGATTCATGAGGCCTGGGGTGGATATCCTTGGCGCCCTTAAGTTAGTAGTTTTCTGTCACTGTGAAAAACACTCAAGAGAAATTTTAAAGGAGGGAAGATTTATGTTGACTCACACAGTTGAAGGGTTTCATTCTGTGATCAGATGGCTCCATTGCTGTAGGCTTGGGAGGAAACAAAACACCATGGCGGAAGAGTGAGGTGAAGCAGAGCTGATCATCTCACAGTGGCCAGGAAGCAGAGCGGAGGGCAGAAAGTGTCTAGAAACAAGATACCTAGGAAGACAAAGCCCCAGAGACAGGCAAGCTCTACCTCCTCAAGTTTCCACTCATCCCAAAAGCGCCACAGGCAAGGGGTTAAGCCTCCAACACATAAGCCAATGAGAGACATTTCATATTTAGACAACAGCCCGAGGGTAAAATGAAAAATGAGGTTTACAGTTATAGCCAGAAGCTATAGATGTCTCCACCAGGCAAGTGGAGCACAAGGCTTACACACACACACACACACACACACACACACACACACACACACAGGAGAGAGAGAGACAGAGAGAGAGAGACAGAGAGAGACAGAGACAGAGACAATTAAGATATTGTTCAATAGCTTACTATCTGATTCATTTCAAAAGCTCAAACCCAGGATGAATTCATTGCAGTGGGCCTGACCAACAGATCATCTGCCCAAAAGTACAGACACAGACATAAATTCACTTTGAAGGAATTCACTCCAAAGAACTCCTGTGAGGAAATGAGTGGGTCTGGGTCACACTTAGGAATACATCAAAGATGAAATAGTCTTCTGAGAAGAATCAGTAGAAGCCAAGAAGCAGAGGGCCACGGAAAGACTCTCAGTTCAGACTATAGAACAGCATTGCTGACTACATCTAAGGCAAGAACTTGAAGGGGAAAAATGAAATGGCTTTGAATATTTGAACAAACACTAAATACGATTTTTAAAAGTAAAATGAAAGATTTGATTCATGGTTTAAAATGCTGGCTAGATGTGGCTGAAGAAAAACTTCATAAACTAGAGTACAGAGGAAAGGAAATTGACCAAAAACAAACACCGTGAAAAAACATAAAAGATGAAGGACAAAGGGAATACAGCAAAGTGACTGACACAGTAAGAAGATGACACAGTGTGCAGCTGACACAGTGTGCTGGTGACACAGTATGCAGGTGACACAGTGTGCTGGCGACACTGTATAGAGGTAATACAGCGTGCAGGTGACATAATGTGCAGGTGACACATTGGGAAGGTAGAACATCAAGAAGCTGACACAGCAAAAGGTGAGACAACAAGAAAGTCTGCCTTGAGAGCAATGTTTCATAAGGAAATGACAAAGGAGATTGTAAAAGAGCCAATATTTGAGTTAACACTGTCTAAAACTTTTCAGAACTGATGAAATGTCCCATTTCTAAGCTTCAGGAAGATCATTGGTTCCCAAGTGGGACAAACACAAAGAAAATTCACATCCAGACACATAACAGTAAGGCTGCGGACACAGCTGGGGGTGGGGGGGTCTCTGTAGCACAGTGTCAAAGACACCCAGCTGAATTCTAAAAGTGCCTGTGGTGTCTGAGAGATATTCTCAGTGCTTAGAGGCATGAGGACAAAAGTAGTATCGTGGACTTCTATACCCAGCAGAAATATTCTCCGATAATAAGGATGAAGTACAGCCATTTTCAGACTGATGACAGCCGAGCAGCGGACTACAGGCAGCTCAGAAGGCATCAGGGACCTGTGTCCTATCACAAAGGAAGTTGTTATCCTTGAGACACAAGAATGAAAGAAAGTGAAGAAGATGATACATTTATTAAATTCTTAGTAAATGCCCCACAATAAACCACAATGAAGACTGAGGTTAAAAGTGTAAACAGATCAATATCTATTCATATCCATGTATTTATCAGAAGCATAAGTATATGGATTTTATATTCCAAAATCCACGTTGAGGACAAAGCTATTCTTCAACTTCAGAGTGATAGTGAGCGTTTATCGTAACTTGTAAGTTTTCACTGAAATAAGTAGAGAGGAGAAAATAAATCACGGGAAAACAATCAATCTAAAAGAAGAAGAGAAAGAAAAGACTCCAGATAGGCCTGTGGTGCAGTAGACAGAGAACAAATAACAGATCAGGAGCTCAGAATAAATCCAAACACATCCCCAGTTACAATAAATATAAAGGAGCGAACTTCTCATCAGAAGACACTGTCCGGCTGTTTGGAAAACATAAACATAGTTCACAGAAATAATTTCCAGAAGGTAAGCATATGAAAACATTAAATTTTGGAGAAGAAAACATGAAACACAGTGCAGCACACATGTTGGCTAGAAACTGAGGCATCTGCACCTCAGCATGGCCAGAGCGTGTGTGGTGCGGCTTAGGGGAGAGTCTTTGGAATACTCTGAGATGGGCATCTATGAGAGGCTGGTGAGAGAGTCTGGCCTCCTGGTGACAATTAACCACTGTGCGTTTGCCTCAACACCAACATGTCAAAATAACCTAGGCCAGAAGGTGTTCATTTCTATAGGGTGACTGTAAATGGGCTGGGAGTTTGTCCTTGGTGGAGTCAGGTGCAAATTCGAGTGCTGAACTATGCTTAGGTTGAATAAATACAACACCTCGTTATGTTTGTAGCTCTGTCCATCACCTCTGTTTGAGGCCCGTTTTGATTGCTTTTCTCTTCTTTGTGACAAAATCTCTGACCAAAAAGTGATTTCTGGCAGAGTGAACTTATTCTGACTCGGGGCTGGAGAGGGTGCAGTCCATCAGGGTGGGGACAAAGGTAGAGCATGGTGGTGGGAGCATTTGCGTGGGACTCTAGCTCACACCTTAGAGACCAGGAAGTGGGGAAGGAGAATAAGGATGTCTCCCTTTTCCATTTTATTTTCTCAGTGTGGGATCGTGGCCTTGGGATGATACCTCCACATTCAGGATGGATCTTTCCCTATACAATCAAACCTGTCTATAATCACCCTGAAAAAAAAATCCCCAAAGGTGTCTCTCCTAGGTAATTCTAAATCCTGTCAAATGGACAGTGGTTAACCCTCACATGCCTCTTACCTCACCAAGGCCTTTAAGTTCAACAGCGCACACACTTGCACACTCTTAGGCTTTGGCTGTTGCTCCATGGCTTGCAGAAGCCAACAGAAATCTTCCACTTCAACAGGGCTCTCGCTCCCCAACTGGGGCCGCTGCCTTGCCACATAGACCATGTATTGTCAGCCTCCCTCAGCCTCCTGAGGAATTAGCAGTGTTGTAGGTTGATCTTCAGGCATGGCATAAGCAGAACTGTTACAACTTCTTCCACCATGTAACTTCCTCTCTGTCCATCTCCTAGCTCAAGGCAGAGAAACTTCCAAGTCCCAGAATTCCCATATTCCAGACGAGATCGGGTGCATTCAGGGCGGTATGGCTGTAGACAAATTCCCATATTCCAGAGCGCCATATGCCACACCTCATCAGTAGTATCTGCTTCCCCTGGGGTGTGAGGAAAAACCTCCTGTTGTGTTCTAACAACTGTTGCTACCTCAGTGCCTACAGATGAACACACAATCCAGGCACTACATAAAGGCGGCTCTGTGCAAGTTGCTTCAGACTCTCACAAAATGGCCGAGGAGCTGGTACGCTCCATCACACATATGAATTGTCTTCCAAACCCACATGTCTCTGAGGAACATATATTGGTTTTGAGGGCTCCTTCAGTAATAACTTCTACATGAGGTTTCTAAAACTTAAGTCAGAGGTCTTCAACAAATCCTGGACGCCCAAATGAAAGTCAGCAGAATTGAGACCACACCATGGCCTTCCCTTTTGTGTGGGCCTTGTTCCTGCACACCTCATATCAGGCTTACAACTTTAAACATTCCGACTTCTCCCATGTTCACGCCCCCACCCCACCCCACCATTTATTGTTTACTAAGTTCTCCCACTGGCCATCCATTTCTTCTATTCTGCTTGCAGTAGGGACCAGTTTTCTCTCACATCCCTGTGCTTGTTGGGAGCCCCTTCAAAGCTCTGTGTTCTGTCTGTGCTCACATGCAGGACTCTCGAGAGGAAATGGTTCCATCTCCGTTACCTAGAAAACAGTCAGAACCATTCAGAAAGAGACCCCTCAACACCAGGCTCCACTCCAACCCACATGTCTGCCCTGACTCAGCTTCCCTCCCTCTGCTTGTGAGATGGCCATACATGGCCCCACATCCTGGAGTGTCTGTACATCCCATTCTACTCATTTGCCCTTTCCCTAGGAAACACTCTGGTCATTTCTCTTTGGTCCGTGGAGTTGACCATTAAAGCACAGCTCTAAGCATAGGCCACTGAGCTGATGAAGTCCTCTAATGCCTGCAACCTAGAGTCCATGGGCGCCACAGATTCTCACACCTCGAATGCAGTGCTTAGACTTGGGGCCTCTGAACTCCATCTTCTCCTGACTTTCTAAAAGTCAGATCTTTTAGAAAAAGTCAAGTGTATTTTTAGTCCCCGTGTCTCCACCTCACATTCATCCCCAGCCTGCTGCTTGGATGTTCCCCCACCCTCTACTGACACTGACAATTCATTCCTTGTGTCTTCCTCGGTCCATTCTCTGGGGCTACGACAAAATACTTGTGTATGGGGGGGGGATTATAAACAATGAAAAGTAGCTTTGTTTGTGGTTCTCAAAGTTGAGAAGTCCAAGAACATAGAGCTGGAAATGGCTCAGCATCTTGTGAGGACCCAGGAGAGTATCACAAAGAGGGTGAGGTATCACTTGGTGAGACAGAGCAGACTGCCAGCTCCAGTTGTTCCTTCTAATCTTCTGAAGATACTACTGTCACTATGGAAACCCTGTTTTCATGGCCTCAACTCACTCTACTTGCCCCACTAGCACAGGAACTTGGCAGAGGAACCCTGGCTGTGACCCAATGCCAAATCTAGAGATATTTCCCAGATTTCCTCTTCCTTCACCCTCAGGCTCCACTGACTCCATCATCATCATCATCATCATCATCATCATCAATATGTGTGTGTGAGGTTCTGTGTTCAATGAGCATATCATACAAAGCTCCTGAAATGCACCTTGTAGAGTTGGCCATCATGAATCTGGGAAATAGCTCAGTCTGCATACGCATGGGGACTTCAGTACAATCCCATGAATCTATGTTGCCAGATACAGGAAGTAGCATAATCTGATCAGGAGGTAGGGAATGGAACTAGGCATGGTGTGTAGTGACACTCCAGGATGTGGGTCCATGCACAGCTTTCTGACAAGCAGAGGCAGGAAAGCTGAGGCAGGGCAGACATGTTTGTTGGAGTGGAACTGAGCATTGAGGTGATCCACTAGCCAGCTAGCCTAACCTAATCTGCAAGTTCTAAGTCAATGAAAGATCTTGTCTAAAACAAAGTGGTTGGGTCCTGAGGAAGGAGACCTGAAGCTACCTTTTCATGCTCACTGCCTTTTCTAAATAAAGGCAGAACTTAAAAATTACAAATTAAGCTATGATGATATCATAGCTTAATCAGATTATTAACATTAAAATAAGAAAGCAGTCTGGTGAGTTGAGAGTGACTACATTGCAAGTGACATCTTAGTCCCCCGTTGACACTTTTTGAAGGACAGAGAGTTTATTTTGGCTCACAGATTGAGCAACAAGCCTGTGAGGTAGTTGGTCACACTGTGTCCACAGTCAGCAACAGGAAATAGGAATGCTTCCTTGTTAACTTTCAGTGAGAAATTCAAGAATGTATTTTCTCCCCTGAAAAGAGCACACCAAGAAGGTGAGGTCAGGGCTGGAAACATGGCTCAGGGGTAACGGGTACTGGCTGCTCTTCCAGAAGACCTGGGTTCAATTCCCCAAGCCAATGACAGCTCACAATCACCTGTAAGTCAGGTTCCAGATCTGATGCCCACATCTGGCCTATGATGGCACTGAACTCACATGGTGTACAGGCATACATAACCTGGAGTGTCACTACACATCATGCCTGGTCCCATTCCCTACCTCCTGATCAGATTATGCTACTTCCTGTATCTGGAAACATGGGTTCATGGGATTGCTCACGGGATTGTACTGAGGTCCCCATGCATATGCTGACTGAGTCATTTCCCAACTCATGATGGCCAACTCTACAAGGTGCATTTCAGGAGTACAATATGCTCACCTGCACTGAAGGTGCTATGGCTGGCTCGCCTCCTGGCCTCCTGTTAGCCAGTGACAGAGTGGAAGGCATAGTTGCTCAGGATTCATGTGCACGGCGAAATGAATGTCACCCACCACATAGCAAAACCTGAGTTCTGCCTTGTTGTCTACAAAACACATCACAGTGAATGTTTGGGAAGCACACCAGCTTCCTACGCTGACTTAACAAATGATCGAAAACATCAACTAACACTGGGAAGAGGGTCATGAAACACCAAGTCTAACTGGGGAGCCATGGACAGTTGATAATTCTAGAGCAGGGAAAGTGAGTTTTATTTAAGGGTGTGGTTCCTGGTAGGTTGACCATGTTCCAGTGAACAACAATCCAGAAGTGGACAGCACAATCGGAGTTGATGGGTAATTAAATTAAAACACACACACACACACACACACACACACACAAAGTAGGAGGGAGTGTAGGGAGGTGGGTTTGGATTTGGGGAGAGCTGGAGAAGAATATTATCAAAATGCATGGCATTAAATTCTCAAAAATTAATAAAATATTTATTAAAATATTAAATTTTAATTATTATTTAATTAAAAATTAATAAAATATTTATTTAAAATAATAATGGAAATTGGGAACAAATAGCTTTGAAAAACAGAGATCTGGGTGAGAGAGATGGTCCTGGGATTAAGAGCACTTGATGTCATTGCAGACCCTGGTTCAGTTCCCGGTGCCCACACAGCAGCTCACAATCCTCTGTGACTCCAGTTCCAGGGGATGCAACAGCTTTCTTGTCCTTTGTGGACTCAAACACATGATACACATGCAGACAAAATGTTTATGCACATAAAATAAAAATAAATCTTTAAAAATAGAAATCTATTTTTTTCGGAGTTCCGAGGGCTAGATGTTTAAAATCAAAGTGGTCGCCACAAAGTCTCTAAGAAGCATACTTCAGCTTTTCCTGTGTGCCTACATCTAAGGATCTCTCTTCTGACATGGGTACCAGGTTCCTCTAATCCGCGGTGCCTCCCTTTACATTGCCTGTACTTGAGAGCCAGTGAAATTCCACTCCCGGGCATTAGGACTTTGGTGGGTATCTTCTGAGAGGGCAGTTCTGCAGGGTGGCACACTCCTGTGTCAAACTCTCACACGAGTTTTTCTTTGAATTGCTTCACATTAGCTTGTGAGGCAGAAATCAGTTTACAAGCAAAAAAGTCCAGGTCAGTACCTCAAGGTCACAGAACTCCAATTCAGCAGAACCCACCCCCAAATCTGTCTGCTCCCAGATCCTGCTCTGCACCGGTGAACTTGATGTGGAAGTCGGAAGCTACGATCATTACAGCCTTCGTTGAGACCGTTTTTTCAGGGTCAAAGATGGATTCAGTCTCCAATTATAATATCAAAGGGTGTCAGCGGAAGCTTGCAAGAAACTGGAGCCCAAGACAGTCAAGGGCACTGGGTAACACCCTGCACGGGGGCAACCTGGGCTAAGGTCCACATTACCCCACCCTCCTACCCTGTGGCTCTTGTGGTTCTTGTATTCTATCCTGGCTCAGTTCGGGGCTGAAAGGGGTTAAGGCTCCCTCCTCCGCAGCCTTTCCTCTTCCGTGTGATTGTTGCTTCCTGGTCCAGGCACACCCATTGGTCGAACTAGCTGCGCATTGGCATTTGGCTGACCCGATTGTGAAGCTAACTAAACTAATTAATCACAAAAGATTAATAGGAGTGACAAGGTTAGAGAGGTGACATTCTCCCAAATCTCCATTTTGGTATGAGTTGCGTATATTTTTTTAATCCCCACAGCAATTTATTTTCTGTAAGCGCGAAGTTTCTCCAAGAGTGTCCCAAACTGTAGTCAAGGTTAACTGGGCTGTGAGCTTATTCAATATTTATGATTCTTTTTATTTGTATTACTGGGACTTTTGGGGGACTCCAGAAGGCCCATTAATCAAACGGAGTGACAGAGTGAGACGTCGGACGATGGGAGCGGGGCTGAGGGCTGTTGTGTTTATACAGACATATATTTTGAGTCCAGGGATAAAAGAACAAGAGAAACTTCATCAGCACTTCCTGATTAATTGTTTCAGTGTGTCATCCATAAATTTCCTCTGGATCCAATAATCTTCTCAGAGAACTTAGCAGTGTCCCTGGCAAGCTGAGCCCAGGCTCCTGAGAAAGAGGCGTTGACACAAATAGCTCATGTGTGAGGAGACAGTGGTGGATGGTCTTCACCAGGCTGACAGCTCCGAAATACAATTATCAGTGTGATGTGCTTAAGAAAGCATGTTGTGCTCCTGACCCTCCTGAAGACTAAACAGGCCAAGGCACACAAAGAAGAGGAGGAGATAGGAGGACGTCATTTTCCTCCAGCCTCATAACTGTAAATTGAAGAAAATTATTTTCTTTGCCTCCAGCTCATTGGCATATAGGCAGCATTATATTATAATTTCATAAGCATAAATCCTTTGAATAAATTTCAGAAGAATAACTGAATTACAAATGCAAGTGAACTATCTAAAAAAGTTGACTGTGCCAGGCAGAAGTGTGAGGGGCACATAGAAGGAGACAGTGCTTGTGGGGCCCCTCTCTGGGTGACCAGCTCCCTTGGGACCAGGGCTGGTTTAGGGCAGGCACTTTGTGACCCCTCTGTGCCTGGTGGTGGACAGAATCATGCCCTTTCTGCTTCCCACTGTCAAGTTCCAAGGAATTTGAGGTATAATTCATCATAAATTAATTTTGGAGGCACTGCAGGCTTGGGGCACGCTATAATTATTGCTGTTTGTTTATTTATTATCATGTTAACCATTACTTATTATTATGTGGTGCATATATGCGGCCACAAAGGTTGCTCCCTGTGGTTTCCTAGCAACACTTCTTCCCACAAGTTCTCAGGCATTCATTTGGTTTCAAGTAGGGTGGGCCATAGGAGTTGGATGTCAAGTTGGCAACCCCCCTATAGTCTGGGTTTTGCTGAAAAGACACAGTAAGAAAGTGTCCTAGTTTGCTTTCTATGGAGTGATAAAACACTGAGCAAAAGGCCTTTGAAAAGAAAGAGGGTCTATTTGGTTTGCATATGACAATTGCAGCCCATCACGAAAGGAAACCAAGGTAAGAACTCATTAAGGGCAGGAACCTGGAGGCAGGAAGTGAAGCAGAATTATGAACGAACACTGCTTATTGGCCTTCTCTAAAGGCCTTTTGAGATTGCTTCCTTACACAGCTCAGGATCACCAGCTAGCAACAGTGAGCTGGGCCCACCCAAATTCATCATTAACCAAGAAAATACCCAACAGATTGACCTACCGTCCAGTTTGGTGGAGGCAATGTGTTCACTGACATTCTCTCAAGCTAGGGTCCAAACTGACTCTATCTGGTGTCAAAGTTGGCAAAAACAAACACAACAAACAAACAAAATAACACTAGCTATCATAGAGAGTCAAGATAAGTCTTTATAACCTCATGGGGACCATTGATTAATCACAAGGAAGACACTTTGCAGGTATAGATCACTTTAGTGCAAAGGTTTGGCCTCAAGAATTCACCAGAGCTGGATGGAATTTAGCAAGACTTTCCTCTCAAGGACTCCTGCTGTTTAGGACAGCTGGTCACCAGCCATCCCTCACCAACCAAGCCACCCCTGTGAGGTAAAGGGTTGGGAGGGCAAGAGGTACAGTCCCACCTTGAGCTTTGGGGACCATGGTGCATATATGCTTTTCCTCTTCTGGTCACCATCTTTCATCCTAAAAGCAGCTGACTTGAGCCACAGCTAGCTTGCAAGGTACCTCACCATAGGATGGAAAACAAACAAAGACTTCAGTTCAAGTAGGTTCTTACAGGACAGTCCATCTGGAGTGTAAATGTTACCCACAGTCTTGTGGATTAGGACGAAATACAAAGGCTGTTCAAAAAAGTTTCCTTGGCTACATGTGGGAGGGTGAGTCTACCCTTGTATGACAAGCATTCCATACAAAGGCATAGTCTGGCAAGGATCCCTGTGGGCATAATGCTTTTGAGCACTGTGTAAAGATTATCCTTGTTTATTCAAATACTGATTGATCTGCCCTCATATCTTGTTTCAATCCGGATGTGACATGCTTAGGTCAAGAATCTACTATCTCAGGTTGTTTAAACAATCCTTACCATTTATGCTCTGCTTTGTGAATAAAAACTGACCAGCCAATGGCCGAGCAAAAGATAGAATGGGGCAGGACTTCTGCCAGCCAGGGGAAGGAGGGAGAGAGAGAAGACGTTCAGATCTGCCAGGAGGAGGAAGGAGGGAAGAGTTCTTGATAGTTTGGCAGAAGCATGGAAAGCCCTAAATACAAGTATTATGGGATTCTTGGCTGAAAGGTTATCCAAATTAGTTTAGAGGATTAATATAAATCAATTGACTGCCTAGATATTGAAGCGAAGCTTGAAAATAAATCTTGGTCTCTCAGTGTTAGGAAATACAGTCACTGTATTAATTTACTACACACATTTATATTAAAAATAACGTTTACAGATTCCAATGACCCAGAACAGACCTATAGAAATAGCAAGACCTTTCCCATCTTAGCATAGGGAAGACAATAGTGTGTACAAAAAGTATATCAACCACAGCTTCCTCCCCTGGAGGACCACTCATCTACAGAAGCCCCTGCTGAGATTAGCTAACCCACTTCCTCCTCCTCCATCGGAGGTTAGCACTGAGTTTGGGGGCTGCTGGTCTGGATTCAGTAGAGAGCACAAACCAACTGATTCCAGCTTTCCTGTGTTTCCGTCTTTGTTTTCCTTCACCCTAGCCATGTCAGGTCCAAAGCCATGCAAGTCATGGCACTTAACCTCACATACCAGGCCTGAAAGAGGAGCTCGAGGCATGGCTTCTGTATGTGGCCATTGAGAGCTCATCGGGGCTCATTGCCTGCTCATTGGTTGAGACCTTACTGGCAAAAGAACGCTTTTCTCCACAGACCTCTGACTCCTTTCATGGAAGGATGGAATTAGCAGTGTGAGTGTGCTCATGGCTCCTAGGGCCGGGGAGCTTCTGACACTTCCATATTTGGGTTTCCCCCCAGACCAATGCCTGAGACTCGCTCTTCCATCTCTTGTATTCTGTTGGTAAGGCCTGCTTCTGAGGTTTCCGTTCCAGTTCCTACTTCTTTCCTTTCCAGATTTAGCTCAGCTTGGGTTTTCCTTATCGATTCTATTTCCACTTTTAGGTCTTGAACTGTTTTGTTGTTTGGTTGGTTTTGTGTTTTGTTTGTTAATGCCTTCCACTCTGTGTTTATAGGTTTCTTTAAGGAATTTATTCACTTCCTCTTTAAGGACTTCTACCATATTCACAAAGGCCATTTTAAGGTCTTTTTCTTGGGCTTCAACTATTTTACAATACTCAGGGCCTGCTGTGATAAGGCTTGGGAACTCTAGTGGAGACACATTGCCCTGGCTGTTGTGAGTGTATTTTATGCTAGCATCAAGGTATCTGAGTCTGGGAAGATTTGTGTGTTGCCTGTTAGGAAATTCTTCTGAGATCCTAATAGGTGTGGCTACTGAGGGTTCCAGCTAAAATGTGTTTCTAGGTATTGGAAGCCAATACTTAGGAATGGGGATAGGCTATGAAGACAGGCTGGAAGGGCCCACCAGAGGGAGGAAAGCATGTCTCACCAGGATCTGCTTTGTCTTCTGAAAATAGGGCTGCCTTAGTAAGGGTTTACTGCTGTGAGCAGACACCATGACCAAGGCAAGTCTTATAAAGAACAATATTGAATTGGGGCTGGCTTACAGGTTCAGAGGTTCAGTACATTATCATCAAGGCAAGAGCATGGCAGCATCCAGGCAGGCATGGAGCAGGAGGAGCTGAGAGGTCTACATCTTCATCTGAAGGCCTCTAAGAGAAACTGACTTCCAGGCAGCTAGGACTAGGGTATTAAAGCCCATACCCACAGTGACACACATACTTCAACAAGACCACACCTTCTAATAGTGCCACTCCCTGAGCTGAGCATATACAAACCACAAGGGGCAGAGAATAAGGACAGGCTGAAGCAGGTAGTCTGCTACAGAGCTGGGGATGGGGCAGAGTTGGGGTAGAGTAGATTGGGAGGAGAGGAGGGATCTAGGTGAAGATCAGCGGTTAGCCTACTTGCTTCCCTGGCCAGAGGGCTCTGGGTCAGATCTTAAATATGTCTCCATTTCCTGACTCAGATGTGTGGCCAGGCAGAGACCAAACTTGACATGTTTCTCATTCACAAGTCCACTGCTAAGTTGGCTGACTTACTCTGCTCTTCCTACGTGTTCCCTGGATCCTATAGTGTGCCCTAGTTTGGCTGTACCAGCTCCTATAGGGTATCTCAACTCCTACCAGGCTCAGCCCCTGCAGGATGCCCCAGTCTCTCTAAGGGGTAGGATGCTCCCAGTCTGTATAAGGATACCCCACCTCCTATAGGATATCCTAGATCTTACAGGTTTCTTTAGTACTTTCAGGATATTCCAGTTTCTAAGGGGCCATTGGCTCCTGTAAACTTAAAGGACACCCCTATATATCTTATAATATACCCCACCTCTTAAGGGCCTCCCAGCTCCACTGTGGATGACTCCTGCATAGTCAGGACATCTCAGCTAAAGTGAATTGCGTTTGTGTGGCTATATCTGATGTGGCTTCTCTAATGAGGCTGAAGAACAACTATGAAAAACATGTGCGTGGACCTTTCTTGTGGTAGTGACATGAGCAGAAGTTACTCCACAAGGCATAAGCTGCAGTTTTCCTCCAGTGCTTCTGTGAGGTCAAGTCCAGAGACATTTTTCTCCAGAATGGCTTCAGCATATGTTCCTCATACTTGTCTTCTACACTTGGCTCCTGAGCACAGAGTTTTATCAACATGGGTGCACAGGGAGTACTCAGACCCTTCTGATCATCTATGCATTTGCCAGCTCCAGCTCCAGTCACCTCTTCGTGTGACCCTGAACATGCCCCCAACCATTCTGCTTTGGTGTGGTCCATGCATGGCACATTTGGCGACTTAGCACAGGAGGCCCAAACAGGTGTTCATGTAGTTAGAAGTCACTGTCCTTAAAACAGGGAAACTGGTAAAACAACTGTATTCACAGTCGCTGCTTATTGAGCACATATTATATACTAGACCCTTTGATCTTGCAACCAACCATAAAGTTGGCAGCGATACATCCACAGGATGGAAAAGAGACTGACCAAAGTGACAGAGTCAAGCCTAGACTCCCTGACTCTAGAATACACAATCAAACCTAGACTGTGACCCTGCTGTAAACAAATAGGGACTTTTGTGTTACAATCTATGAACTTAGAGCTCTGGGCTCTTCTGAGCTGAGAAGAAACCAAAGCCATGTTCTAAAGCTGCTAGGCCAAACTTCCCTGTCCCAGGTTCAAAAGGAGCTAAGGGAGTTTGCATCCCCAGGGAAGCAGCAACAGTGGCAACTGGCCTGACACCCCCCCCCCCAATACTCCTGGAGACTGATCCACCAACCAAAGAATACACATGGAGGGACCCATGGGGCTGGCCACATATGCAGCAGAGGAGGGTCTTGTTAGCCATCAGGGGAAGGAGAGGCCCTTGGGCCTGAGGGTTTTAGATCCCCCAGTAGAGGAGAATGCCAAGGAGGGAAAACGAGAGTGGGTGGGTGGGTGAGTGGGGGAATACCCCCATAGAGGCAGGGGAAGGGGGGAGGGAATGGGGAGGTTCCAAAGGGGAGATCTGGAAAGGGGGAAACATTTGGAATGTAAATAAAGTATGAAAAATAAAATTTAAAAAATTCCCTATTTAAAGAGAGAGAGAGAGAGAGAGAGAGAGAGAGAGAGAGAGAGAGACCACCGGCATGGTTGCCAACATAGGCTCCCCTTGGACACTGCTACAATCGGTCTCACTCTCTATGGATGTCCCACTTGTCTATTATATGCTACTCCCTTTTCCTTCTACAAAAAGCTTGGAATCCCTTGGGGCTACCACCCCAGAAACCTGTCCTGACTGGCCTTACCCCCTCCCCACTCCCTCCGGGTACCCTCTCTCCCAGCTGAGTCATAATCTAATGGCATGAAGTGAAGCTTCATGGGAGACATAGACATTTCCCTGTCACCCCACACCCTTCTCATGACTGTCTTGCAGAGAAGGCAGAGGCATCATTAGGACTTGGTAGGCTCCTGATCTCCCTAAAGAAACCTGGTGAGGCAGATGTCACCCTGTCTTGAGTCTTTGTAGGGAGTTCTCCATCAGTCTTCAGTGACAAAGAGAGAGATACAGGAAGCTCCAGCACCTTCAGGAAAGAGCCACTGTAGAGATGTTCTGGCCTAGACAATGTAGTAAAGGAGAAGAACTCATTCCAGGTGGCACTTCCGAAACAGATACCAGGATCCTTGTCTTGTCTGATGACTCTAGAAAACCTGGGTCAGCATGGGTGGTAGCCAGTTGACCAGGGACCTTGGGAGACATCAGTCAGCAGAGTTCCCCTGCTGCCTCTACATGGACAGGTAGCAAGAAAGAGGAACCACTGGCATGCTTTTTGAGCTCCTCAGCCATTAAGGCTGTTTATCACCATGGGCTAACCTAGCCATTCAGACCAACCTAGGCCTGTAACACATCTTCTCAGAATAGCTTCTTGTTCACTGATAGAAAGAGGCTGTGCAATATGGAGTCTAACAACTGAATGCCAGAATAAACTGTGGATTCTATCTACCCTCAGCTCTGGGGTACAGCTGAGGGTACACATCTGTACTCCCAGGCATCAAATACTGACTTTCTTTGGAAGCAGTTTTTCTTGCTACTATGAAAGCTGCTAATTTTTCTCACTGTAGCTAGGCCAACTCTGCTCTATCCGAGAAAGCATCTCTTTGGAATTGTCTAGCATTGCTTCCGAAAGCCACCCAAGGTCCCGTCTGGAGGGCTTCGTGTTTTCTCTTAATGAAAAGATAGGCAAGTGGTGGTGGTGGTGGGGGGGGATGTTCCTTTTCTTTCTTCCCTTAAAAAACTCAGGATGATGCTGTGATTAACTCCCCCTTTCACAGTAGTGGATATGACAGCCAACCAAATTAATCCCATTATGCAAAACCCAGTTCACAAATGGGTTTGCATTTTTGCAAAATTATGTCAATTTCCCTATAAACTGGAGAGACTTTTGTCAGTTTTTTTTTTCCTGAACTGCAGAGATGCTACCCACTGCTCTGTGTCTGTATCCCTATAATTCAGAAAGATGTAGATTTTCAGCTCTGTGGCACAAATTAGAATTCCTAACATTAATGCTGATATTTTTGTTTACATGAGACTGGCATGCAAATTACCAGATTTGTTTTCAGATTCAGTTACAATCTTCTTCAGCATCAGATTCATGGTAAGAGAGAACAGAAGAACGCTCTGAGCTTGGAGAAAGAATGGTTGAAACAAAATACTTAATTATTTTGATATTAAGGGCATGACTCATTTTTCGCTTTACCCCTTAAACAACCAAGCAAGGCATCTCCAGTCCTTGAAGAGACCCTGCCTCTTTTTCTGTTTGAATTCAAAAGCTTGGACAACAGGCCCGGTTTCCCAACTGTCATCCTCTTGGCCAGCACAGGATAGTGCTGCTGGTGGCCAGATCTGCTTGGCATTGTCTGAGATGTGTGAATTCCCTGTTCACAGACCAACTTGCCAAATTAAGCCCACTCCTTCCCGGAGCCACAGAGCAGCTGGGTTCTGGAAGTTTCCGCACTCCGACCTGGTCACAGCCCTCAGAGCTGCACATCTGCTGGCTGGTTACCAGCTCTTACCTGGATTTTCTGAATGCAGCAGCCCCTCCCTAAACCTTGCTTCCTGTCTGTCTTGTAGACAGGGAAGAAGAAAAAGCTCCCCTGTTTTGAAGGCTGGCACTCCAAGGGCTAAATTACTTACTGAATTCAGAAAATCTATTTTTTAATGGTTGTTCTTTCTTGGCGGAGTACTTCCCATTCCAGCGATGCTTTCTTGAGCAGGGAATTGTTGACTTTTTAGGCTTTAGATTTATTAGACATGTGTCAACTTGTCAACCTCCTACCGTTTGCATTTGTGTCCACCTTGCAAACAGCAGGGAAAAAGACTTTTTTTCTCCTACCAGCGTTCACTTCTTGGCAGTTCTGAAACAAATTTTTGAACAGTAACTGTTCCTATTGATAGCAATAGTTTGATGTCTAAAAAAAAAAACGCACACGCGCGCGCGGGCGCACACAAAATAACCAGGGTTTTATTTTCCCCTAAATCCTTGACGTGTTCTGTCATATCATATCATATCATACCCCGATGCATCAGAAACAGCCAAGGGGAGGGCAGAGCCCACACTGCTCACATAGATCATGAGCCTTCACGGAACACCTTCCCATCTGTTCGCTGTTCTCGTCCTTTGTTCGTGCTCATTCATTCCTCCATTCCGCCATGCTGCCATAAACCACCTTCTCACTCCTTGTAAGACGACGTCATTAGCCCTCTCTCCAGCCAGGCTTCCTCATCTTGGGGGAGAAATCCTTCCAAGGAATTATGAGGCTGTTGGATGGCCGGATGGCTAGAATTCAAATACACCCATGAAATCAGATGCAAACTAAGACAACAAACGGGAGAATGTACGAGGGAACACCCACCAGCTTCAGGCGAGTGTCACCTACAATCACCAAAACTGAAAACACAACAAGAGTTTTCTTGCCTGCCCCCCTGGCAGAGACGCCAGGGGTCCCTGTGTGGGGCAAGCACTCTGTGACTAGGGAGCAAGTCCTCTGTGGTGGGGATCCTAGGCTTTGCCTCATAGTGTGTCCTTAAAGATGTCCAGAAAGAGAAGTGAAATCAATGTGACCTCTACACTCGCCCCTCCAGGCTCTATCCTCTGAAGTGCTCCTGGAGGCAAAGCAGCCCTTCTTCTCAGCTAAGGAGTCAGTCCCACGGGACCATCCCTCCATCTCAGTGGCTAACCCCTGACTCTTGGGATGTGCCAGTTCCCAATCACCATGTTTGGGGAACATTCTCGTGCTTTATGCAGGTCACACTTGTGTTGCACATTCGTGGGGAGATTGCACCTCTGCATGCCTTGGCGGGGAGGGAAACTCTCAGGGAACGAATCCCACTGCCCATATTCAGGGACAAGTCAGACCTTCAGGTCTATGGCAGGCATGTGCTGGACACAGGCTCTGGATCCAAATCCTAGAGAAAGGTCGCAGGGCTGCCTTGCGGATGTAAGGGCCTGAGTTTGATTTTCCAAACCCACATTAAATAAAAAGGGTGGGTGTGGTGGTGCCTGCTCTAGCACCAGGGAGGTGGAGTCAGTGGACCTTGGGCTGGCCAGCTAGCCTAGCCTGCTTGTCAATCTCCAAGATAGAGAGAGAGCCTGTCTTTAAAAAAAGGTGGACAGAAGAACAAATGAGGCTGTTCTTAGACTTCCTTACATACAAGCATCCACGTGCACCTGCTCTCTCTCTCTCTCTCTCTCTCTCTCACACACACCACATACATAAACACCACACACACACACTATACCACACACTATACCACACACACATACACACACACTATACCACACATTACACCACACACACATACACACACTTGCATACACACACATATACACACACTCATACACACACATCCATACACACACATCCATACACACACACACACACACACACACACACACACACACACACACGGAAGGAGATATGGGAAGCTGGCTTTGCTTGCTGAGTGTGCTGTCAGAGGAGACCTTAGCACCCACAGCAGCTGGGTCTGGTGGACAGAAGCCT
This sequence comes from Rhynchomys soricoides, assembly GCA_019843965.1. NCBI lineage: Eukaryota > Metazoa > Chordata > Mammalia > Rodentia > Muridae > Rhynchomys > Rhynchomys soricoides. The sequence continues at coordinate 492,633 of JADRCH010000107.1, read as the reverse complement.
GTGCTGTGGCTTGGAGCAATCTAGTCCAGTGGGCTGTGCTGGCAGGACAGGCTGGAGGTGAACTGAGAGCAGCATGTGAACTCGGCAACACAAGACATGACCGTGGAGTGCTTCTTTCACACTTGGTCAAGCCTGGTTTCCCAAATCATCACTCTAGAAGCAACAGAAATGGCCACAGCTCAGCCTCTCCAAGGGTGAGCCTTGTCACACAGGCCCTGAACGCAGAAGAGCCATACCTACTTCCAGCATCTCTTCGCTTAGCTTGGTAGTCCCTTTGCTTGGTTCAATGCAGTTCTTGCTTGCCTCTGCGTTTTCTGGTCATTGTGAGATTCTTGATAATTTTGTCTTTGTATCTGCTCCCAAAGCAATGAGACAGACAGTTACTCTATGGGTATAGCTGGCCATTCATGGACTGTCCCTGCTACCTCTCCATGGGTTCTGATGGGGAACACAAGATTTCAGGGAACAGAAAGCCAGAGTCCAGTAGCTTCTGTGACCTCAAGGTAAGTGATGGACTTTGCCCAGAAGAAGGCAGTGACATCCCAAACCACAAATGACCAATGAACCCAAGAGCCCCCATCTGAACTGCAGACAAGTCGTTTTTATTCTTATCTGCAAATGAAGAGGCTGAACAGGCAGGGTACTGGGGCACACATGACACCTAGAAGCCATTGAAACATGCTGGTGCATATTAGGTGTCAGTCCATTATCACTGGGAGCAGCATCCTGTACCTCGGTTACATGTACAACCTATAAAAGAATGCAGACACTTTGGTCCCTCCACCTGCACGTTCGGTTTTTGAACATTTGGGTTTAACTCTGGCATTTCATGAGAGTTCATGTGCATGAGAGATGAGCAGTAACAGTCACTCTAAAACTTTAATCCTTCCAGCTTCTCAACAAATTCCTGTGAGCCAGGAGAACTGGAGCATCTCCTAATGTCTCCCATTGCTCCATTCTCCAGTTTGCTGCCAGGGTCATGTACTGTCTGTCCCACGCAGTGTGGGTAATGTGACTATGTTGCTTTCCCCACATGCTTGCACTGAGCAAGGCTTGCTACTAGCTGAGCTTCGTACACGGCTCTCACAGAATGTTTGTGGCATGGCTTGGATGGAGGAGCTGTCATATACTGTGCTCCCAGCTCATCTGTGCAGGAGCCAGGGCACAGCTGGAGATGTCACTGTACTGGACCCATGTCATCTTTAAAGGCCCACAGAGGAGCTAGAGAGGTGGCTTCCTAATTAAGAGCATTGGCTGCCCTCCCAGAGGACCTAGGCTTGATTCTCAGCACACACATGGTAGTTTACAATTGTCTGTAACTCCAATCCAAGAGATCTGACACTTTCTTCTAGCCCTTTCAAGCATCAGACATGCACATGGTGCACATGCATACAAGCAGATAAAATATCCATACACATAGAGTGTTTTTAAAAAACCTAGAGGGTCAGAGTGATGGCTCAGCAATTTAGGTAAAGGCTGTTGTAATTAAGCCTGATGACCTGAGTTTAGGACTCATACTGTGGCGTACAAAACAAATTCTATCAAGTTGTTCCCTGGCCTCCATACATGGGTCATGGCATGTGAATGAACACACACACACACACACACACACACACTAAATGACTAAATAAAAACTTACTAAAATAAAAAATACTAAAATATTTTTTAAAGGTCCACAGTTTTCCCCACATCCCACAAAGGGAAATCTAGCACCTTCTCCAGGTCTTACAGTTCCTGCCTGTGGTTGCCCTCAAATATTGTCAGGCTTTTCTGTGTCTCCCACTTCTTCAGGACTCTTGACAAGCAAGCCAGCCTGTGTGCATGGATCACTCAACGCTCCACTAGGACTGCTCTGGTCCCTTCCCATCCATGACCCATCATCTTTTGCCATCATCTGACGTCTTGGGTGATCTTGTAGACTAGGCTGGAGGCATCCTGTATACCCATTACTGCACCTGTGACACCACACATTTGCACTGCTATCTTCTTTCTAACCTATCAGCTCACCCCAGGTGTCCGAGACCACCAAACATGTCCTCTACACCTTGGCCCTGGAGCTGAGTCGAATGGATTTTAAAAAGTGATGGGGAGCTAAACTTTTAGAAGATTTTTTTAAGCAGAAAATTGAGTAGATTTGTACTTTAGAAAAAAATCATCTTATTTGTTGTCTTAGTTAGGACTTTACTGCTGTGAACAGACACCATAACCAAGGCAAGTCTTATAAAGGACAACATTTAATTGGGGCTGGCTTACAGGTTCTCAGATTCAGTTCATTATCATCAAGGTGGGAGCATGACAGCATCCAGGCAGGCATGCAGGAGCTGAGAGTTCTTCATCTTCATCTGAAGGCTGCTAGCAGAATACTGATTTCCAGGCAGTTAGGATGAGGGGCTTAAAGCCCATGCCCTCAGTGACACCTACTCAAACAAGCCCACACACGCCCAACAAGGCCACACCCACCCAACAAGGCCCCACCCACTCTAACAAGGCCACACCCACCCCAACAAGGCCACACCTACTCCAATAAGGCTACACCTCCTAAGAGTGCCATTCCTTGGGCCAAGCATATGCAAATCATCACACTTGTTGTGTGAGAATAGATTGAGCTGGGATGAGGAAGTGAAGTAGGTGCTAAATGGTTGAGAACTGTCTTTGTTCATACAGGAAGCCAGGAAAAACCCTAGACCACAGCAAGCAGAGGCTATGAAGACAGGCAGGTAGGAGCTTTCAAGTAGAAGAATTCAAGAGATCCAGTCACTCCCTGGAATGCAGCCTGGAGCTTGCGCACAAGTGTCCGGGCTCTGTGGGGTTGGAGTTCAGATCCATGGTCTCCATGGGCTTTAAGACTGCTATTCCATGAGGCAAGGAAGCCTCAAACCCTCCAGGATTGAGGAGGCTGGGGTCATACTGGTCATCAGAGTAGTGCTTGGTGCTGTCTGAGCTGCTCTGGCCTACCTTGTATAAGAAGGTGACAGGCTCTTTTTCACACCTTACATTTTAGAACTCTGCTGGGAACCCACAGGGGAGACAGCATGGCGCTTGACATATGCTCCCATTTAGGGGTGGTCTCTGTCTTTCTGGAAGTGTGTTCATGTCCCACGATTTCTATAACCAGCAGCATCATAGCTTAAGGCAACCACACTGTATTCTCTCATCACCTGGAGTCCTTATTGGGGTATCCAGACGGCTCGTCCCTCTGAGGGGAACTAAGAAGGATCCTTGCTGCCTCTTCCAGCTTCAGATGGGGCTTTAGATGTCACAGGCCTTCCCTTCTCTGTACCTCACCTGAGGTGTTAGCTGCTGCTAGTGCTTGTCTTTGTGAAGGCTGAAGGACTGATAGGCAAAGGCCAGAAGACCCCTGTGATCATTTGTATATGTTCTGCCCAGGGAGTGGCACTATTAGAAGGTATGGCTCTGTTGGAGGAGGTGTGGCCTTGCTGGAATAGGTGTGTCAGTGTGGGTGTGGGCTTTAAGACCCTCATCCTAGCTGCCTGGAAATCAGTATTCTGCTAGCAGCCTTCAGATGAAGATGTAGAACTCTCAGCTCCTCCTGCACCATGCCTGCCTGGATGCTGCCATGCTCTTGACTTGATAATGTACTGAACCTCTGAACCTGTAAGCCAGCCCCAATTAAATGTTGTCCTTTATAAGACTTGCCTTGGTTGTGGTGTCTGTTCACAGCAGTACAGCCCTGACTAAGACAACCCCATTTCTACTTTTTCTGACCTGAGTGCCTAGGAAGCTTTAGAGCACTTCTCTGAGCTCACCCCTGATGCTGTCTACTCAAGGATACAGACAGTGGCAGAAAAGTAGAGTATAGGAACACAAAGAAGGTGAGGGGCTCATTTGAGGCTCTATCACTCTGTTGATCCACCCAGACAAGAAAACGAGTGCATGTATGTACGTTCGTGTGCAATAATTTTGAGCAAAGATGGACCACTTTCCCAAAGCTCAGTTGAACTATAATTAATTTGTTGTCCTGATACCCACTGGCAGTTGTAGAATTTCTACTTTGTTGGCTGTTACTGTCTATTGAATTCCAATGCTGTGAAGGAACACCCTCTAGCTGAATCCTCCCGTGGTTTTGCACACCAGCCTCGCGGCATCTCTTGTCCACATTTGCAGTTCTTTGAATGATTGCTCCCTCTTGCCCAGGGCTTCACAACACCTCCCAACCTTGTGTAACCTGTACGTTTAATTAATGAATCTTTATCTTTCCTACAGATAACTAATGAAGATGTAAAGCTCATAGCCTGACTCAGCACTATCCAGAGAAAGGCCAGCCTCACCCTTGATACTCACCGGTGCCATAATCTGGGTGGCCCAGCACCGGCCACACCAATCTGAGGATCCAGGGCTTTCTGGAATAGCAAAGCTGGGCGTTGGGAACTGGAAGCAGCCTGACGATTGTTGCCACTTCCAGGGAATGTGGTCCTTGGCCCAGCGACACAGACATACCCCATAGGCAACCTTCCTTTCAGCTCCAGCCTTCTCAGCTTCGGACATGAGTTGTCTCCCTGGGCACCCTCTCAGACACAATGTCTGCCACCCTCTCTTCAGTTTGAGCTAACTCCATTCCTGTTCAGGCAAGTATTGCTGCTGGCCCGTAGACATTCCTAACCAACTCTAGGCAGTCAATCATCAGTCCCTTGCCCTGTCACTAGCTGTCCCTTGTGACTATAGCCCTACCCTGGTCCCCTACCTTTCTCTTGCTAACCCTGTTACTCTCCCTCTGACCAGCGCTGTACTTTGTTCTTGTACACTGATTGTCTGCCTCTTCTCAGATCCCACTCCTGCTTTTCTACCTGTCTCCAGAGAAAGCCTAGATTGTCACAGAGTTGTAGTCTCTGGCAGTCACTGTATGTGATCACCATGATGTAGATGCTTACACAGCACAATGTAACCATTATATGCCTTGGGAGGTCAGAAGTCCCACATGGCCCCAAGGAGTTAAACTCAAGGGGTTGGCAGGACTGTATTTGCTTTGTAGGCTGTGAGGGTTTCCATTTCTCTCCCTTTTCTGTGGTCCTTTGGGGGTGACCCCACACCAATCCTCCTCCTCCTGGTCACATGATCACATCCCTCTTTCTCTTGTGACAACATTGGGACCACCAGAGAATCAAACATCTTACAGATATCCAGGATATCCAGGATATCCCATTGTCATGTCAAAGGGCATTGCCACAGCTGCTAGGGTTTGAAGGCAGACCCCTTACAAGCCTATCATCTTGTCTACAAAGGAGCCCACATACTCTATGCCTCGCTGTGCTTTGACTTCACTACTGTGGGACATGGGACAAACAGTAGGGATAGGTGGGCCTCAACTAGCAGTGTCTTCCAATTCTCAAGAGTAAATCTCCCACTGGATTTTGAGGATCCCTAAATACAGAGTAGGGAAGTGGGTGGTAATTGGTCTCAAGCCCAATACCTGTACTATCTCTTCCCTCTTCCCTCGGGTGAAAAGCAGCTATCCAGCTGCTTCCTTGGCTCTTTCCCCGTAAGATTCCTTCTTCACCTCTGTCAGCATCCAGATGTGTTCACAGTATGATTTATCTCCATGGACAGAACTCGAATGAATGGAGCTGGGGGAGCATCTGTGTTGAGCAACCAAGCACCACATCCCTCAGCACCCAGGACAGTGTTGTACCTCTGTGGCTGATTGTTTCTTGTCATCCAGGCTGAGTCCCAGCTGCCCTGAGAGCAACTGTAGGGTCAGTAAAAGACTCTGCCAGAACCCGAGGTTCCATCTAGTTTTAGGGATCAAAGTCAATCCATTTTATTCTCAGTGGTGCTCTGTGGTTTCTCTGAATTCCTATCTTAGGTTTACAAAGGATGGATTAATGAAAGCTCTTGTCATGTGTTCACAGGAACACTAAGCAATCAGCACTTTATAATTTAATGGTAAATCCCTAGCCTAGTCCTTTCTCTGAAATATTAGTATATGGTTCAAGGAGCTCACAGGGAAAAATGATTAATCAAGGGTGTGTTCCAGGGAACTATACTAATAAGGATTTAGTAAATTTCTGGTTTTAATTTTGGGGTATCAAGCATGACATTGAGGTTATCATTCTGGATGGAGAAGATTATAGAAGCAAAGTGAGTATGTGGGATAGGCAAGCATCATGAATATTTAGAAATCGAAATGATATTCCAAACTCATTGATTACTAATTAAATGTCAGGGGCATTGCTAATTGCTTGCATTGTCTCAGAACAGATGGGACATGTCCGAGCAAGGGTATGCACAGGGCACCCTGCAGTCCATCCCCTTATGACTATTGATAGCCTAGTCTGTTCTGAAATGTAGGACGAGGCCGTGGGCCACTCAGACGTCCACCCTGATCACACTTGTGCTCTTTGGCCTCTTCCCTCAGACACCTGTGCTCTTTGGCCTCTTCCCTCAGACATCCTTTCCCTAGGCCAACTGCAGTCATACCCAGGCTGGTCACTCATGGCTTCTCCCTTCTCACTGGCTAATGAGATCATAAAGACTGAATTCGGTGACTATCAATAAGAGGTTCCTGCCACCCATGTTCACCAGAAGGTAGGGTGTGGTGTGTTTATTGAAGTAGGCTGTGATGTTATTAAGTCCACTTAGAAAGAGAACTTCAAGGTCAGATAGGAGTGGGGATACAAGACTAAAAAGGATAACTCAGACTGGATTCTAGCTCACTAACAGAGCACTCGCTTAGCATGTATGAGGCCCTAAGTCCAATTCCCAAAGTCACACACACACACAGTGTTAACCCCCGCCCCTTTTTAATGCATGACTCCTGAGAACCCTTAATAGAAAATTGTCAAGAGAGAATTAATGTGCAAAGTCCCCCAAATTATGTAAACAAACATGGTCCTCTTTGTTGAGAAGTGTTTTTGGTAATTTCTTTACTCCAGAAAGGTCCTTGGTAAAGACTTATCTGCACTTGTGTCTCCCAACGATATTAAACATTTAATTGATGACCGATGGGATCATGAGAGATTTCAGCTACAAATAAGAGAACCATTTTGAGGAGGTCAGCGCCTCCACCAAGAACTATCAGAGAAGGCAGATGGACAAATATACTATAGACAGATAGACAGAGGCATATATAGATAGGACCGATAGACAGCGAGTGACAGTGAGGATACATAACGTGTGGATATACAGATATGAGAGAGACAGACAGACAGAGAGAGAGAGACATACACAGAGAGAGAGAGAGACAGAGACAGAAAGACAGAGACAGAGAATGATACTATCTACAGCTTGGAAATGGAGAGAGAAGTGAGGAAAGTCCAAGACTTGAGATAACCTGCAAGGCCAGTTGGAAGTGCTCAACCACAGACTGGAGGAGGGCAACCTTCCCTACTCTTGCTCCCAGAAGAGAGGGCAAACCATCCATGGTGGTTCATCCACCATATTTGGTTCTTGGAGAAAAAGGTGACCTATGCCAAGAGAAAGCAGGAACAGAGAAATAGATGAGCACCCTCCATGACTGGCTTGTTCTTTGAAATACCTTGGGTTGCCGGGCAGTGGTGGCTCACACCTTTAATCCCAGCACTCAGGAGGCAGAGACAGGCGGATTTCTGAGTTCGAGGCCAGCCTGGTCTACAGAATGAGTTCCAGGATAGCCAGGGTTACACAGAGAAACCCTGTCTTGAAAAACCAAAAAATAAAAAATAAAAATGAAATATCTGGGGTTGATGCATCCAAGGAGAGATGACAGTGTAGAGGGTTTGTTGTTGTTGTTGTTGTTGTGTTTTGTCAAAGAACCAGAATCCATGTAAAAGAGTTGACACTAGAAAGGTGAAAGAGAAAAGTCAAATCAGCTGATGAACCGGATGAAGCCTGGGTCTGGTAAGAGAGGACCAGTAATGTAGAGAACAAATTAAAATGGAGTCTACAGTAGACTGCACCATGCTGAACACACACACAGAGAAAGACATACGGACATTGTGGATAGTCAACCGTCTGTATGATTGGAGTCTGAGAGAGGGAGAAAGGGCCAGGGCAGCACTAGAAGGAACTGTAACTACTTTTTGAAACTGATGGAAGGCATGTTATCTCTATAGACCAGACACGCCTCAAAATCCTGTGCAGGACACCCACGACTCAACAACCCCTAGAGACGTCGCAGCTGGGAATCAGAGGCAGAGAGAAAGAGTCAGGCAGACTTAGACGGTGCTTTATGTTCAAAGTTGCAAAACTATCACTGACAGTTGCTTCTTCAACAAAAATTATGGAATCCAGAAAACAAGGAATTAATTACCATCTTTAAAGTGCTAAATAAAAAGCCTAATTGCCAACCTAGAATTCCATTACTGCCATTATTCATAGACAACTAGAATGTAACGTAAAAAAAAAAAAAGTCTAAGGGAATCTTACAGATAAACTCTCAGAATATAAAAAAAGACTATAGCAAAACAACTAGATCCAAGGTAAATATATAAAATGCCAATTTCAATTCTATCTATAATTAATGCCAAATAGAAAAGTTAAGATAAAACAAAGATATCACCTATAATGAATTGCCAAATGGCCACATTAAAAAAAAAGTTAATCCAGGTGTGATAGGGCAAGCCTGTAATCCCAGCACTTGGGAGGTAGAGGCTGGAAGATAAGGGGTTCAAGGCCTGCCTCAGGTACACAGATTGCTCAAGACTACCCAAAGCAACTTGAGGCTCTGTCTCAAGAAACACACACATAGACACATAGACACACACAGAGAGACATACACACAGACACACACACACACACAGACACACACACACACACAGACACACACACACAAACATATACACACACAGACACACACACACACACATTTGGAGGTATAGTGTTGCCCCATTCAGTCACTTAACACCTGGGTTAATGTTTAGTAGTTTTTAAATTGTAGGTTTAGATGAAAACGTTTGAAATTCTTCAGTTCTTTTCCTTAGCTTCAGGTATTTAGAAGACCCAAGCAGGGTATTCACCAGGGACCTGGCCTATGCTAATCTGATGAACAAAAGTCATCCCAGTACTTGCTAAATGAATTGAAGTGAAGAAGGACTAGTCAAACAGAGTCACAGCTACAGGGACCTCCCAGGCTGGGGGAGGGGTGGGTGGAGAGCCAGGGCCCCATGCCATGAGCATATGTCCCAATTGAAAGGCATGAATGCTGGGAGATGTGGAGAAGTAGTCCCAGACTGGGTTTCTCAGAGGATGACTGGCCTGCTTGCTTTTGTAAAGAACCACAGAGTTAGCCAGGTCTGGGTGGAGGTGCAGGGGTGGCCGGGTGACCAGGGGCAGATATTTAAAAATGCCCTTTCCCCAGGTGCTAGTCCTACACCCATTCATTCCATCTTGCAGCCCTAAAATGCTGACTGTGGAGAAGTCCAACGTTCGTTCGTTCCTCCTCTCCGCTTGCGGGAGACAATGACAATGGGATTCAGGGATTCTGGGAAAGCAGAACAGCCCTCAGACTTTGCCAGGACTATCCCCTCCCTACATGTCAGGAAAGCTTGGCAGTCAGAGCTCGAGCAGCAGCCTTGGTCACCTGCAGCTCCTCCTCTGCCTCGGACAGGTGTTCGAGGTACCTTCCTCCCATCTGTAGAGACCCAGAGGCATCTGCAACCCCGCTCCCACAATGCACCAGGCTCACCACAGCTTGGAACCCCCGTTCTAAGACCTCTTTCTCAAGCACGTTGGATCCTAACCCATGGGTATATGAATGTGTGTATGCACGTGCTCAGGTATTTGCATATATGTGGTGCCAGAGGGCAGGTTTGGCCTCTTGCCCACACTCACCATCCACCTCCTTTGTTTTGAGATAGACCCTATCATTGGCCTGGAGCCTATTTCGTCATAGGCTACATTAGTTGTCCAGGAAACCCAGATATCCCTGCCTTCCCAGCACTGGGATGCCAAGTGCTGCAGTACTCCTGTTGCTGTTGTTTCATTTGTTTCCTATAAATTCTAGGGGTTAAACTCAGCTCCCCATGGATTCATGGGGATAACGGTTGGTCATCCTTGGCTTGCTGGGCAGGTCCAGGCAGTGGAGGAGCTGGTCCAATTCTTTCCCTATGTTCTTGCTTTATCCCCCTGGGAGTCTCCATCTTTCAAGATGGGAGCAACATAAACTTTGCAGTCTGGAAAACAGACAATGAAGGAAAGCAGGGGGCTTCAGAACAACGCAACTGTGAGTGTATTTCTTAAACCATGCAGCAATGAATGGGAATTTGCTCGTTTCTGCACTAAACACAGGCAAAAAAAAAAAAGCTTTGAAAAATAGTACTGGTGAATCCAATCCAGCCAAAATGGCTAGAAGGAACAGCTGCCGTCGCCCCATGGGAGCGCCTGTATGGGCCCACCCTGAGAAGGGAGACCTGCACAGCTCTCCATCACCAGAAGGGATGGAGGAGCAACAAGCAAAATAGTCTGCTGGCAGGAGGAGTTTTCATTAAAAACACAATTGTTGTGGTAGAAATCAAGGGTAATTACCTCCGTGTTCACCAGATCCCAGCCTAGCGCCTCCAAGGGGGGCATGCCTCGGCCACCTGGGGAAGGGATGTAGTTCAGAAAGGAGAGCCAGTGCCAACACTCCGACAGGTAGACCTCCCTCGGCAGACCTCCCTGCAAAGGTGTTGAATTATTTGCCGCCATGTTTGAAAAACAAGCCAGATATATCTTAGGCTGGGGAGATAGGCTGGAAAGGAGGGGAAATTGATTTTTTTCCATATTCACTGCTAGATATTGCTACCCTGCACAGCTATATGCAGATAGAGGACTCTGGGCCGCTTATCATGCCAGTGATAGATACCACACTGTCTTTAAGAGAATCAATCATTAATTTAAATCACTTACAGCACGGCAGTTAGCTTTTAAACCCATTGTCTCCTGTGTGGGAGAAATTGAGCGGCTTGTGGGTGCACAGGCTTAGGAATTAAAGTGATTTAAAAAAGAAAAGAATGGGTCATTGCTGACAGGTCATCTAAAGCCTGATTTTTAGTCCATCATTTAAAAGAAAGATTTTACTTCAAAAATTAATATTACGGAAGCAATGCAGGCTTGTGGAAAACCCCAGTACCTCTAGGAATGTGGTGGTTGAACTGTATTCAGCCTCTGGCTATAGTCTGCAGGATCAAGCCCCCTGCCCACTGGGCTGCAGCCTCCTTCCCTGACTACCTCAGAAAGAAACACCAGCGAGCACAGGGCTGGGTTAGCTGAGGGCTTTGCTTGTTGTGCTATACCCCGTGAAGCCATGCAGACACTCAGCAACTCACTGATCCATCTGGCCAGCAGTGTGTGGGTGACTCTGTGAGGTCTAGGAAGAGCAGGACCTGGACCACTGGGGGTGAGAACTCGGGGATGAGGTAAAAGTCAAGTTTTGTGTGAACCTGCCCACGCCGAGGGCTGCAGAGTAGTGGGGTTGTTCCACAAGGCCGCAGAAGAGACAGCTAAGGTGCAGCATGAGCTGAAGGACCCACATGCATCCTATAGGCTGAGGAAGCCCCAGTGCAGAAGGCTCAGGATGGCCAAAAGCAGTTCGAGTGGCCATTTGCTTCTGGCTGAAATGTACATTGAGGTCAATGGAGGATTTCAGCTTCGCGCATCTGGATTTCCGGGGAATCCCAATTTCAAGTACTTTCCCATCATCAAGTAGTTTCTGAGGCCAAATTTCCCACAGCACTGGGGAAATACAATCAGTTCGAGTGTGGGGAGTATGGCTTTCAGATACAGGATGTTTCAGATGCTGCAGTGAGGGAATTCCCAACAGTAATGGAAAACTCTGTGTGTATATGTGTGTGTTTACACACACCTGTGTGTGCCATGTGAGTGAGCATATGTGTGTTTACATGGGCCTGTGTGTGCGTGTGAGTGTGTCTCCATGAACCTGTGTATGCATGTGAGTGTGTGTTTTCATGTACCTGTGTGTGCATGTGCGTATGTGTGTTTCTATGCATCTATGTGAGCATGTGAGTGTGTATGTTCCCATGCACCTCTGTGAGCATGTGAATGTGTGTGCTTACATGCACCCACCAGTGCATGTGTGTGTCTACATGCACCTGTGAGTGCACATATGTGTATGTGTTTAGGTGCACCTGTGTGCATACGAGTGTGTATGCCAGAACAAAACTTCAATGAGGTGTCCCTTCCTGTTGTGACAATGCCTCAGCTCCTGGACACTTTGACACACTGGCTTTGAAGCCATCTTCATGAGAGTGCCCTCTGGACAACTCACAACAATGTCTGTCACCTGCCATCCTCTGTCTCCAGATTCACCTAGCACAGAAACACCCCATGTGCAAGTAACAGACCTTCAACTCGAGCCTCTGGGCCCAGCAGAGACAGCCTGCGCCTCTGTGCGGAAAGGTTAGGGAAGATTTCCCAGAGGGTGAGACATTTAGGCAGAGACTTGAAGGTGAATCTTGAAGAGGGTTTTAGCAGGAAGGGCTGCTGTGGAGCACAAACCAGGCAGAGGAAAGTTCCAGCCCATGAACGAGAAACTGTGCAAGTGAGGAGAGGGGCAGAGTCAGGAAGACTGTGACACAGAAAGTCATAGAGACCCAGAAACTGAGAGAAAGAGTCAGAGAGAGCCGGAGTTGGAGGTAACCGGAGGGTGGGAAAGAGAGACAGGGAGAGGGTGTTTGGGGACACACTGGGGAAAGCAGAATGGAAGGCTCAGGGAAAGTGGAGCCAGGATGGGCACAGAAGTTCAGGCAGCTGGTGTGGGCAGGAGCTGGTGTGGGCAGGAAGGGGACAAATGTGCAAGCTGCTGGGTAGCAGAGCACAGGAGGCAGGCCCATGGTGACCTGGTCAGTCCTGTTGTAGTACCACGGCTCACTAGTGATGTGCACTCCGGAAGTCCCTCAACTGTCCTGGGGCTCCCTTTCCATCTGGCATAGGGTTAGATCAGATTATCAGAATTCCACTTAGCTCCGGAATTTCACAAGTGTGGCTGCTAACCCATCCTCAGGACGAAAGCTGGCAACCCACTCCAAACCATCTAGTGTCTGCTAATAAAGTGGTAATGGGAACCAGAAAATGCCAGGGCCCTGGGACCAGGGAGCCAGGAAGACCCTTAGGGATCAGGGCTGGAGGCTAAGACAGCGGCATCTCTAGGGGCATGTCCAGATAGGACAGGAGGACAGATGTTCACATGGGGTTCTTGGTCTAAGTTGTTACAAATATGAAGACCTGGAAGTCACCTGAGTGTCGGTGCACAGAGACCAGTGGGGTAAATCAGGGGCATCCGCACCAGCTACACATTGGAGCCATTAAAAAACACATTTATGAAATGTTAATGGCCTGGAAAACGCTTATACCAAAACGTTAGGGACAGAACCACTTTCTGCTCTCTGGGTTTTGAACCATGAATATGGGTTAGCCATTTAAAATTAAATTTAAAAGATAATAAATAGGTGAGGGCATTTGACAATAATCGTGTGTGTGTGTGTGTGTGTGTGTGTGTGTGTCCTCATGCACAAATGAGTGGGTGGGTGTGACTGAGAGACATCAAAATGCTGTGTGTGTTACTTCTGAAAGAATTTTGGGTGGTTGGGTTTTTGCATACTCTTCTATATTTCCAATTTTTTGTTAACATGGATTAATTTTTATTTAGAAAACAGCAATATACCTCCAGCTTTCCCAAACACTTGTGCGCATGTGCATGCACACTTTCATATACATACATACATACGTACATACATACATACATACATACACAGATGAAAACACACAGATACATGGTATACATCACACACACACACACGCACACACACACACACACACACACGTGCGTGTAAAGGCTGGGGACTATTTGCACTCCTTTAGTGGTATTCCCGGGTGATTCTGTAAGCTTCATATTATATAGTTCTTGGTATAGGACAATCTTCCTCGTGTGAACTGAAAACCCATGGAGATGATGGATTTCATGACATTTTGATCTTGACAACACCTCAAAATCAGTGGGAGAACAAGAGAAGCTGTTTCTCTCTGCCTAAAGCTGCTAAGTGGCATACTCTGCTCAGTTCATAGAAATAACTACGTGACCTCTAGCTATGATCTGAACAATCCTCAAATGCACATATTGGAAACTTAGCTCCCAGTGCTGTGGAGGGTGGATCTCATTCGTGGGTGGGCTGTCCTTGTTGAGCCTGAGACCAGGAGTTTGGTCCTTTGCCCCCTGTCTTCCACCATGGGAGGATACAGCTTTCTGCATCCAGAGGGTGCTTCCTCTGTGGTGCCATCTTGAAAGGAGAAAGCAACCTTCTCTGGATACAGATCTGAAGAGACTTTGACCTCAGATTTCCCAGCCTTCAGAGCTATAAGAAGTAATTCTTTCCCTTATAAATTATACAGTGTTTGGTGTTGTCATAACAGATCAAAACAAAGGCATTGTTAAAAGCGAGTGTCCTATCCAAGTTCTGGGGATGAGGACAACGACCAGGTGTCTCACCTGGAGCTGCTCCGCCACCAGCTATAACTTCACATTCCCTTTGTCCCCCGGGAGTCCCTGTTCCGAGACACTGCTTTATGAAACATTCCTAGCGGGTTGTTTCTGCTCTGAGGGGTGAAGAGGTTAGGGGAGAGGAGCCCAGCTTTCCCAGGTGGTCACTCATGTTGGGGTTGATGAAGCATGAACACTGGTCTCCAAACACATATGTTCTGTGAGCCTTCCCACGTCTTGAAGATAAATCTGCACTACGCTCATCCTGAGCCTACACTGAGCTTCTCTGTCTTGTGATGATCTCAGATTCAGGGGAAGCTTGCCTCACACAGAATGTCTCTGTAAACACATGCTTCAAAATTTTTATTCTCAGTGTATAAGTAGCTTTTCAGTCCATTACAGTGTTATTAGTCAGTCTTCATAAAAGTACTATGCATCTTTATTAAAAATGGAAGTTCACATCATTTTATGTCCCCATAAAAATGGGTGGTGGTAGGCTTTGATTAATTTCTTCACATACAGTGAACTTTACAGCAAATTGGACAGTGTAATTCAATTCCTATTTCTGCAGATTTTTTTTTGTTGGTAGAAAATTGATATCATTCATATGTAATCATATTGCCTTTGCAAGAGATATTTAAGAAATAATATCCTGAGGTAATGATCGCATGGCTTAATTATTAATACCATACTTTTACACGTGGCAGCTGCCTGCATTCCTTTTCCACGCTTAACTTCTATCGGAAAAATTTTTTTTAATCTGAATTCAGGGACATGTACTATCCATGTGCACGCATGTGTGTGAATTAGCTCTTTAGAAGTGTTTCTTTTCTTAACAGCTTGGAGCCAGAAGGCAACATGAAAGGGAAGGTTTGAAAAGCAAATGTCCCCTGTCACTGACCACACCAGACACCAGGCAAATGTCCCCTGTCACTGACCACACCAGACACCAGGCAAATGTCCCCTGTCACTGACCACACCAAACACCAGGCAAATCCATGGGGGTCTCTTTGGAATCAATGCCTGTAAACTAAATGGAAATCTTCTGATCTAGGATGGTGCGTTAGTTCAGGTCTTCCAAAGTCATAAAAGACATCTTAGGAGAGGTTATGGGTACATTTAAGGGACTGGCATTTGTGACTGCCAAGGCTAGCCTCTGTAATAGCAGCTGGAGCTCCAGGAGGGGACGCATGGGATTCTTACTAACCTATCTGGAATAAGCTTGTCTCTATGGAGAAGCACCCACTTAGCTTAATTTAGATGTTATCACAGATAAAATCACCTGTAATGCCTAGACACAGTACACACACACAAACACACACACATACACACACACACACACACACACACATACACACACACACACACACACAGGTGTCCCATCAAAAACTGGGCGTCATAGTCAAATGAAGCCTTGAACACCCTGGGTTCTTTGTTCTCCTCTGCTTAAGGTGACCAGCCCATGACTTTCTTGTGAAGTCAGCCTTCTCAAGACCTGACTTTGCCCTCAACCCACCCTTTCTCCTCACTTCCAAGAGATCCATGCTGTTTTGGCTCTTGAGATTCCCTTCTGGGGTCCTTTCCCCCCTTCCCACTAGGATTCCTTGTCTGAGGGCCTCAGATAAGCTTCTGTGAGTTGAGACTTGAATTGGGACCTTTTCTGCACTGTCTTGAATGTTGGACATGCAACCAGCTGGGCCTTTCTGGGTTCTGAGCATCCCTTTGATGTCTTACGGAGGCTAGTGGTAGCTACCATCTGAACCTAGGAACCCACACTGTGCAGCCACAGCACTCAGGATACAGCCTATAGAGGGAGGGGCCAGGCAGCTCTGCACAGCCAGGAAGATTGATGCATTAGATACAGAGAGGAAATATGGGCAGATAGACTGTTTAGATGAATTCCATATTTTTGAGACTCTCCTCAAGGGTCAAGTGAGTTGTGGGCTACATGCTGGGTGGCGACTAAGTCCCGAAATCTCATGAAGGAAAACAATTTAGATATAAAAATTGCACATGGGGGGAGGGGTAGCCAAATGAAGGTACTGAATCCCTTGGAGTTGGGGCTGCAGGCAGTTGTAAGCTGCCAAATGTGGGTACCAGGGACCAAGCTTGGGTCTTTTATATAAACACTACTCTCCAGTCTTGGGAACACAGGCTTTGAGGAAGATGGGCCAGAGCCTGCTAAGGAGCCTTTTTGTAACACACACTATTCTGCTTTGGGTGACACTGAGGCTTGGCTTGCGCTTCTCTTGCCTTGTGAGAGCTACATGAGTACATCTAACTCTCAGTGGCTCTGTAGGGTCTCCGTTGATTGGTTTTCCACAATACATTTACACTTGCTGCGTCATCCAGGAAGATTCTGAACTTGCTATCTTCACCCCTCGTCCTCCTGAATAGTTGAGATCACAGGCATAGGCTACTGTGTTTATATGTGTTGGGTCATGAACAACAGTAACTCTTTCCTTAAGAGAATGCAAGGTGTGGTTAGTGCCACACTTCCGTCAAGAACACACACAAGAAAATACACAGAGACATACAGGGGCATTCTTGAGAGAAATAGGTACACCAATTCATACAGTACACCAAACACATAGAGGTCCACACAGGATACCCTCAGACACTGTCAGAAACATGTATTGACACATGTTCCCACAACACTCACACACATTTACACTCACAGAATTACAGGCAACAGCCACAAAGCATACAAATACACACAAACATTCTCCCATGCACATACGTTCATATATTTGTACAATATTTTCATATATACAGTGTAACTTCACTCATAGATGCTCACACACACTCATACACACATACTCATCTACACACACACACACACACACACACACACACATGCACAAGTACATACACATGCATTCCACACTTTGTTTGGGGCATAGTCAGGGCCTAGTGTAGCTGACAAGAGATTGGGGACTTGGAGGTGACACTACCATCTCTCACATTGATCAGGAAAAAGACCAGAAGAAAATGGGATTCTAAAATTGAAGGCATTGAAAGGCACATTTTAGGGGAGGGATCTAACTGTTCCAGAGGGGACTGTCCCTAGGTGGGCTCTGTCACACAGGTGAAGACACTGACCTCAGACAACCTCAGGTCAGACCTGTCAGTGACAAGCAGCACACAGGCACATGGGTCTCAAGATTTCAGGCTCCACACTTTCCAGAATCTCCACTACCCACGAGGAATCTGAGGAAGAAAATGAACTTTTCTGGGGCAAAAGCAAGCAAACAAAAATTATGAAAAGTGCATGTCTCCATATCATTTAAATGGATAGAAGGTGTGTAAAATCGAGTGTGTGTGCTGCTCACAAACACTGTGCTGTCAGTGCAACAGAAGCGTGCCCAGCCATGCACCCTCAGCCAGCCCATGGGACTGTTTCCCTTACAGGATCAGTGTGAGGTGTAGGCACTCCACACTGCTCAGGAAGGACAGGAGTCCCAGCATAGAGGCATGGAGCCCAAGGAGGTTACCTGGAGAGAAAATAAAATCCCCAGGACCTGCTGGGTCTGTAGCCCTTCAGAAGAGCTTCTGAGAGTCTGGCTGTACATTGAATGCAAACTCTTGGCAAGTGTGTGATGGGAGTGGTCCACTCTGTGTGATGGGAGTGGTCACTGTGTGTGTGATGGGAGTGGTCCACTGTGTGTGTGACGGATGTGGTCCACTGTGTGTGATGGGAGTGGTCCACTCTGTGTGTGATGGGAGTGGTCACTGTGTGATGGGAGTGGTCACTGTGTGTGTGATGGGAGTGGTCCACTGTGTGTGTGATGGGAGTGGTCCTCTGTGTGTGATGGGAGTGGTCCACTGTGTGTGTGATGGGAGTGGTCACTGTGTGTGATGGGAGTGGTCACTATGTGTGATGGGAGTGGTCACTGTGTGTGATGGGAGTGGTCCACTGTGTGATGGGAGTGGTCCACTGTGTGATGGGAATGGTCACTGTGTGATGGGAGTGGCCCACTGTGTGTGATGGGAGTGGTCACTGTGTGATGGGAGTGGTCACTGTGTGTGATGGGAGTGGTCACTGTGTGTGTGTGATAGGTGTGGCCCACTGTGTGCTGTGTGTGTGTCACCCCCACACTGAGAAGGACTCGAATTCATTACAGCAGCAGAACAAAGGCGGTTATACCGTAACCCACAGTGGAGATTTAGGAATACTATTTTCTTATAAAATCCAGCGGTTTTCTCTCTTATTACTTGCAACCTGTAAGTGGTATAAAGGTGTGTGTGTCTCATAGGATTTCCTCCTCCTGCTGGGCCTGGTGTGAGCTTGCACACAGCACACAGCCCCCACGAACTGTGTCTTTATGTTTAACTTGTCTAATCAACTCACCATATCAGAACTTCGTAAGTGGCCGGTTCTCATTTAAAGGTCTAATAAAACTGCAATTACTAGGGCCGTAAGACGCCTTGCTTTGAGAAGCACATTAAATACTTTTATAGATGCGGTTAGAGACGCGCATGTTTACCAAAGTGAACGAGTTCACTAATAACCAACCTCGGTGCGGAGAGACAAGTGAGGAGACAGAAAAACAGTGTGGGCCTTTGCAGCTTGTACCTGCATATAATTTCTAAAGTTGAGACAATCATTTCTAATTCATAAAATAAAACCAAAGGAGGTGTAACTCAGTATAACGAGGCAGTGATGTTTTGACTGAAACCAATGGAGGGCACCAAAGGAGGGTCTCCTGTAGTAACAAACAAAGGTTCAGGGCCAGCCTAATCCTTCGAGGTGTTCATCCTGAGGCAAGAGCAGTATGCCGAGGATCTTGGGGCAGCCAGCTAGCTGGGATTCCATCAGTGAACAAGGTCACCCTGAAGTGACCAGACCCAGGCTCCTCCTATAGGCCTCAGGGAGCAGGGTGAGGCCTTAGGACACAGTCCTCTTGAACAGCCCTTCTCTGTATGCTACTGGATGGTGGGCCGAGTCAAGCATTGAGACCTTCGGCAAAGGCACCCTCTGAGTACAGGCAGTTAGACTTTCAGCGTGGAATGCTGTGTTTCTGATCTCACAGATTTCTAAAGCACATTATTTTGGAAAAAAAAAATGGAATCTCAGATTTGCTGAAAATTTGGACCAGGAAGTATCTAGCAGATAGATAATATTTAAGTTGTAAACCTAAGGGAGGCTGCTGGCATAAAGAGGGGGAGGAGGAAGAGGGGGAGAGGCAGGGGGAGGAGGGGGAGGAGGAGGGGGAGGAAGAGGAGGAGGAGGGGGAGGAGGGGGAGGAGGAGGAGGAAGAGAAGAAAGAGGAGGAAAGGGAGGAGGAAGAATAGGAGGGAGAGGACGAAGGAAGAAAGAGGAGGAAGGGGAGGAGGAAGAATAGGAGGGAGAGGACGAAGGAAGAAAGGAAGGAAGGAAGGAGAGAGAGAGAGAGAGAGGCACTCAAAACTGCTGCTCTTAAAACAAAGACTGTGTTTTCCACGGTGACTCACGAGCCCTTTACTCAGGCAGTTGGTAAAAACACTACATTCCATATTTCACATGCTTTACCCTGATTGTTGCAGCTTAAAACAGTATCATGTTTTTTCTTCTAGAGGGAGGCAGAAATCTCCAGAAAGGCACTTTTCCTTTTTGTGAAACCGAAACCTAAATGTGTTTTGGAATGGCTAATATTCCCAGCCAGACCCACAGTACAGCACCCTCTGGTGCACATATTAAGGGAAGGATTAAAACCGTTGTGGGGTTTTGTTCATTTGCTGTTCAACAGTTCCCAGAGATGAATTTTAATGCTCAGTCGAAAATACAAGGAACACATAATGATTGGAAACCTATCATCTTACTGTTTGAGCCTTTTGTCTTGTTCTCACTGAGTTTCAGGTTAACTGTAAGCTGTAAGAACATGAACCCCCAACATTACTCAAATGGGTCCAGGGTATTCCTGAGGCCACACAAATGTCCATGGGTCAGCTCTGGAGATGTCCTCCCCGGGAACAGCATCTCAGGGCCCTGAGAAAGGGCACCAGGAAGCCTTTGAGGAGCAGCCCTTAGCAACAGCTGTGTTGTGTGTGCACACGCATGTGCCTGGTGAGTGCCTGTGTGACTGCATGTGTGTTTGTATGTGTGTATGTATGTATGTGAGTGTATGTGTGCATGTGCCTGTGTGTGTGTGTGGTATGTGTGTATGTGCGTGTGCATGTACCCACAAAATACATGCATACATATACATGCACAATTGCACACACAAACACGAGTCCTTAAAGAACCTCCACACACATGCACATGTGAATTCATACAAAGTCCCATGCATACACATGCACACCCACATACGAACACATACACATATCAGAGCTGAAAATGTTGGAAAAACACACTTCTCCCGATAGCATCTTTTGTCCCACATCTGAATGTATTTCCAGGGTGGAGTTCCAGGGAAGGGCTGGGGGTGGGAGTGGGGGACCCCTCCTCCCAGGTCTCAGACATAGAACTGTTTGAGGGTCTTCTCCAATTGGCTCCATCAGCTTACTTAACACCTGGCTGTACCCCTCGTGTCTTCGTAGGCAGAGGGTGGAGCTAGCCTCTAAGAACTGTTTCCGTTACAGGACTTTAAATGACCAATCTCCTTCACTGTGACACTTCTTACTGTTCTAGCTGGAAAACTGCTTCTGTGCAGACACAGGGGCCTCATCCAGCAGGGAGCACATCCCCCTTCATTGCTTCAGTATTTCCTGCAGGGTTGTGATAACTGCCACACAAGCACAGTGTCCGGTGCTGCTGCCCAGCTTTATGGCACTCTGCTGCATAGACTAACATAAGCCACGCTTCCCCGTGGCTTAGGAGACGTGCAAATGAGTTACAAGATGTTCTGAGGACAGACACTCACATTTCCTTGCAGAAGCAGCATACATATCCAGGGCCTAAGCATCTCCTTTACCTCCCTGTGTAATGATGTTTGATGCACAACTCTTAGGTGAACGTTGTGGGCTTTGTTTAGTCAGACCCCAATGATGACGACATTAGACAGAGGTGTCCATGATCCCAGTGCTCTCCCAATCTGTTGTTCCTCTAGGACCATCCAGTATGCTGGACAGAATCCTGCAGAGGAGCATTTGGTGGATGTTTGCCATTATTTGACATTTATCAGCATGACAATGGCGTATTTTGGTAATAGTCATGGCATAGGAGTCCTTCTAATGTGTGTGTGTGTGTGTGTGAGAGAGAGAGAGAGAGAGAGAGACAGAGACAGAGAGAGGGAGGGAGAAAGCACGGGAGGGGGCAGATCTCTCTACCTGCAGTATTCTACCTTGGCGCTGTTGGCTTTACAGGTCTCTGGGATTCCCCTAGAAGTGCTAACATCCTGTCAGTACTCTAGGTATTGAATGCAAAGTCCAAGAAGAAGGAAAGGAGGGACTTCTTCACCTTACAAAGGTCACAGAACTGACTGCTTTGTACTAGCAAAGAGGCCCTGTCAGTCACGGACAACCTGCCACCTGCTGGATCTGTAGTCTATGTGACAACCAGGCCTAATCAAGATGTCATCACATGCAAGCTGCAGGGGAAACCAGGAGTGCTGAGCTCCCTAAAAGGGTGGTGGCTCTGGCTTTGACTGGGAATTTCCTCTATCCATGGGCCTCAGTGCAGCTAGGCCTAGCAATTTGGCTCTGTGGGGGAGCTATCTTCCTGTCTTAGGGAACCCTAGGATGTCTGAGGCCAAGTCATGTTCCAGTTTGATAGGTGACTGAATGACCAGGGATGTCTCTGCCCATAAACCCTGGGCTCTCAGTGAGCAGATATTGTTACCGGGTTGATGTGTGGCAGTCAATGGGGAAACCACTAACGAATCTTAAACATTCCACAAAACAGTGTCCTTGAAGCACACATGCATTACCATTCACAGCTTGCTGTTGAATAAAAAGGATCAACTGAGGACCGGGAAGTCGACCAGAAGCAGACCTAGTGACTGCTTGAGGGTCATTCCTGGTCTTGTATCAGTGTTTCTGAACCTTCCTAATGCCACAACCCTTTAACACAGTTCCTCAGGTTGTGGTGACCCTAACCATAAAATTATTTTCGTTGCTACTTCATTCCTGTTATTTGCTTACTGTTGTGAATCGTGATGTAAATATCTATGTTTTCTGATGATCTTGGGTGACACCCATGAAGGGTCATTTGACCCCAAAGGGGTCATGACCCACAGATTGAGAACCACTGAATAAGAAGGCCATTTATCTTTAGCAAGGTAACAACAGCTAAGACTCCAGTTAGACACAATGGTGGTTAAGTGGCCAAGAAAGAACTCACAAGCCACTCTATATCACACCAGAGAAGTGAGGCTGATCATAGCCACCTCTGGAGTAAATTGGAAGTGTTCCCACTAGGGGTCTGGGAGGAGCAGACTCTGCCAGCGTGGGATGGGAGGGGGGATCCCAGTCTGCTCTTGGCCCAGGCTTCTGCATCTGCAAAAGGCTGTCTCTTTGGTTCTACAGGCTCTGATAGATCTCAGCTCAAAGGCCCCTGCATTCCCAATGGTCCAGCATGTAGTTCTTTGCAAAACCTAAGCCAGAAGTCTAAGTCCTTATTTCAAAACACCTTCCTGCTCACTGTCTACCTGGTGTTAAGCTCCTTATGGCTGAGAGGAGATGACTGCCTTGTGAAGGGCGCTGGCCAGCGGCATCAGAAAGCATCTGCCTAGTGTGCTAGGGTAGGCTAGGGGAAAGACCAGAGCTCAGACAGTGCTCTACAGGCTACTGCCTGGAGCAGAGACTGTAGCCTCGGCCTTGTTCCGTGACCATGGATCCTGTCTCTCCCTGCCAGATGTGTGGGGAGATTTATGCCCAGTCTTGGATCATAGTCCAAGCTCCATGAGGCCATTGTGGCTCCCTGGTGGCCAGCTCAGGATGACCAAACCAGAGCAGGCTTTTTATGGTCATTTCTCTACCAAATGCAGTGTATACCATCTGGGAGAGCAGTGAGCATCACATAAGAAGTAAAAAGGCTGACCTGGGGATTGCTAGCCCAGGGAGCATCTCCTGCAGGGCATCTGTTAGGGTGAACCTGTTCCCTGGCAGCTCTTCTGGATCATGGCCGCAGTGGTGCAAGTATCTGGAAATCAGGCCATATGAGGATCAGTTATGTCAACACCCAGGATGAGGAACCTTCTGTCTCTGGATAGTGTCCTGAGCAACCCCCATCAGAACCTGGGATATAAGGGGACAGAGAACGTGTGTGTTGCTATCAGCTCCCAAGTCTTCTTTAACATAATGACACCACCATTCCAGACAGGGTAGAAAGCATGTTCCTCAGGAAATCTTAGAGTCTGGTTATGCCACACAGTGGAAGCTCTGCCTTCCATCTTCAGGAACGGCCAGGCTTTCCAGTGCTATCCCTCTGCTGTCTGTCCTCTGGAGGCCAGATCTCTCAGGAGACTCCTTGCTTTATGTTCATATTTAAAAATCTTTTTGTCATTCTCCAGTTCTCTTAGTAAACTACCAGGCTAGCTTGCAGTGTACAGAATTGCAGACTCTGTGCACCCAAGACAGATACAACTCTTGAAGGAAGTAATGAACTTTCCAGTTACCGCCAGAACAATAAAGTGAACTTTTTTATTGCGTGGCCTGGATCTGTGTCAATGGATAAACTCAAGATAGTGCTCATCTGACTGGCTTACATTTGCTTATTATAGCCGTCTCTTAAGCACTAGTCACAGAGGATGCTGTGAAGGCAATGGCATTCACAGAAGCATCCCAGCACAATGTTGGCTTTGTCATTCTGTGCAACAATGTTGCAATGTCGCCTCTGTCCTTTTATGGCTTTGATCTGGGCTGATAGGATTTAGCCCTATTTGTATAATCTATCTTTTTGTCTAGGCTGTAGTAACTTGACTGCATCTTTCAAGGTTGGGACCCCTAGCAACCTCACCATGCCAGGGACTTGGGGCAAACATGAAGAGAGGGTCCTCCCTCCTACAGCTGGTTGCTTTAGATTTCCTATCATGCTCTCTCTCCTTCAAATGTCCAGTATGCACCTCCACAGGTTCCTCAAATGGCACCAAGTTGTTCAGGGCCCTTCCCATCCCTATCTTCAAATTATCTGTAGAAGAGCATCTTTGTTTTGAGTCAGTGTCAGCACAGAGTGACTAGGGAATGGGGAGAAGGGATAAAGTATCAAAAGTTCACATTTGGGAGACATTGTTTCTTTCCCGAACTCATCTGATCTTAAAGCGAACAACAGAGGAGTGTGCTTGCTTAAGGTAAAAATTTAAATTCTCTGCTTATAATTTGGAAGCAAAGAGCATGGGGGAGGGTGATTGAGAGAAAACTGTTGGAAGACAGACAGGCAGGCAGACAGATAGACAGACAGATAGAAGGACACACGTGCACTCAGAGAGGTGGGGGATGCAGACAGATGATCACATACAGAGAGGTGTGGGATGCTCAGAAGATAAAACAGAAGGGCACAGAGAAGGGCAATGTCAAACAAAGTGTGTGCTATGCAATATCCCCTACAGCTGTGTGTACTGAAGGCTTGGTCTCCAGGCTGCCCGAGAGATGACTGCACCATGAGGGTGCCGACTGCTCCATGGATTAAACCCTTGAGAGATTAAAATATTATGGCGTTCTTAGGCGGTGGCTACAGCTTAGAATGCGGTGCCTAGCTGGAGGAAGCTGGCCACTGGGGCTGCACTCCAGAAAGATCTACTGTGTTCCTGGCCCTTCCTGTGTCTTTCCAGCTCACTGCTCAGCTACTGTGCTATACCGTGAGCATCAGAGTGCTACCATCTCCTCGCACCATTCTACCATGCCTCTCACAGGCCCCCGAGCAAGGCAGGCAGCCAACTGAGGAGAGACTGTCAGCAAAGTTCAGGGAGTACCCTTCTCACCTGAGTGTGTGAATGATCCGGAGTGAGTAGATGGGCCCAGGGCCTCAAAGAGCATTTCAGGCTATCAGCAATCATGAGTGTAGGCCCTTGGCTCGTGGACCCAG
The DNA here is from genome assembly GCA_019843965.1 of Rhynchomys soricoides. Lineage (NCBI taxonomy): Eukaryota > Metazoa > Chordata > Mammalia > Rodentia > Muridae > Rhynchomys > Rhynchomys soricoides. The sequence continues at coordinate 467,284 of JADRCH010000107.1, read as the reverse complement.
TTCTTCAGGTGTGGGGATACTTTCACAGACATTATCTTCTAACTCTTGTTTGCTTTATTCAGAAGTTCCTAGAGCTGGATGAGATGCCAAAACAGTCTTGTCGTATTCCAGGACAAGAACTGATGGGGACATATCAGCAGTTTGTGGCTGTTGAGGGAGAGAGAGTCACTGGTCTGCTAATAAGTTGCCCATGCTCCAGTAGATGGCCCTATATCTATGTGAACATGAACACCACTAATCAGACTCAGGATAATTAGTAACAGAAAAAGAGGACATGAATTTGGGAGGTTGGCAAGGTGGAGAGAGCTGGAGGGGGCGGTGGTACACAGCTAAGAGCAAAATATACTGCATAAATTCATGTACAAAACTTCATATGATAAATAAAATATTATTAAAACTCAAATAAATAAAATTTATTTCCCCAAGAAGGAGCTGGGGAAGTCTATGTGTACACTCAGACAAATACATAGACACAAACACATGTATACACATGCATGCATATAAACACATATACACACATGCATGCACACACACAAACACACACAGGCATGAACACGCACAAACACACACACAGGCATGCATGCACACACACACATACACACACAAATAATAAGAACGGAAAATGAAAATAGAGAATGCTGTCTGGAAACAGCAGGGTGCCAGGGACAGTGTGGCTGAGAGTGGTAAGTGTTACATTTGAGGTCAGATACAGGTGGGGCTCCCTGAAGTCCTTGAGGTCTGTGTCCAGGGACCTAGAATTCTGGATTCAGGTAAGAAAACACCAGACAGGGTATCAGAAGAACTCCCACATACATCAGTGGAGGAAGTGTGCACTGCAGGTGAAATAATCACAAAGCCACATTGCGTGAGTGCTCTCTGTCTCTCTCTCCTCTTTTCTCTTCCTTTCCATTCACTTCCTTCTCTCCACTTCTCTCTTCCCTCTTAGTCAGATGTCGGGATGAAATTCCAGTGTTGACACAGGCAGATATTAAGCCAGGGACACAGAGCAAATCACCCATTCTGTGTCTATGCCATTACAGGGAGTGTCTTCCCGTTCTTTCTCTCGTGGGGAAGAGCAGCAACTTCCTGATTGTCCCTGCACTATACAGAGCATGCCAAGAGTCAGGTGACATGCATGCACTGGGTGTCTGCTGTGCACTGCAAAGCACTGATGGCAAGTGTGGGCGTGCTTCCAGAGCCCATCTTGGGGCTTACAGTCTGGTTGGTGAGGGAGGACATGCGGAGGGTAGCCATGTCCTGACTACCGATGGAGGAAAGACAAAGTGCCAGCAGCCTTGGAGAGGAACAGTAGGGACCCCCTCATGACTTGTAGTCTACCCACAGCGAGAGGAAAAAGGCTGTGAGCTGTGTACTGAGGGGTTGGATGCTGTCCCCTCTGTTATGAGCAGAGTCCCCACCTGTGACCTGGGAGCAGCTTAGAATTCAACTCCAGTCTTGGACTTCAAAGAAGGACACTGAGTCGCTCCCTTGGCCAGAGTGGGACGCCCATTCTTTTGCTGTATATAGTTGGAATAAATCTTTGGCTTCAATTCTGCAGACTCACAGAAGTGAGAATGTATATATGTAAAAGTATCTTTTGGTCAGCTGAGTATTGTTGGCTAGGAAGGTTACAGCTTCAGTCCACCATCCTAGACCTAGTCCTGGCACACACACGTGTTTGTGTGTGTGTGTGTGTTATTTCTGTTTCAACCTCTACGACTTATTGCTGAATAAGCTCACCATATCTTGTTCTTTCTGAGTCTCGGCTGCCTGGTCTGTTCTGGCTTGAACTCCCCTCCAAATTGACTGATTCAACCTGGCCTCTCTCAGCCTCTTCTGAATTGCTCTGCTTGGCCACATATTAACTCTGGCAATCTGTTCTAATGTTCTGGTTCCTTCTCATTCTCTGGCTCATTCTGTGTCTCTTCACATGTGTCTAGCTTGCTTTCTCACTCTCTCTCACTCTCTCTCTCTGCAACCTGTCTCTGTACAACTGACCTGGCAAAACTGCCTCCTCTCTCTCCTCTCTAGGCAATGATCTCTTAAGTAGCTTACTGTGGTTTTGTGTTCAGCCTCACTGTTGGGGGTGGGGGGGAGCAGGATGAGGCCGATGCTGGGGTTCTCAAGCCCCTGAGTATCCAGTCATCCTGGAAACCATGCAGAGGAGTTGGGAACGAAGGGTCCATTGGCCTGTGATGAGGAGCCTGGGGCCAGGAGCTCCCAAACTCCTGGGATGCAGTCAATGCTGGGTCGCAGGGAGTTGGGGACTGAGTTGGGTCTGTGGGCTGAGAAGCTTGGGCCGGGGGCATGGAGAACTCTGGCTTAGGCTTAGCTCATCAGAGATTGTCCTTAGCTTGGTGGCGATTGTCTGGGAGCATGGAGGGGCCTTCTGTGGGAGACTCAGATGGTGTAGCTCTGCAGACGAAGGCTTTTTCTATGCTCCTCATGGTGGTTCTTGATGAGAGAGACAGTCCTGGGTTCCAAACTGTTTATTGATTGTTCATCGTGGAAAATAGATACATACTGGATACATACCAACTCCTCAGGGTGGACCAGAGATTAAATCCAGTTTTCAGGAAGGAATGTCAGGGAAAGGAAGTTTACTGGCTAAACCCTCAGGGCCTCTAAACATTACCTCATAAGCCTGGAAAACTCTGTTCTGATCAATGAGACCACAGGTCATGTTCCTATGTAAGGGAGTGTAGGCACATGACAGGGGCCTGTTCAGAAGCAGGTGAAGCTTCTACCATCCTCTGTGGCTTCCAACACACATAACCTTACCAAGTTTTCTGGATGGTCCACTGCCCCACGAGAGCTGGGGTTATCCTATTCTGCCAAATCTTTCTCTGATTTGTCACTTTGTCACTTAGACATCACTTTCAAACATGGTGACTCCTATAAACTAACTCTACTTTCCTTGTTTGGGATTAAGGGTGTGTCTGTATTCCAGCCAGATGGATTAAAGGTGTGTGCTAAAGGCTGAGGCACACCACAACTAGAAACAGATATTTTTTTTTTTGTCAGTAAATAACACAATCTCAGGGTTCACAGCGTGATCAAATATTCTACAACATTACATTTATATTTCTGTTGGATATACAGAAGCACTGGTTTGTTTTTGTTTTCAGCTTTACCTTTTCGAAAAGTCCTGCATGCCCTAGCATGACTTAAAATAGAATATTCCATGGTAACTTTCATGAGGAGCTTGAAACTACCGGAGGGCAGCAATACTCAATTGCATCCAGTCCAGAAATGAGTCGGTGGCTGAGAACAAGCCCCCGAAGCTTCACTTCTAGAGGGTCACAATACATAAACCACCGAAGTAAAGCTCAAGTGGTGAGTAAATGTCCCCTGGTCCCGGGTACTAAAAATGCCATTTTAAAGCATATATTATATGGGTGGGGCTCATGAATATTAGATCTTGGACACATCCACAGTCAAGAGGGAAGAAATGCAGGCGTGCCTCTCCCATCAGCTTGCATTTTTCACTCTTACACACTTTATAGCCCAGCCCAAGAAATGATGCCACCCACACTCAGGGAGGGTCTTCCCAAGTCTCTCACAGTCCCCATGACTTCCCACTCAACCCCAGCTTGTGCCAAGTTGAGAGTTAAGCAACATAGCCTCCCCTCCGAGCATCCTTCCGGAAGGGGGTGCTCTTTTGAGGGGTCTAGATGAAGAAAGTGAGTCTCTGTGGCACATGCCCTGGAGCCATACCTTGTCCCAGGCCTCTTTCAGTCCCTGCTCCCCCTGTCACATGATCCCTGTGCTGTGATGTTTGCCTAGGCACACGGGGCCACAGCCATAAACTGAACTCCCAAAACGGTGAGCCCAAGATAAAGCCTTTCTCCGCTAAGTCACTTCTGCTAGGTATGTTTCCATAGCAACGAGAAAGCCAACACTCATCATCAGTGACACAAGACTACAGAAAAGGAAAGTGCTTCAGCCAGACTGCAGCTATTTTTTTGTCTATCTGTCTGTCTGTCTGTCTGATTCCCAGCAGTTCCCACACTAGTGAAGAGACACACCTGCTGGAACCCACCACTCAGAACCACTTTGCTCTGGCTTCCTGGAGAAGCATTTTATTATTTAGGGACATACATTGTTAATCTTTTTTACTATTTCCACACAGGCTTCAGACACAATGAGGAATGTGGGGAGTTGGGAAAGCCACAGGAGTTAGTGTTTGCAGACACCAGTGGGTGTCCACAGTGGCTCTCACACACAAACATGTTCTCACTTCAGGCACCAACCTCCTTCCCTCCCATCACCACTGAGCTTGGCCCTCAACTGAGGAGGCTCCAGCCACCCGGGGTGCTCAGCCCTTGAAACTCAGATCATTTACCTAATAAGGCTGTGGCTCTATCAGCTCGTTCTGGTGACATTAAACAGCAGAGCCTTCAGTCATAAAACTTGCACATGTCTTCAGAAGCTTGTACCAGACACTGTGGGTTAGGTTTTCTGACTTCCATACCCTGACTTAGAAGCCCAAGATTCTACATCTCTGCTTTGCCCATGGAAACAGAAAGCATCATTGAGAAAGGTGTATTAAAAAACAATCCTAGAGACAATTACAAGAGTCAGGATTCCTCTGATAGAGTTGCCTTGCTGGCAGCCGATAAACCCACACAGGACAATCCCAATGATCCCTGCACCCTTGCTAGCATCACTCCACAGCATCTGGAGGCCTCTTTCCTAGAATAAGATCTGCCGCTAGGTCCTGCCTCACAGCAGGGCTAGACTCTTGAGCTCTGTTGTGGTACCTCACAGGTATTTCCTACTTGGGAATTTGCCCAGACCTCAGGACGAGTGTTGAATCGATGGGATCCATTGGTGTAGGCTCAGACAGCACACCTGGGCCTTTGTGTTGTGTTGTTTTCCATGGGTTCAGAAAAGGTGCCACTTCTGGCAGAACAACTGGCATGCTGAACTCATTTCTAGCAGCAATCCGATTCTTACCGTGGGCTTGCACTGTAATAATCAGTAATAAACAATAATAAGACTGTAAACTATGGCTCTTTTCAGTAAAATTATGCTTCTTGGGTGCATTATAAATCTAATAGCTATTACATCAGCATCCACAGCTATATATTACACTCACCTTTTACACACAGAGTCTTACACGCCTTCACCAAAATGGCCAGATTTATTATTACTGGTTAACCATGGCCTTTATTACGTCACAAATGACTCATCGCTAAAACATGAAGGGGAGTGAGGACAGAGGTGACACCCCCTACGGGCTCGGGGATCAGGGAGTGACACACAGTGGCAGCTGCTTCTTGGGCCCTCTCCTCTCCACCAGTGTGGACACGGACATGCAACAGGGTCTGAGCATGTGCTCAGATGCTAAAGGGAAGGTCAAGTGACCTATCCATGGGCACGGCCCGCACGTTGTACATTCTCCATGAAGACTGACTTCTGAATGAGTAGTCAGTCCTTCCCCAAGTTTGCTTTGATAAGTCACTGCTCCTCATTCTGAGGCCTAACTTTATCACCCTTGGGAAGGAGGCTCTTGGGCTCCTCAGTGCAGGGACCGTGTATCTGAACATGGCCAGGATGTCTGTTTTCAGTCTGCAGGTTTTCATGAAATAAGGGGGTGAAGGACGAATGATGATAACCTAGGACCAAAACCACATCACTACCAAGGGAGGGAGATGGCTCAGTGATACAGGCTCTCTCTAGCAAGTCTGATGACTTGAATTCCACACCAGGAATCCTGGACGGAAAGGCGGGGTGGACTCCTGCAAGTTGTCCTCTAACTTACACACAGGCATGCACCCTCCTCTGTACCCACCCACCCACCCCTACAATATAAAAATTTTAAGTTCATCATATTATTACTGATGATTTTATTTTCACCTTGAGTCTCTTATGAGAGGTGCTAAAATGGTCCCCCTAATGAGTCCCAAAGTCCTTCTGTCAACTTCCCCAAGGGGTGGAGACATGCTTGGGGAGTGTCTTAGTCTTCTGGGAGAAAAGCCAGAGCCTGGAGACAGAGAGGTATTCTTCATCCATGCCCTGGATCAGCAGAGCAGAAAGATGCAGACCCCAGCAATGCGCTCGGTGTGGAACAGGGCTGTTGATATCCCCCATGGTCCTCCATGTTTCTTCAGAAAGCTGTGGCAGACAACACAAGCTGGTGACCCATGACCCAGAAGGAGATCAGACTCCTCCATCCAAGGTGTACCCTGAAACAGGGGTGGTAAAGCTGGCTGGGCAGGGGCCACTATGTCTATGGTGTTTTTCTCTCAGTGGTGTTCCTAGCACAGGGAGGGCGGCTGGAGGCACAGATGAGTCTGCAGGAACCCAGCCTGTATTTCTTCCTCTCAACCCTGGCACTTTTTCAGGCAAAGCAGGTGACTTGTCCTCACCATGGGCCATATCCCAGCACTCAGGGGGCTGGGGACAGATAAGGAAGGGGTATGACTGCAGGGAAAATGGTGTGCAGACTTCTAAGACAATGAAGCCCAGAGTGAGATTCCTGCCTTGGCACCTGCTCCAGAACCTTCCTGAAGGAAGAAAAAAAAAAAAGGTTGTCTTCATTAAGAGCATTAATATTCATGCGGCATGGTAATTTTGACATGGAAAAGGTCTCTGTAACCTTTTCTTGTGTGAGAATTTTTTACTTCTCAAGGAAATTACAGTCCAGCAATGGCTTAATTACTGCTGGATTCTTACGGCAGTTGTGAGGAGCTGTCAGTTTGGGATTGCAGGAGATGTCACATGGGGAACAGCCGGCTGGGGGACAGCAGGGAGGACCTGGCCCCCACGGGCCAGCAGGCGGGTGGGGCCCATGAGCCTTCCGCCATTAGTTCTAATTTAGCAGCCGGCTTCCCCCAGTGCCGGGTCATTTATTATTGGGATGCAGGGCACAGCTTGAATTAATAATCCATTTTTCACCCAACATATTTATTTTTTATTATAATGATTTTGCTCCTAATCCATTTGGCTCTGATAAATTTGGCAAGGAACTCTGAGGTGGGTGGCTGGCACCTACAAGCAGCTGCCAGCAGCCTCCTTGCTTGCTATGAAGTCCCAGGGAATGAAGAACTGTCTTAATCTTTAACAATTATTCTATGTGACTGCATGTGTATGTATGTTCATGCTGTGTGTGTGCACGTATGCATGCTCGTTGTGTGGTAGTCAAAGGTGAACTTTGGGTGTTCCTTGTTTTTTGAGACCGCCTCTCTCTGGGACCTGTGGCTCACCAGTTAGGGTAGGCACTAACCAGTGAGCCTCAGGGACCTGCCTGCCTCCACCTCCCCTGTGCTGGGACTGCAAGTATACAGACCCATGCTCAGTGTTTTATATGAGTGCTGGGACTGAACCCCGGCCCTCATGATGGTATAGCAGGCACTATAGAGTTGTCTCCCCGGATCCTGTCTTGTTTTTTAAACAACAGCCACTGTGCCCACAGAAGTTGGTCCAGGGCTGGAGAAAGCAGATGCAAAAGACTAAGGGTGCCCCTTCTATGCCACCTGCCTGTGGATGATGAGCTGGGGTTCAGCATTCGGGGGAGGAACCATCCCCAAGCTGTGGCATCTTGAGCAGCTTGGCAGCCTGCGAGTCATCTCTTTGTTGAGACGCCTATGCCACTATGGTGTCTTTCTCCCTCTTCTGTCACCTCTGCTCCTCTCTGCTGGATTCCTGATCCCTCAGGAAAGACTCTTGTGTGGAATTTCATGTGTGCATGGGGCTGCCAAGGAGAGGAAATGGCAGGCTATGACCCACTCCACCAGGAGTGAGGTGCCATAAAGCCACTGCACAGAGGGGACAGGCAACATTCTTCTCTGATCCTTGTAAATCTACATTACACCCCCCCTCCCAGCAGAACAAGCTGGACTGCCATCTGTAGAGAAGTCCCCTGACTTTTATTGGAGAGTTGCTATAAGTTGTTCTCTATGATAAAATATGGAAGACGGAGCCCTCCCAGACCTCCAGAAAACCACAGGGATTTGGGAAGATGAGATTCTCCAATATTACAGTTAAAGTGGAAGTTTCTGGAATGCTTACAATCAGGGGCCTGCCTCCTCATACACATGTCAGGACAGAAAGATGTTTGCTAGATCAAGAGCCCTTGGGAAGAACGAGTGCTAAGGCCCATTTGCAGCTGCAGAGGATAAATCAGCAACATTTCCGTCTCTTCTTGGTGAGTCCCAGGCACATGATAAAAGTCAAGCCCTGACTTCCTCACTGTCTCCTCAGCACACACCAACGACCCTGCAGCTCACAGCCTTCAGCACAGGGGAGATAAGACCAAGTATTCTAGCCCCTGGCTATTGCCTCTGGAGATCTGTTCTCTGTCCTAACCAACGGGCAAGGGGTAGAATTAATAGGAAACATGGGATGGTGGTTCCTGGCTGGAGTGGCATGCAGCAGGGGACACCAGTGACATTGGGCAGGTTCATCCAGAGGGGCCAGCTATAGGGCTGCTGATGTCACCTTGGATGCCAGGCCGTTCCCTGGGCTCAGTGACTCAGTGGAGGCATTGCCGAATGAGTAGAAAACACCAGCTCCCCAGGGCCCGGCTGCAGACTTAAATTTACGTTTTTACAATCTGATGAAAAATCTTCCCAGGAGGAAGGTAAAGTCTCTCTGCCCCTCCACCTGTGCTAAATTCTGCGGTAAACAAAATAAGTGTAGCCTGGAGAGCCATGCTCTCTCTTATTGCTGCAGAGTACCATCGGGGCGGCCATGTCTCCCAGGGCTAAGGATAAATAATACACACTGTGTTTTTAATATCATTAGGTAACCAAATAAAATAAATATTTTACATTGCTGGGCCATAACTAAGTAGGCAGGTGGACCAGGGAGGCAGAGTTGGGATCCAGAGAGGAGGTTCTGGATATCAAGTCTTGAGGAGAAGGAGAGACGCTGGCTCTATTCTCAGAGTTCGGCCACAGCAGGCAGGGAGAGCAAGAGCCCCACGGTGCGGTTTATAAATATACGGAGCATCTGGTAGGAATCAGAATGTATCTCTTACACTCGAGAGAGCGACCAGGGGCCAGGCCTGTTTCCAGGTCTGTATTTACTAGCTTGGGGTGGCAGGGCAGTAAATTTCCTGCCCCCTCACAGAGCTCTTCTCATTCCCAGTTCTTAGGGTGTTGGGCTGATGCGATGGCTCGTTTTTATGTCAACTTCCACAAGCTAGAATCGTTTTTTGGGAAAGGGAACCTCAATTGAAAAACTACCCTCACCAGACTGGTCTGTGGCCAATCCTGTAGTGCATCTTCTTGATTGATGATTGATGTGGGATGGACCAGCTCACTGTGGGCGGTGCCACGACTGGGCGGGTGGGCCTGGGAGTATAAGACATTAGGCTGCACAAGTTCTGAGGAGCAAGCCAGTGAGCAGCACCCCTCCAAGGCCTCTGTGCCAGCTCCTGCCTCCAGGTTCCTGCCATGACTTCCTTCAGTGATGTAACCTTGAAGTTTAAGAAGAAACAGCCCTTTTCCTCTCTAAGTTGCTTCCCGTCACAGCAATGGAAACCCTGACGGAGACAGCTGGGGATATAGCTCACTTGGCTGATTGCTTGTCTAGCGAACATGAGACCCTGAGTTTGAGCCACAACACTATATCCACTAGGTACCTGTAAATTCCAGCATTCAAGGGGTGGATGAAGGGTCAAATTGAAATCCACCTTGGTTACAAATGAGTACAAGAGACTGTATTTCAGACAACAACAACAACAACACAAAAGAAAACAACCCAACCTAAAGAACAACAAAACAACCTACAACCCAGGCCAACAAAAACAGATGGCATGCCGAACAGTGGTGTCCTCCTAGGGACTGCCCGGCCATGTTATCGGGATCACTTGCCTTTCTTGCATTATCAGGAGCAACACCCCTAACTTTTCCTCATTCCAACTGGACAGCTCTCCCTGCTGCTAAAAGCTCCTAGAGAGGGGTTAAGACAGGGAGATGGAGCAGGTGGCCCCTGGAGACTGCCCTACGCTAGGGCAGAATGGATGAATGGCTCATGCTGCAGGCTCAAACTCATCCTGTGTGCTCAAGGTGACATGGAAGCCAAAGTGAGTGCAGCCCAGCAGGGTGGGATGAGGCTGGGATAGTTAGCTTCATCAACTCGGTTAGATCTGGAATTACCTAAAAGTCGAGCCTCTGGGTGGGTATGTGAGGTATTCCCGGAAGGGCTAACTGAGGAGAGAAGACTTTCCCACAAGTCAGTGGTACCTCCCTGCAGCAGCCCAGGTAGACAGGGGCTCAAGGAGAAGAGCTGTTGTCTGCCACCCTCACCTCATGCAGGGGTGTGTGTCTATCTATTGCTGTCCTGCCCTCATTCACTGACATGAGAGCCCTGCTTCCTCAGCCTCCCAGTGTGGACTAAAGACCAGTAGCTCTCTAAGAACCTTCCAGGACTTCAGCATCAGATGGGGACTGCAAAGACCTTGTGGTCTGAGCAGATACCAGGACATTCGGACATCATTGGACTCCCCAGCCCATGCTATGTCCGCTAATCTGATCAATCTCTGTAATTACACATTTATTCCATCCGTTCTGTTCCATAAAGAACCCTAGCTGCTTCAGGTGGCTAGTTCAGGGCAGCTTTTCTACAGTTCCACTGCTATGGGTCAGACATTAGCTGGGACCCTCGGAGAAGGTAACTGGGTCCCAGAAAGTTTCAAGGCTGTAGCTAAGGAGTAAAGGGGGGTCTCAAAGTAAGTTCTGAGACCTTTCTAATGCCCAGAGGATGAGTGGAAGCGGTGGTGGGGGCTCTCGGGATTCAGTGTTGGAAAGCACAGCCCAATAGGTGCAGCTAGGGCGTTCTGATCTTTATCATGGTTTGCTGTTCTAAGGGAAATACATGATTCACGCACTGCTTGAACCACGAAAGGTGAGTCTCCATTCTCTAAACTGAGTCTGTCCCATCCACCTCAGACTACCCTGTCTTGGGTTTGATGTGTCAGGCCTGCAGATCACATGCCCCTATCCTAGTGATGTTCCCATGTGTCCACAGACCAAGCTCGATGCTGAAAGCCAGACAGAGTGGGGCATTGCTCTGGGTTCTTCACTTGTCTCAGCCGAGGAGTGAACCACCTCACAGGGAAGGGGACTGCTGCCTGCATAGCCCTAGCCTGGGAAAACTTTATTTACATAAATTTCTGGCTTGTGCTGTAACAAAGAGCTTGAACATATTCATCATGGCATCTCAGCCTTGAAAATCATAATATTCTGCATGGAAACACCCTCTGGGCGTCCAGAGCACTACCTCCTGCTCTGGAAAATTGCTTATAGACTTTAACAAGAACCCTCACACAGTGCAGTAGTGATTCTACCCTCTGTACATGTTTGTGAAATGTTGAGGCAGTATCAGGAGGGGATTCCCAGGAGAGGTGTCCCCATCACCATGGTCAGGTCCCCTCTGGATCCAGTTATACGCAGCTCCTACATACTGACCTCCAATTACTGATGTGAAACAACAAAAACTACCTGAGGTAGGAGCAGACCCTGGAGGATCAGAACCTCCGGTGTCTCCCTCTTTGGCTGGTATGTCTAGGTCCTGCCCGTTAAGGTTGTGGACCTCTGCGACTCGGGATCTTTTGTGGCAGCAGGCTAAGAGAGGTCTGCAGAATCCACTCCTGCCCTCTGCTCTTCTCCTCATATAAGCAGGTTTTCCCGGGGCCCTCTTGTAGCCCTCTGATCAGTGCTGGGGCTGCCTCCATCACAGAAATGGCCTCCCAGGCTCTGGTCCTAATGATCTCCCTCCCCAGTCTCTCCCGCAAGGCTGTACTTGAACAGTGACAGGAGATCACCAGGCCAACTCCACACCAGTTTCACCCTCATGATTGTTTCTCCTTATTGGGGCTAATCCCTCCCTTCCAGGAGCATCCTAGGCTCCCCCTGGACTCCACTCTCAGCTCCTCGAAACCCAGTATCTTCTGATGAGTGCACTGTGCACTATGCTTGACATGAGAATAAACACACACAGGACATGGACCCTACAATTAAGGACATTAGAGAGGCCATGTAATTGAGTGTTAAGAACAGGCGAGACCTTTAGAATGGTCTAGAATCAACCTCTTATTTACATATGAACAAGATGAGACCCCAAGAGGTTCAGGAAATTGCTCCCAGTTGCACAGCTGCCAATGGGGCCTTCAGCCTCCTGTGCCTCCCCTGCCCCTTACAGACTGCCTTGTCTCTTGTTTCATGGGTTTGTCTCTTGTTTCATGGGTTCTGCCTGTTCAGCCCAGTGGGACTGCAGGGATTCCCTGTAAAGCAACAGGCCACATAGGAGGGAGCATAGCACAGGCAACATCTTTCCCCACACCCCCAAATCCTATGCTGTACCCCACTTCTCTGATCTCCAGGAACAGGCAAAGTAACAGAGCAAAAACCAACCAACGAAACAAACAAACAACAACAAAAAAACAACCCACAAATATGTCTGTTACCCCGGCTCTGGCCATGTGAGCACATTAAGCTGATTCCTAAGACCTAGCCTAGGCCAAGAGAATCTATCAGCTCTGAGGTAGACTCTTACTAGCATGTGTGAGACCTTTTGTTCCATTCTCAGAACGAGAGAGAGAGAGAGAGAGAGAGAGAGAGAGAGAGAGAGAGAAAGAGAGAGAGAACATAGGGAAAGGCCGTGTATGTTGACACTTGGGAAGTTAAAGCAGGAGGATTGCAAATTTGAAACCACCCAAGTTACATATTGGAGCCCCGTCTCCCCCCAAAGCAAAAACAAATAAACAAATAAAAGTCTGTTACCCAACAAATAACATTCAATAATAGAAACTGGCTGGAGCAATTTAGCTTCAGTCACATGGCCACTAATCTCTAGAGAGGAAAATCCCTGCTTAACCAGCATCGGTTTGTGGTTTGCTCCCTGGCTGCTGGCTGCAGGCTTCAGGCTGCCCCCACTAGGCACGTCTGATGTTTTGCTTGTTGATCTACAGGCTCACATGACACATTCAACCTTTTAAATAAATCATTCATTTTTTTTTTAAAGGTTGGCTGTGTCACAGAGTTGTGATGCTCCCGATTTTTAAAATAACTGTTTGTTTGATGTCAGGTACATCAGACATAAAAATAAATGTGACTTGGTAGAGTTTAATGCAAAAATTTAATACCTTTAATCTGGATTTACCGTGTTGCAAAACAGATTGAAAATGTTTTGGGCAGGTTTGGGAGAGAATGGGAGTCCATGGAACCTCTGCCTCTGTAACTGTATTTTTTCTCCCTGGGTTTTCTTATTCTTCAGGCTCCTGCTTCTTCAAGGGTCCACTGTTCCTCTCTTCTGCACTTAGAGAAGCAGCTAGGACAAGATTCATGCACTGTTAAACACAGCCTCAATGTTCCCTGGGCTCTGCATCTACCAGAGTGGGTGGGGACTTTCATGTTCTCCTCAGACAACCCTGTGTCTAGAGCAGTGGCTACTAGGTTGTCTTAGTTATGCATTTATTGCTGGGGCTGTGAGGAGACACACGACCAAAGCAACCTGGGGAGGAAAGGGTTTATTTGGCTTACACTTCCGTGATATAATTCATCTTTGAAGGAAGTCAGGACAGAAACTCAAGCAGGGCAGGAACCTGGAGGCAGGAGCTGATGCAGAGGTCATGGAGGGGTGCTGCTTGCTGGCTTGCTCTCCATGGCTTGCTCAGCCTGCTTTCTTATAGAACCCAAGCCATCAGCCCAGGGATGGCACCACTTACAATGGCTGGGCCTTCCACCATAAATCACTAATTAGAAAATGCCCTACAGGCTGCCCCACAGCTGGATCCTATGGAGGCAGTTTCTCACAGTTGAGATTCCTTCCTTCAGATGACCATAGCTTGTATCATCTTGACATAAAACTAGTCAGCACATCAGTGTATGCTGGCTGAGTAACAGAAAGGCTGGGAACATGTGTATCTTAAGGTTGAACATCTGAGAAAGACAAGTAAACGCTATTTCAAGGTGCTCTGTGGGCACGATTTGGGAAGAAGAAACCAAACTGCAATATAGAGGGGCAAATGTCAGGTGGGCCACGTAGTGAGGACACAGCCTAAAGGTCGTGGATGCCCTCACTCTTGTTACTGGCACTTGTCCTCTTGCTCTGAGGCCCATGTGCATGTCTGTCTGTCTGTCCAGTTTCTGCTGGAAGGACTGTAAGACCTAACATGCAGACCTATTCTTGTGTTGGCCTTGTACAATGCTGAAACACAGTGATAAGCCTGGTGCAGCATTAGGTGACTTTACCAGTCTGAGTTTCAAAATCTTCCACTGTCCTTCGACAAAACAAGGACTAAAATGTATATGGTTAGGTTTACCACGGTGATGCCCTATATTTTGCTACCAATTTTTTTTTTGTATTAGTTATTTTCTTCTGTTGCTTTGATAAAATGCTCTGATGAAAAACAAGCTGGGAAAGAAAGGGTTTATTGTGGTTCAAAGTTCCAGAGAACATATGGTCTTCATGAGAAGGAAGGCATGGCTGCAGAGACATGAGGGTGGTGGTCTGATGTTTATTAAGGTGACAGAGACAGAGAGGAGAAAGTGGAATAAGGCTGTAAAGCCTCAAAGCCCACCCCCAGAGATGTTCTTCCTTCAGGAAAGCTCCACCTCCTAAAAGTTCCACAACCTTCCCAAACAGTGCCATCCTCTGGGGACCAGGTGTTCAAATACATGAGCCTGTAGGGGGCATTTTATATTGAGGCAAGAACATGGAGTAATACCTACCAGTTATCAAAATATAAGTGTGTTTATAAGTGAGAAACAAATAGTACTCAGGATACCAAATATCTATATACCATGTATTACAATGCAAAACAAACAAACAAAACGAACCAACCAAACAAACCAAAACCACTCAGAATGAGCACTAAAACATTTTCTTTCCTTGAGGGCCACAGCTCAAACCCCTACATTCTAGGCAATATCTTCACCAGTGAACTACATATCCAGCTGAGAAAGCATTTCTGAGAGAAAAATATTAAAGACACAAATACAGAAATATACCATGTTCATGAAGGAGAACACTCAATTAATTAACGTTACCTCTTTTCAAAATAATTTTCAAATTAAATGAATTCCAGTGTCACACTCAGCTGTGTCATTCCTATGGCAATTGCTAGGCTTATTATAAAACTGTAACTGCACCCAAAGGAGCTTGGCATGTCCCTGGAAGCCATGAGGGGAGGCAAGCTGGAGTGGACGTCTGAACTGCCTCCCTCCTTTTCGCTTCAGAGATTTGCACGTGACCCTGGTTGTACCAGTATAAAAAGTAGATACACGATCGACCACACACTGATAGAAATCATAAAAATGTTTTCCCTCTGGTATACATGTGCTATTCCTGTGTTATAAACACAAATGTAAATTAGCTTATGAGTAAGGTATGTACGCTTGCTTGATTTTAAGTGAAGTCTTGGCTGAATATGTGGTTGTGTAGGACACAGAGCATTCTCACAGTTGATTAGCATGTTGATTTTAAAGTCATCAGTGTAAGATGTCTACTTTGCATCAATATGTAGTACAAGAGGTAGAAATAGATTTCCAGTCATTTGACTGTTGTTGGAAATTCTGTCCCAAACCAATTCAATTCAATTCATTCAACTGTATTTTTAGATGCAGCTCAGATAGTAACTCAAATACCAGTTTATAGACCCAAGTATTCTAACAATCTAATTCAAAAGATAGACAATTTCATAGTTATGGATTTGGAAGAATAGCAGAGAAATGTTAAAACTCCTTGGCTTTTGTAAAGAAACCATTATGTTTCAAAATGAGCAGAAAACTTGGTATGTATGGTGAAAGCCTTGAATTCATAACACAGAACAGTCTCAGATCTGAGGCTGAGGCTCTTCAGGTAATGTTTTCTGTCATTGGTTCACGTGATGATAGATGTGGTACAAAATGTAGTTGTGTGTTCAGACAGGTGGCAGTGACGGTGATGTCACAAGATACAACACAGGCAAGCACTGCCCAAAACACCTCAGATCCATTATGGATTTCATTTTGAATTAATTTTGGTTGTTGTACATTCAGAAGCTTGATAGTGATGCTAAATTTCTCCCGAGCCCTACATTCAGTATTGAACTTGGTATGGGGTCACTACTCAAGTTTAAGAAGCCATGGGCTTCCTACCTGGTACTAGGGATGCTTATGGTGCCAGGAAGGTGACTCACACTGGTACTGTGGTCTAGCATCTGAGGCAGAAGCATCATGAGTCAGATCCTAGACTACATCCTATGGAGTTACAGTGATAAGACAACGTGTTACTGGGGCTGGGTGAGAGGGGATGGGTAAGCCAAGCCCACATGTGGAATAAGATAGGTTTGAGACATGAGTGTGTATTGTTTGACTTGGGACAAGACAACTCAATGAGAGGAAGGATGTGGGCTTTTCAATACAATGATACATCAGCTATCGCTATGAGAAGAGAAAAGAAGGAAGTTGATGCAGTATGGACACCAGTGCTGTGCACGCTAAGATCATCGTGTGAGAGAAAAATCGAGCATCATTTTAGAGTAAAGCTGAGAATATCTTTATGGCTATGAGACAGGAGCCTCTCTTAAACAAGATAGTTAAAAGTACTAGCCACCAAAGAAAGCATCAGTAAACTGAGTTTACTAAAATCTAGAACTTGGGGGGGGGGGGAGGGAGGTTTGGAGAAATGACTCAACAGTTAGCATGTGTTGGTCTTTCCGAGGACCTGGGTTTGGTTCCCAGCCCCCACATCACAGATCACAACCTTCTTTAACTCCAGTTTCAGGCCCTCTTCTGGTCTCCATGGGTACTGCACACAGGAGATAGCACTTACATACACGCAGTCAAAACACACATAAATATTTTAGAAGAGTTTAGAACTTAGGGCTGGGGAGATGGCTCATTTTGTAAAGTGCTTGCTGCTGTGTTCTGATCTCCAGTACCTCTGTAAAAGCCAGAAGTAGCAGGGACATCTGTAACTCTGGAGCTGAGGTGGACCCAGGGTTCGGGGGCTTGCTGGGTAGTCTGTAGTGCTACAGTGAGAAGCTCCAGGTTCAGTGAGAGACCCTGTCTCAAAAAAGTAAGATGGAGACTTATAAAGGAAGATACTTGACATCAGCCCCCAGCCTCCACAGACACAGACTCTGTCCATCCGCAGGCAAGCACGATCTTCCTGTTCTCCCATAAACACACTTAAAACTTCTGTTTATCAAACATACCATTAGATGGTTCCCTCAGAGTGGAAGAGCATTTTGCTGTATGTATCTCCGACAAGGGGCTGTTTGTAAAACAATATACACGTACATGCTTAGAATGTAAGACAACAAGCCAACGGGAGGGCCTGTGAAAGAAATGAGCAGGCATTCTCCTCTGAGAGAAGAGCCTTTAAGAAGGCATCTGTTAAGCTGGTTGGAATTCACAAAGGCAGCCATGTAACCTTTGGAAGCTGATCAAAGGGTTTCTCAGAAGCTGAGAATCACTTGTTCAACAATTCCTCAAGACTAGGACAGAGCAATGAGTGGGCCTGGCCTTCTAGTTACAGGCTGTACCCATCCCTACCACCTTCCTAGCCAGGAATTCTCCCAGGGTGAGGCAGATGAGCACAGTTCCCACCCCCACACTTGGGTGAAAGATCTATTCTGGATTACTAAGCATTAGATTGGCGTTGGTATATCCCTTCACACTGCCAGCACCCATGCTGAGTGGTAGTGGGAGGCAGATCTTCCCATCCCTTCTCTTGCTGCAACTGCTTGGTAGAGGATATGAGTAGAGCCTTAATCTTCACGGCTCTGTGCTAAAGTTCTGGTGGCCAGAGAGCTGAGTGGCAGCACCCATGTCTCCCATACTTGTGAGCTGGAAGAACGTTCAGAGTGAATGTTGCCCAATCCCATCACTGCTGACTCTGTGCTGGGGAAGATCTATACTGGTTCCAGGTCCCAACCTCTCCCAGTCCCTTAGTTCTGGCTCTGTAGGAAGGACTCAGGAGAGACAGCAATGACACATGGATCTTTCTCACCTCCTTCAATACTTGCTTTATAGCACGATGATTTCCCCAGAGGAGGGGGTGGTAGTATCAAAGGCTAGGAACAGCTACGTACATGCATGGGGGTATGGTGCAGGAGGGGGCGCAGTATCCAAAACACCCAGCAGTCAGAGAGTGGTCAGCAAAGGGCATGCTACCACAGCAGCAGACCCGCCAAGATAAAGACGGCATTACATGTGCCAAACCATCAAACAGTGTTTCATAAATATGCTCAATTAGTATATGTCAAACCAAGGAAGAGAGGTGAAGGATTTAAAACCACAGCCAATCATTTTTCAAGAAGATTGAGCACTCAGCTCTCAAGTGAAGGGCTCCAGGATCTAACCAAGCAAGGACTAGACTTGTGAGCATGCCACATCTCCAAATCACAGGCAGATCCAAAAGTTCAATTAAAAAAAATAAAATTAAAATAAAAACCATTATTGTTTTAGGAGCTTAGATACAATTTCTCTCTGCCCCATGGCTGTACTCAACTATGATGAAAAAGCATGACTCTAGAAAGCCAGGCTCAAGGCAAAGAAAAACAAAGAATAACATGGGAAAGTACAAAGCTCTTTAGGAATGGCCTTCATTGAATTAGTGCCGTTACATAACTGGACATATAAACAAGGCAATAGACCGTGATGCAATCCAGAGGGTCCTCAGCACCCACAGCCACAACAGTAATGACGTAAAATGCAAGTATTTAACAGACAGCTGTAAAACACGAAAACTAGAACACATACATACTTGCTTTAGTTTAAGGCAAGTTTACATGGTGACGGACTTGGTAAACAAGGTTTCAAAGCAGCATGATAAACACACTGAGAGGTCGGAGGTCAGAGGATGTTATACTTAAAGAATTAAGGGGTGCACAATGACAGCAACTCATCAGAGATGAAAGATGCAGATGCCACCGTTTACACAGTGAAAACCAAAGTTGAGAAGAGCAATAGAAACCAAACCTTCTCGAAGAGAAACCAAGCCACTGGGCTGGGCAGAGGGCTTGGTGGGTAGAGGGCTTGCTGTGCCCATGTAAAGGCCTGAGTTTGGATCTCCAGAAGAATGTAAAGTAGGACAGTGCTGTACCTCCGTTCTTATGGTGAGATGGACGGTAGACACAGGAGAATTCCCAGCAGCTCACAGACCAGCAAGACCACTGCTGTATGCAGTGGCTTACAAGAAGCTCTGTCTCAAGATGAAAGGCAAAGACTGACACATACAGTTATCCTCTGACCTCCACATATATGAGACACACGCACACACACACACACACACACACACGCATGCACACACACGCACACACGCATACACACACCATTCATACACTAATATTAAGAAGAGAGAGACTGAGCATTATGAAGAAAAGAGAGATTTAATCCACATATGCTGAGGAGGAGCTCTGACTGTGTCTCTTAATAATAATCACTACCTTCTTTCCACATGAAGCAACTGAGTGGTCATTGCCCCTTTCCTAAAATCAGGGTTACTTCTCCAGAAATGGGAATTAACAGGGTTAGGAACGCCTCCCTCACTGTGCTGTCAGTGACCAGAACCAGTGCTAGACAAGGCACAAAGGCCACTCTGTGCAGGCTGTTTTCATCCCTCCCTCCAGCTGAGGCCCCATGCTCATTGTAACAGCAAGGGGAACGGGGCCACCCAACTGAGAAACCATTTGGCTCACTTGGTCTCTCTTCCAGGTTTCGCAGGCTCTCCCTTGATTGGTTCTTGTCTTTCACTTCATTTGCATATATTCAACTAGTCAGAGCCCACCTGAGCCTATCGGACCCCCTGGGCTCACCCTTTTCCCAGGTGACTTGCTCTTGGCTGGCATTCTGTGTCCAGTTAGCTCTCACCTTTCAGCTTTAACTCTCCCTGGCTTTACTCATCCTCACCCACCCACTTCATTCTTCATGACAGTGAGAAAGAACCCTTCAAAAGGGGAAGAAATCCGCTCTGTTGATGCCAAGACAGTATAAATTTATACAGTACAGCACTGGTAATGGTAATCTTGTAAGTAATTATTAAAGGCTGTATAAGTAAACACTTCACCATCATCTTTTGAAGTAAGTATTTAAAACAATGTAAACATGACCATATCCTAGGCCCTTCACATATAGGAATGTGTGACAGTACTATTTGACAGTAGCTGAGAAGGAGGTAGAGGGGAATAGAGTTTCATTTCAATAAGGACTTGACACCAAATTATTACTCAACCCCAGAGAAGAAAATGAGAGAAGCAAAAATCGTAAATAAGAACAGTGTAATGAATGAACAAGAGTGCTCCCTTCTATTTCTTTAAAATACATGAGATTGCATGTGATAATAATTACAAAAGTCCATTGCTGAGACTTCAAGGTAGAAGCTCTCTACGAAAACAGAAATGGTATAAAAATGAAGGAGAAAATGGATCTACAGAGGCGAGAGCTCTTGCAGGATGTTTGATCACACTGTGAACCCCAAGCTTGTGTTATTTACTGAAGAAACCTTTTTCTAGTTGTGGTGTGTATCAGCCCTTAGCACACACTTTTAATCCCAAACAATGAAGGTAGAGTTAGTTTGTAGAAGGAAGCACCCAGGTAATGTCTAATTGAGTAACAAAGTGACAAATCAGAGAATGATTTGACAGAATAGGATATGCCCAACTCTAACGAGAAGAGAGGGGAAAGGGGAGTTATTTAAGGGATCAGTGCAGAGAGAGAGAGAGAAAGAGAGAGAGAGAGAGAGTGGAGTTAGTTTGAGGCAAAGCAGAGCAGTTCAGGAGAAGCTGAGAGGAAAGTCAGATTGAATCAGTCAGCTTGGCGAGAACAGGTGAGTTGAATCAGACAGCCAGAGATCAGGAGAAAAAAAACAAAAAACAAAACTAAGAAGGGATGAGTTTATTCAGGAGTAATTCTCAGAGGCTGACAACATTCTAGGTCTAGGCAAGATTTATGAAGGCTAAAAGTTTCTAAGACTTGGCTGAAATTAGCAGACAGAGGCAGTAAGCCTCCAACATGACAATTACTTCAGGAAAATAAAAGTTACTTTTACAGAGAACTTTATATATGTTATTACAATTAGGGTTGACATATTTGAAGTAGATCCAGATGTCTTACCATTTATTGGAAGCCCAGCAGCAATCTTTAATAAAAAAATTTGTGTAGGTTAAAATGTATATTAAAAACCATTAACAAAATTACAACAACACACTAAAAAATATATTTGCCTACTGCAAAAGTCACAAGGAATACTGGGAGACCCTTGGTATGAACCGTGAGAAACAGAACAAATGGAAGAAAATCTAACATCAGTAAAAACATTAAAAGTCAATGGCCAAAAGAGTCTAGAAAAAGGAAACACTATGAGACTCAGTAAAATCACAAAACAAAGTTCAGGTGTATACAAGGACACACAGTTTAAATTCAAAGGTACAGATACTCTAAGAGTAGGAAGAAATATGTGCTGTACAATCAGACAGAGTACAACTGAAGACAAAACAAGTCAACAGAGGGGAATGAAAGTGTGTGTGTGTGTGTGTGTGTGTGTGTGTGTGTGTGTTGTATGGGGTGTGTGTGAGTGTGCTGTGTCTGTGTGTGTGCTCTGTGTGTGTGTGTGTGTGTTGTGTAGTACGTGTTGTATATGTGTATGTGTGTGTGTTGTGTATGTATTGTGTGCTGTGTGCTGTGTGTGCAAGTACATGTGTATGTGTGTATATATGTGTAGTATGTGTGTGTAATGTTGTGTATGTGTGTGTGTGAGAGAGAGAGAGAGCAAACCAATAACTCTCTAAGTTACTCTTCTGTCCATTAAGCCCCAGTGATCCTCTTGTCTCTGACAGCCTTCTCCCCATGCTGAGCTCAGACACACACCACTATACCTTGCTTTTTCACACACGTGCTGGGCTCTGAACACAGCTCCTCACACTTATGCAGCAAGGAATTTTACTAACTTAGCCATCTGTCCAGTCCTGAAGACAGTGATGAAAGTGTCCTTTCCAGCTAGAAGACTAAACAAATGTAAACAGCATACATTTAGTGACAGAGATCTGTAGGACAGAAACTAAAACTGATGAGAGCAAAGAGAAAAGTAGGCAACCTGAGCATAGAAGTCAGCGCTAATCATTTCCTCTTAAAAGTAAATAAGAGATGCTTGGGAGGTAACTCAGTGATAGTGTGCTCGCCGAGCATGCATGAGGCCTTCAGTTTGATGTCCAGTATGTCAGCATGATGATGATGATGGTGGTGGTGCTGGTGGTGCTGGTGGTGGACAACAGGAAAGAGAAAACTAAGCCAGAGCTAACAAAAAAAAAAAAAAAAAAGACTTCAGCCTTCAGCGATTCTATAAATCAATTAAACCATCAGACACCTACTAGATACTTGCACATATCGTTGTTCTTCTGGAAAGATTCTATATTGGTCACCAAATAAGACTCAGTAAGAGTTTAAACACACCAACATGTTCTAAATTCAATAAGACGGGACTTAAAATTGATTACATAAGGAAATATTTGCACAAACCTTAATACCTCAAATTAAAGAACGTATTTCTAAATAACAAGAGGACAGATTAGAAATCATAAACAAAAGTACTGTGGAAGCAGTGCGCCACCTTTAATCCTAGCACTGAAGAGAGAGAGAGGTGGATATTTGTGCATTGGAGGCCAGCTATTTACGTAGTCAGACCCTGTCTCGAAATCTTTCTGAATTAATGAGAATTAATCACAATATACTGAAACTTATGGGCTGTGACAACATGAAGCAAGGCATTGTAACCAAAGTGAATATATTGCTGTGATGCCTATGTGTGTAAAAAGACCTCAAGTCAGCAGCCTGGTCTTTTATCACCAGGGAAAGAACAAAAAGGAGAAAGCAAACTTGGAACAAGGATTGTGAAGTAACTACGGAAAGTCAAATAAAACATTAGAGAAAACAAGGGGTGCCAATTAGCTGCTCTTTGAAAAGATCAACAAAATTGAAAAGCTATTGGGTCAAATGATCAAGAAAAAAAAGTCTACAGAAGACTAAGATAAGGTGTGAGACAGGAGTGCATGATACAATCAACCTTACCCCAGTAGGCACAGATGTTTGAAAACAGTCCCTAGCTGATGATACCTTTTGGGACAGCCTTGTGGAAGCTTTAGGAGGTGGAGCCTTGCTGCATAAAGTGAGTCACCGGGGCATGCATGTCCTCAGGTTTTCTAGCCCAGTTCCACTTCCTGTCCACTGTGCTTCCTGACTACAGATGCAGTGTGACCAGCTACCTCATGCAACTGTGCCTCCTACATCTTCCCATCCCTAATGCACTGTGAGCACGTGACCTGGGAGCGTAAGTCAGCTGTTCTTCCATTAAGTTGTGTCTGTCAGGTATCAGGGCCACGGTGACAAGGGAAATCCCTCATGCACATTGGCATGGGATTTCTTCTTAATGGATGAAAGTATTCCAATACTTTAATTCTAATACAAATTGTACTGATAATGACACAAACCTGTGAGTTATACTAACATCACTATCAGGGTTATTTCCAATGGGAGATTTTATTATTGTAAATTATATCTCAATAAAAGGGTTTTTTTCAAAAGCAAAAAGTTGATAACTACATGATGAATAAATACATGAAAACTGCATTGCTGCCAAGGGGGGAATGCACACGGGAATGGTCCAGCAGCTAAGTTCTACCACATACCCAGCAGAGTGGGCGAAACAAGAAGGGTGAGGACTGCCAGGTGCCGGGGAGAATGTGGAGCACCAAAGTGCTCATTGGCAATGAGGCGGAAGTTGGTGCCATCAGTGCACTGAGCTCACATGTTTGGTGCTTTCTCTACACAGAAAGGTATGGACTTAGCAAGATGTCTTTTTTTTTTTTGTCTTTGACAGCCCTAAACCTAAAACTTCCCAAATGCCGTCCATAACTTCCCAGAGGTCTACCCATAATGGAATGAACAGAATATGAGACATTGAGACATTGAGACACAAATACATCTTTAATAAGGACCTACACTCACAATATGCACTGTGGAAATAAGCCAAGTCTAACCAAATGAGGAAGCAAGTGTGCCTAATCAGTGTTGAAGTGGATGTTGACCACTGTGTCCTGGCTTTGATGCCAAGTGGAGGAATGGAGAAAACACTGCATGGACAAAAGGGGGCCAGTCAGCTGGTGTACATTCAAGGCTTATTAGAAGCCTAGCATCCATGGCTGCTTAGGGGTGTCTTAGTCACTGTTTAGTTGCTGTGATAAGACATAATGACCAAGGTAAACCACAAAAGAAAGAGTCTACTTGGAAGCATGTCAACAGGCAGGCAAGAATGGTGCTGGGAGCTTAACCCTTACCCACAATAGGAGGTAACTGCCAATAGTAGGCTTTTGAAATCTCCACACCACCTCTACTGACACATCCCCTCCAATGACGCTATACTACTGGTGAAGGTACAGTCCAGTTGCAAGGGAGACTCCAATGTTTTTGAGATTCCAATACCATGGGACCACCACCAAAAAAAGAGCTATGGAATAGAGCCAGTCAAGGAGACAAGTTGTGTGTGCTTCAGAGAGTGAAGCTAGAAATGTGACCCAGGCCCGCTGGAACCCAGAAGATTGACAGAGAGTCTTCAATGTCTGACACTGACCTTTAATTCAGACTGTTAGACTTTGGTTTTGCTTAGATGTGATTGTGACTGTCCCTGATTATTTTCCTCTTAGAGTAAAGAAAGCACTTAACTTACTTTTGATTTTAAAGGAGCTCACAGTTAAGAGACTTTGGAATTTTAGAGACTGTAAAGTTTAGAGATTGTGGATATTTTAGAGAGGCCTGAATTCTGAGTGTTTTGAAGAGACTTATGATTTGTTTGTTTTCAAGAAAGGGTTTCTCTCTGTAGCCCTTGCTGTCCTAGAACTCACTCTACAGACCAGGCTGGCCTCAAACTCATAAATCTTCCAGCCTCTGCTTCCCAAGTGCTGGGATTAAGGGCATGTGCCACCACCACCTGGCCAAAGGTTGAAGTTTTAAAGCATTTGAATTTTTAATTTCTGTGAGGCTTTTAGAAAGTTGGAAAGCGTTATACTTTCATATTAATATTAACATGACATTTTGGAGATAACAAGAAAAGGAAAGATTATGGTTTACTAGTGATGGCTTGTGTGTCAACTTCACAAGGTGCCAGTTGTGTTGGTCAGTTTTATGTTAACTTGACACAAGTTGGAGTCATTTGGGAAGAGGTACTTTCAACTGAGAAAAATGCCTCCATAGGATTTGCATGTAGGCAAGTCTGTAGTGCATTTTCTTGATTGATTATTGATGTGAGGTAGTCCAGAGCACTGTGGGAGGTACCACTCCTGGGCTGGTGCTATAAGCAGGCTGAGCAAGTCATGGGGGGCAAGCCAGTAAGCAATGTTCTTTTAAGAGTTTTGCTTCAGTTCCTAACTCCTGGCTCCTGCCCCACACCCCTCAGTGATGGACTGTCATCTGGAAGGAAACAGTCCTTTCCTTCCCAAGGTACTTTTGGTCACAGTATTTTATCACAGAAATAGAAAACCTAACTAGGACTAGGATGCACTCATCTTTATCTGGTAGTAGGAACAGAAATTAGACATTGCTAACTAATAATCAACTCATGGGCAAGTGAGGTGATTGTAGAAGTTGTTTAGCTTCCTGGGTTGTCAGGAAAGTCAGCGCTTGACTTCCTGGGCGTTTCATGGTTTCTCCGTTGTCTATCGTAGGTATGGGCTCATTTCTGGGCAGACAGCTACAGGCTGTAGGTCAGAGTCCTGTGTCTTTTATGGTCAAGCCATTGGCTATAATATACCTTATTATGGATCCAATAGTATTAATATCATAAGATGTTTACATACACAATACAGATGTATCTCACAAACATGATGTTGTAAGCCAGACAAGATACACGCCACCCACTTTGCAGTATCAAATCAAGCAATGTTAATGTATAATGTAATTGTCCTGTGCAGTTCTTGGGCTGTGACTGTCAAGAGTAGGAGATGATGTAGCTCTGAATATTAGAACCCAGCAGTATGAGACTGTTTCTGTACTTAGTGAAGACTTCAACAAAACACTCGAATGGATCATGGGGCAAGCAATCCATGGCACTTTAGCATGAGGGCTGCAAGACTGAAAAGAAGGTGTCTGGGTGCTTTCTTTCCACATTTTTTCTTAGGGATGACCTTGTATTTCCTCCCACCTGACCCAGAAGAGCTGTCTTCCTCCCAAAAGCACTATAGTGATGCATACTATCACTTGGGTGGCCTTGGCAGTGTCAGGATGAACAATGGAGCCAAGCACAGAGTGGGTGAATGATGCTTTGTGGGCAGCGTACTGACAGCAAGCCCGAGATAGAAAGACATGGAGGTTGTGCTGGCACCCTAGGGTAGGCACAGAACTCTCTAAGGGAAGAAATGGCTCCTCATCAATGGAGCTAGAGTAGAGACTTCCACAGTAGACAGGATCAAAGTGGCATTGTAATAGACACACTAATGCCTCTGCTGCAGCCTGTGCATTCTTGTGTATGATCTGAGGATGAACAACTAACTGTTGTGTGTCCTGGAGCTGCTTAGACATGCAAAGCACCTGGTTTGTCCAGGCTATCCCAGACTGCTTCAACCAAGACCTGTGGGAGTATGGGAAGGCTAAAAAATGCTGCTTCAGCCCTACTGATGACACCACTTCTCCAGTGGGCGTTGCTCCTTTCCCACCAGCCTAATACGATAGGGGTCCCCCAAGCCTCAACTAGAGTCCCCATTCTCAGCTACACTCCTTTCTGAGCATCTCAGCTAAGTTCCTAGTGCTAGTGGAAACCTTTCCTATTTCCTGGCAAGTCTATTTCTAGTCAGCATAGACAGAGATGGCAAAGGCAGACCAAAGAAAGAATTCCATCCAAGTCTAGCTTGGGAGTCAGTGAGTTTATTGGGAATATTTACAGGAGCATGGGTAACTTGGGCGCTACATTACCCAAATGCTCACCCCAGGAGGGGTGTCACAGAAGTCCTCTGTGCACCTTGCAAGTCAGTGCCTCCCCTGGACTCTCTTTCTTTCCCTGCAATTGTGTATTGTTTGTATGAACTGGGAGAAGGACCTCCAGAGACCTGTGTGTCATGATCCTGACTCTTAGAACTTTCTTGTGAGTTTCCAGAGTGTTCCTCCCCATCCTCCACAAGGAGATATTTCCATCTGGGGGGAACAGCACGACATCTACTTACTTTCCATGTACTTTACATGGCTTCTCTCTGTCTTTCACAGAAGCTGAGTGTGTGCCCCCCATTCCACATGCCCCGCCTGCAGCAGAGAATGGCTTCCATACCTGGGGCCTGCACCTGAACACACCCTGCCAATGCCCCTGACAGCAATCATAGGAGGATGCACCCCAACTCTTTTCCACGTAGAAGTGGCTGAGAGGAGTTCTATAGTCCCTTTAGACTCACCAAGCCAGAAAGGAAGAGACTACAAAGGTTTTCATGTCTCATACAGTAGACCCCTAAGAGATTCAATTTGCTCACTGAGTGCTCAAACTTGTTACTACTATTATTTAAGTTTGCTAAAGTGTCACAGTGTATAATAATATAGCAAAATATAAATGCTTAATGTGTAGAGCACCCCCTCTCCCTCAAACCATTTAACATCTACCTATCTGTCTTCAAAATCCTCCAGTTTTGCCGTAGTTAAGTAAGAGTGATGGTGAGATACAAAAATTCCTGTCTTACAGAAGTTAACAATGCATAGCACATGATGCCGAACGCTCCAAACAAATATGCTTTTAAGAAATCCTCCAGAAATATGCTGAAATGCATGCAATTACTTTGTTTTTAAGTTTTCATTTATAATGAGTTGTAGAAGACTTTAGCTGACAATAGGTGAGGAATGAGATGTTGAAATGGAGACTCCTGGTACAGTGGAGACATAAGGGACATGGGACTGTAGTGCCAGGGCCACCTTTGGGTGTTTTGTACCTTCTTAATGCTGCCTGGAAGAAACAGCTGCTGTGAAGGGAGAGGAAGACTCCTTGGGGTAAGGGATCGTGAGAATTGGCCATGAGGGCTGGCCAGCTGGAGTAAGAGCAGCCCAGGAGGAACAGGGCAAGTATGGCTCAGGGTTATTGATGGGGAAGTAGGCACTAAGAGCTTAGAGAGTAGATATGTGCCCAGCTCGAGTGCTTTCTAGGCTTATCATAAATATAATGGTTTTGTGTCTTTTATCTGGGAACTGAATGGTTGAAGATGGGGTAGAAGCCTCCAACTGAGGATTAATATTTACCACAACACTGCTGGGTCCCTTTGAGTTTAGGGAGGCTGAAAAAGCTCAAGTGATTGAAAATGTGATCTAGCTTGGCCCCTGAACTTGAGCTGCCACACAATTTAATTTTTTCAAGACAAAGTTTCTCTGTGTACCCCTGGCTGTCCTAGAACTCCCTCTGTAGACAAAAGTGGCCTTAACTCAGAGATCCTCCTGCCTCTGCCTCCCAAGTACTGGGATTAAAGGAATACACCACCATTGCCCAGCAGCACCCAAAATTAAAACCGACTCCAGGGTCCCACCAGGGATTCCAGCCATACCCACCTGTACCTGAATGCTCCAGACATGCTATGGTTCTGTCCCTTGCTACCCAGAGAAGGAGCAGGAGTTGTGGCTGCTCTGTGAAAACTCATGCTTTGGAGTGCGTGGGGGCCATTTTGGGGATGCTAAAGTCAGGCACAAGTCCCTCCTCCTGTCTGTGGCATGTGCCTCGTGCCACTCCAGTGGCTTCCTGGGCCATGCTGGCCTGGTGTTCATGGTCTTCTCTGTGTATCTGAAAACCTCGGGGCCCATTCCACCCTCCTGCATACAGAAGCTGCTCCCCACAGGTCCCATGAAGCAGTAGCATTGCTTGGCCTATACAAGGAATAAATGCTTAAGCCTCAAATCTTTTAAGAGTTCCCAGACAAAGCAGGAACTCCAGAAGTTTCCAAATGATAAGCTTGACTATGAAAAATGGATTATCAAAAAAGCACCAGCCATGGGGTGGTACAGATGAAGGGAAGACATCCTGGAGAGTTCTCCATACAGGAAGATGTGTCTAAATGACGTCACAGTGGAGCAAGGTAGGCTGGCACAGGGCTGAGACATGTAGCCACAACCCCACCCAACACACCACCAGTGAGGGCCTGTGCATTTCTTGCACTTGACAGTTAAGGGTTTGAACATAAGGCAGCATTGCCTTTATCATATTCCATAAAAATAGCAATTTGCTCCAGTCGTTGTAGCCCAGTGTTGAGGGTGGCACGTGCCTGATAACGGGAGGAGGGTGACAGATCGGCCTGAGCATGGGCTTCGGCATCTTGCTGGGAAGCATAATAAATTGTGCAGAGCCAAGCAGAGGACAGGGCCGGTGTGACTCCACCTCCAGTAGCCAAATAACTCAGCCCCGGCTCCGTAATTATGCTGTGTGAAAATATGGGATTAATTAGACGGCACACGCATACACTGTCGTGTCATTAAAGGCTGCCTGTGCTCTGAGCTGCTTCTGGCTGCCTCCAACACGAAAAGACAAAGTCTCCTGTTCACACTCCGGCTTATTATCTTACTTAAGGTCACTTAAGCTGCCTTCCCTGGGCGGGCCGTGTGCGTGGCCCTTTGTCATATTAATTTCGTTATTTTTACCTGCTCTAACAAAGGCTGTGCAGAAAAAGGATGATTTTCAGAAAAAAAAAAAAATCAGTTTGAAGCCTGGAAAGATGGGAGGTGGGAGGTAGGAGGCAGGAGGCAGGAGGCAGGAGGCAGGAGGCAGGAGGCAGGAGGCAGGACCTCTGCCTCAGGGGTGCCTCCAAGTTCAATTCAGAATTAACTATTTAGAATCCTCTGACTCCTGGTGCTACAGGAAGCAGGCATGGACACATGTCTTTCAGCAGGGACATGGAGCAGAGCCTGGTATGAGGAAAACCATGGGTATGTCCGACAGAGAAGCTCTCCAGAACCATGGTCACACGGCCTTTGTAGCTGGCTCCCAGAGGCTCTGAGGTATCCAGTTCACAAGGCTTGGTGGTACTGTTTGAGGAACAGGCTCTCAGTGACTGGGGAATTTGATCAGACCCTCAGCATCCTCTTGAAATGCAGCTGTCAGCTGAAGGTGGCACAGCTCCTTCTGCAGACAGAGCCATTGGCTGCACATACTGTCCTTGCAGCAGATGGCCAAGGAGCTACCACCATGGATGGGCCTGGGACAGCACCATCTTTAAGGAGCCTGCACAGAACATTCTGGAAAGACCCAAAGAAGAATGTTTCCAACAGAGGCAGAACTTCCCAAACAGATCACTGCTTACATCTCACTCACACGTGCACACTCAGACATTCTCTCATATACACTCAGACACTGTCTCACACACAAATACTCTCTCTCTCTCTCTCTCACACACACACACACACACACACACACACACACACAGACATTCCCTCATTTACATATGCACACCCTCACACACATGCATAGATACTGTCTCACGCACATAAATGCAAATACTCATATGTGTAGATGTATAGGCACATGCCTATAGATCCACCAAGTCACACATGTGCACCTGGGTTCATAGAGGTACATAAGTTAACATATGAAGTCTCCTTAACTTTACACTCATACATGTGCAGGTTTATATGTATGAATTCACATGTTTACCAGAGGATGAGTACACATTGCTTACACTTGTTCACACATGTTCACGTATGTGTTTGTTACATACGTTCACAAACACACACACTCGTACATACATACATACACACACACACACACACACACACACACACACACACACATATGCATACTCCAGGGTGTGGGGAGGCTCAAGCTGTCTTGATGAACTTCCCTCCATTTTTTGGGCCAGGGGCCCACATTTCTGGAAAGAAGCTGGAGAGCTTAGAACAGACTGGATTTGAAACTGAGGACGGATTTTATGTTCAGGATTTGTTTTTGGTTTTGTTTTGTTTTATCTCTAAGCCTCAAGGGTGAGATTTTTATCTTTTTATTCTTTTTTTTTTAAAAAAAAAAAACCAACAAAACCTTATTATTAGAAGTTGCAAATAAAAAAAAATCATCACACACTGAAATGAATCCAACCCAAGACGACAGGGCTAGCTCTTGTTGGAGTTTTCAGAGTTTTCATAGGGGAAAGTACCACCCCTCCCCACCATGTTAGGCTGTGAGCACACACCTCTCAGCTTCTAAAACAGAAGCTCCAGGGGTCCTCTTCACTCAGTTCTACCAAGAGCCATTGTGAGCAGCTCTATCCCTGAAAATGGACTGGGAGGGTGAGGGAGTAGGCCACAAAGGACTGAGGGGCACCAGAGAGAAGACATTCAGCGATTAGAAAATAAGGTAATTTAAGCTGAATTACCCTCAGGATGACCTTTGCAGTAGGTAATAGGCAATCTGAGGCAGGCGGAAGGAGCTGGAACTCAGCAGAATGAAGTCAGCCTTGTGGCTTGAAAAATGGGAAATCCAAGAGGGGAAAGAGGAGTGAGGCTAGTGCAGGATGTCAAAGGCGGGCTGGCGGGCGAGAAGCCATTATGGAAGGAAGGTGAGAGTCCTTAGCCAAGGCAGAATGATTATAGGAAAGTTCTCAAAATTAAAGAGACTCTTTTTTTTTTCAAAAAGAGAGAGGCTTCATAGGACACGTCAATAGAAATGATGCTGTCGCCTAGAATGATTGCACTGTGGACTGGGATGACAGAGCTGCCTCCAGGCCAGAGGGTTCCAGTCACAACTCTTCCGGAGGATTCTTTCTTCCTTCTTCCTTCATTGGCAAAACAACAGCTGCAATTTGATTCTCCTGGATTCCTTTCTGGTCACGTCTCCCTTCAGTAGGATTTGATTTCCTAACTGAGGTCATGAGCAATTGTTTAAAGGATGTCTGTCTGTGGTAACAACTATGTTAGACTACCACCCCAAGGCTTTGGGCCGCTTCTGAGGTGAAATGGTAAGACCTCCCTCCTGTTTCCCTAAGGAAAAAGGCCTTACTGAAGTTTTGAGAGCTGAGTGTTGTAATTTCTGTTTGGGATTGACCTGGTGCCACACAGCTGTCTCAGCAGATTCTCCCTGTCCACCTCAGCATTTGGTTGGGTCCCCGTGAGTGATGTTTGGACACTTAACTTGGGATGACCTGGAAAGACAGGAGCCTGCTCACCAGTTGTTTAATGTTGGTGGTAAAAGTACACAGAGCTGAGCGTCAAGACGTCACTTCCAGGGATCTAAGAGGAGTTGGGGGAGGAGAGAGCCTCTCTAATCAAAACATTATATTTAAAAAGGCAACGAAAATGAGCATTGACCTTTTAAAGCGTTACTTCCTGCCAGTGAGGAAGAGTGGAGATAAAAAAGCTGATGTGTATAAAACATCCCTCTGAAAGACTGATGTGAAGCCGAGACTTGGAAGGAGTTGGCTCTCTAGAAGCGTCTAGAACACAAACGCAAAGCTTGAGTAACCTGGAAGGTCTCAGAGAGTGTGTTTGAGACTGTAACAGCACAGCTTCCTCCACAAATGTAGAGGAGTAGAGTGGCAATCATATGTCCACAAATCCTGTAATGTTACCGTAAAAAGATGAGGCCAAATTCCCTGTCCCTTGACTGAACTTTTCAGAGCATTTCTAGCAAATAGAACAAGGCAGGAGTAATGGCGTGAAATGGTGGAGGCCAGCTTCAAAAGGACACTGGAGACTCAGCTTCTCAGGTCCCTTCCTCTGAGAAAAATGTCCCCATTTTTGAGGTCATCTATGCATGTCTCATCCTTGGAGTGGTTCCTCCAGCCCTGTCATGTCTTCAGACGACAGTAGACCCTGCTGATCCTTTGACCTTGAGCTGGGACCCTATGGTGTAAGTTAATTAAGATTCAAAAATGCACAATGCTTATTGTCATGGTGGTAATGTCCCAAATAAAGGTAATGATGGTGACTACTGGGCTCATGATTATAGTAGGGATAATGGTAGTGAAGATGGCAATGATGATACAGGCATTGATGATGGTTATGATGATGATAAATGTGGTGATGTTATCCCTATGGAGATGGTGATGATGGTGATAGTGACGATGATGCAGAAGGGACAAAGATGGCATTGATAACTTACATTTTTGAACACTCGTTCTTCGTTGGGCACTCTTATAACTGCTTTCCTATCTTAACTCATAAACTTATGAGGGTGAACACATTCAAGAGACGTTAAGGGACACATTCAATAAATAAAGATCTGTTGGTGCTTACAAGGAGTTCCCAATGCAAAGATTATCCAAACAAACACATTTCTCCCTGCAGAATCATGATATCTGTTAAGTTGCAGATTTCCACACTCATGAGTTTATTTTTCTCCCCTCAAACCTGCAGTGAGATCCAGGAATCATCATTTTAATAAATATCCCAAGAATGTCTGATGCTAATGGTTTAAGGCAGTGATTTCCAAATGCAGGCTGGTTCGCGTGTGTGTTAAACTAGCTCAAGGGTGGGGACAAAGGGAATGAGAGTACCGACTACCAGCATACAGAGCAGCAAGGTAACGCCTGCTTTGTGTGCTTCCTTTCTTCTGTGTCTAACATGTGGGTCACAGGGAGCTCAGTCAGTTTCAGATTCACCAGACTAGGGCATACACTTTGACAAGGAAGCACAGTTTGGCACCCAGGATTGGTCACCAGTGAGGTGCCGTGGATAGTCAGTACACCTGGCTTGGTTGGGTCAATTAAGTCAAAGGAGTTTCTGTAGGGGAAGAGTATTTCCAGCTATCAGTTTTCAGTGTCAGTGTGGGACTGGGTCACTTCTTGGAGTACCTGTGTTACCAAGATGCTTCCTTCTTCTCTCATGATGCTTTCTTCACCTTCAGGTTGGAGCAGAGCTCCAGTACACCTCTCTCTACTGATACTTCTTTATGCAGGCAATGGAGAGCTAGTGTGTTGACCAAGCAGGTCAGATCCAATTTGTGCTGAGCTGGTGATTCTGGGCGTGAGAGGCCAGAGGAAAGCAGCAGGGTGAGAGGAGAGCCTGTGACTATACCGATGGTTCTGGTGACACAGTTCAGAGATGGTGACACGTCAGCCAGTCTCCTCTTTAAACTGAAGTGGTAGGTGAACCCTCAGCCAGCAGGGGCATAGGGGCTCCCCAAGGGCAAGGCCCAGTCCCACTTAGTGGCCATGAAGTTCCCACCCTTTCCTAATTCTCTGGAACATGGTGTTGGGTGCTTGGAATAGAAATCTAGAAGGCTGGCTTTAAAGGTTATCTCTTGTGTTGTCATGGGATGGAAATCAAGAACTAATGCCTACAGTTGAAGTCTATACTTTGGGGAATTAAAGGGGAAAATTAATGTTCTTTACTTTTCCAAGATCGGAAGTAGTTGAAAAATAAGATGTCAAGGATGTGTTAGTGTTTCTGCTAATAATCTGATTATAAGTGTCTGGCTTTAAACACAAAGCTAACAATGCCATCAACTTACCCCATCAGTGTCCCCTTCCCACACACAGTGTCCGCTCTGGGGGACACCCAGTGGCATGCTTGACTCAGCCAAGCAGATAGTTCCTTGGGACAGAAGGGGTGAGAGAAGAAAGCCAACCGAGTTTACTTGGCCTCTATCACATGAAGCCCAGCAGCTATCTTCATATCTGAAGCTCAATGCTTAGAGAAGAAAGGGTCACCCATGTTGGGTGTTAGCATTTTCCCTCTGAGAAATGAGGCCACATATTTAACTCTTTCAATTTGACTGCTGCTGAGAAGGGCTGGGAGCAGGCTGCAGACCTTGGTGGTGTCATATATGCCCTAGAAGATGGACTTCAATACGGAGTCCTGACACCAGCCAGTTGGCCAGTTGCTAGTGCAGCAAAGTCTGAGATGACTCACATGAAGTTAATTCCTCATTGGCACAGGTGTTCTTTGGGTGGGAAGATGCACGATTGCCCAAACTAAAATGATGTCAGACACATCAGCGGTCAGGAAACCTGGTAAGCCTGAGGCCCAGCACCCTTCTGCTCTGGAGCATAGCTACTGCCCTCCTGTGATGGTGAGTCTCATTCTCCACTCCTTGCAGTGTTGTGCTGCAGGAAATATCCCCCACTTCCTGGTCACACCAGAGATGTGCTTTCATTATTCTCATTCGACACATTCAAAGTGAGCCATGCAAATAGATTCAAGATGGCAGAGTAGGTCAGCAAAACCATCTGAGATGCAAAGAGCTGGTAACATCTGAGTGCTCCTGACTATTTAAATACATCATTAGGAAAGTTATTCAGTATACAATAGTATGTAATTTTGTCTCTTGCTCAGATAACATGGCCAGTTTGATTATTACATAGCTAATTGGTAGGAATTACTATCAGTTCATCTGAAGTTACAGACTCAATTACTTCTCAATAGCAAAAGTTGTGTGTGTGTGTGTGTGTGTGTGTGTACACGCACGCACATGTGTGCATGTGTGTGAATCCATGCACATTTTCCAAGCAAGTCATTACATGGACTGTGGGTTGAAAATCTCTTTGTTTGGACATCTTGCACTGTGGCCAGTGATTTGGCAATTTCCTGATGTTACCAGGCTTTAAAGCAAAGGGGGAGTGAAGCATGGCTTAGAGCCAGCCAGTCAGTCAAGCATGGTGAGGCAAATGGGCATCCAGTTCAGTGAGAGAGGGAAGTGTCACTTGTTTTTACAACAGAGGATCATTTGCTTCCTACTACATTAGTACATTATGTTTTTCTAATGATCAGAAAATCAGCACTAGTCAAATATTAGAGGTGAAGTAATTCTTAGCAGAGAGGGGCAGCACCCAGCTCTTTTCTTACTGTCCACTCCCCAGGGAGCTTTGTGTTCTGTTTTGGCTCTACCTCCAGGGACTCTCAGACCAGTTCGATTGCTGTTCTGTTTCTCCACCCAGTGGCAGCTGCTCCACCTTCTCCCAAGCTTTCCAAGCCCACCCCCACCCCCAAGCAGCCTTCTAGCACATGGCTGCTGTTTGCTTTCTGTCTCCCTCTATGGCTAGCTGGGGTAGGGAGTGAC
Organism: Rhynchomys soricoides; assembly: GCA_019843965.1. Taxonomy (NCBI): domain Eukaryota; kingdom Metazoa; phylum Chordata; class Mammalia; order Rodentia; family Muridae; genus Rhynchomys; species Rhynchomys soricoides. Next base: position 431,362 of record JADRCH010000107.1, on the reverse strand, counting down.
CAGACTGGAACATTTTTCCCACCCAGGTAAGCAATGGCAATGCAATTTGCAGACACTAGAGTTGGTATGTCAGTCTCAGTGTCTGTTCCCACGATGAAGGAGTCTGTATTCTCAACATCATTTTCCTCCCTACCCTCAGTTATGAGATGGTTTGTATTAAATTCATATTCATAGTGTGAAGATCAAGACTGCGAATATTGTTCATGGACAAACCAGGTATTAGATGGTACTAACACTTGATTTTTGTATGCTTATTTATTTTTCAGACATTAATAACTACCTCGCCATTCTTATCAGCTTAGCTCATTGCATGCTCTACTCATTTGTTCTAAACCATCTACACCTTCATAATCTATTTTCTATACATGTCAGTATTACATCAAATCATTTCTCTAAAAAGTTATGTGTGTGTGTGTTTTGCCTACATGTATGTCTGTATATCATGTGCATACTTGGTGGCCACAGAGGCCAAATGAGAGCATCAGATCCTCTGGTACTGGAGTTACAGGTGGTTGTGAGCAGCTATGGGGATGCTGTTAACTGAACTCAGGTCCATTGGCAAGAAGCCAGTGCTCCTAACCAGTGAGCCATCTCTTCAGCCCATTGTTTCTTTCATTACAGCTCCCCCTGGATGTGCTCTGATAACCATCACCTTGTGCATTTCCTCTATCTCTCCTATGTCTGTCTTTTGTTCCTGAATCCTGGGACTAATCAAGTTTCTTCCAGAAAATATTTTTCAGTATCTTCATGAAAAGGGAACAGAGAGGTAAATCTTCAGAGAGTTGGCGGATCTGATAGTCTTTATTCTATCGTTGCACTGGTTGATAGTTTAGTGGATATAGGATTCATTGTGGCAACAAAAGAGGCCACACCCACACCCACACTAGACCATCTGTTTTGGTGTAAGGCAGTTACCCTGAGCTGGCCATTTATTGAGACATTCCTTCACCAGGGCTCCTGGATCTTGACAGTGTAGCTGGACTGCTACAGGCACAGCTATGCAGCTTAAAAGCAAAAAAGTCCTGGAAAGATGGACAGATGCAGCCCCACCTCCATGGGCTTACAGTTTCCACAGTGCAATGTAGTGATAGTCTCAAGGAGGTGGAGCTGCAGAGGATAGCTAGCTCCATGGGACATCATTTCAAAGTCACTAAGAAATGGGATCTCAGCTGAAGTCACACTGTGAAGAGTAGACACCTACCCTGAATGAGGCTGCTGGGGTCTTCACTACCTCTGCCTCCACCTTCATCCATACAGTCAGAAGAGGGTTTGAACTGAGTGTCTGTTTTAGTTAGGTTTTCCATTGCCGTGAGGAGACACCATGACCAAGGCAACTCTTACAAAGGCAACCATTTAATTTGGGCTGGCTTACAGGTTCATAGGTTCAGTCTATTATCATCACGGTGTGAAGCATGGCAGGCCGAAAGCAGACTTGATGCTGCAGGAGCCAAGAGTTCTCTGTCTTGATCCTAAGGCAATCAGAAGGAGGCTGTCTTCCACAGGAAGCCAGGAGGAGGGTCTCTTCTGCACTGGGAAGGGTCTGAGCATAGGTCCTCAAAGCCCACCCCCACAGTGCCACACTTCCATAAGAATAATCCCTATTCCAACAAGGATGTACCTCCTAATAGCGTCACTCCCTTTGGGTCAAGTACTCAACCACATAGGCCTATGAGGGCCGAACCTATCCAAACCACCACAGTGTCCATTCTTCAGGCAGCCTGCACTGTCCTAGCTTACTTCAGAAGCCCCGAAGGAGAGCCTGGGAGTGTGAAGCTGAAGGGTACTGAGATAGAAAAGAAAAAATGATGAAAAGGCTCTGAAACTTACAGGAAGAAAAGCAACAGACACAGCACACGCAGGTCCCAGGTCACACCATTGCCATACGGCAGAGCCTTCACAGCTTGGTACCGCACCATGAAGCCTGAGCTTGGTATTCCCTCAGAGACCACAGGAAGACACTTGCCACCATTGATAGGACATGCAGTGGTCTTTGAGGTGGCTCACTGGAGCTAGGTTATCTTCATACTGACTTGACATAATAAACAACATTTCTGGGTCCTTGTAGCTCTGAGTAGTCTGATACCACCTGTCTTAGTCAGGGTTTCTATTCCTGCACAAACTTCATGACCAAGAAGCAAGTTGGGGAGGAAAGGGTTTATTCAGCTTACACTTCCACATTGCTGTTCATCACCAGAGGAAGTCAGGACTGGAACTCAAGCAGGTCAGGAAGTAGGAGCTGATGCAGAGACCATGGAGGGATGTTTCTTACTGGCTTGCTTCTCCTGGCTTGCTCAGCTTGCTTTCTTATAGAACCCAAGACTACCAGTCCTCAGATGGTACCACCCACAAGGGGTCCTCTCCCTTGATCACTAACTGAGAAAATGCCTTACCGCTGGATCTCATGGAGGCATTTTCTCAACTGAAGCTCCTTTCTCTGTGATAATTCCAGCTTGTGTCAAGTTGACACACAAAACCAGCCAGTATACCACCTTTACTCAGAGAAGCCATGTGAGACCCTTTGATTTCAACTTCTTTGGTGACACTTGGCTACCAGAGTCAATCACAGACTGCATTATGTTTCCGGTGTCCCCTTTGAACCATCTATGAACAGCTGTCTGTTCTTGGGGCAAGTGACAGAACCTCTCTATTCCTAAACTCTATTCTCAAAAGACAGAACACAGGGACACAGTATGGGCACAGGGAGTCCCACTTATGGGCTCACGTGAGGAAGTCATAGTTCTTTCAAGACCCAGACTGAACTTTGGTCTTTAGCTCAGGATCACACCAGCACATCTGCCATCTAGGTCTGCAGAGTCTTCTGGAATAGTTTCAGACTCATGGCTAGCAAGTACATCCTGTAGGGCTACTAGAGTCCCCTATAATTAGAAGACTTTGTGTGTGTGTGTGTGTGTGTGTGTGTGTGTGTTGTACAGTAGGGTCATGAGCACCATAGGTCTTCTTGCTTTCATGTAAGGACTGGAGACTCTGCCCAGTACATGCGTCCCTGTCTTCTGACAGAGGCTGACAATTTGTGGCAGATGTATTCAGGGGACATACCCCTTCTACTCCTCCCTCGCCCCCAAGAATTATTCTATAAAGATGGATGGGTCCAGATGCCGAGTATATTGGGAAGTTGAAGGTGTGAATTTCAGAGTTGACAGACTGGGTGTTCCTCCCTCCCCTTAATGCTCTTCCCTAGTCCAGTTTTCTCCTGGGACAGTACTGATATGCTGCTGTGCTATGGTCCAGGGCCACCAGGCATATCCTTGTTTGCTTGGCTTTGTCTCTTGACTTCTCGCCCAGTGTCAAAGATCTTTCTCCAGAAAAGAAAATGTCACAATCATTCAAGATGAAAAGATCAAGTTTCTTTTCATAACATGCCAATAATGAATAGCTATTGGAGTGAATAGCACTGGCCCAACACCTTAGGGCAGAAAGAAATCAGTATGTAAGCAAATAAAAGTCTTAACAAGAACAGGTTTAGCCTGGTGCTGTGGGAATAAACTTTGATGTTCTCCTTGTGATGATGATGATGAACGAAGCTACACCTATAAAAAGCCAGAAGACCCCTTACTGTGTCTAACATGTCTGTGAACCTGGTGTGACCTTTGTCATGAGGTTTAGTTCCAGAGCTCTTCATCAAGAAGTGTTCTGGGACATGGTGAGAATGTGATCAGACCGGTTTGACCAAGGGACTATAGGATCAGGATGCGTTTAATTTACTTTCTTCAGAAGGGTTGAGGAGCCTACAGAAGTAGAAAGGAAGGCAACTAAGAAAGTCAGAATGGAGGGAAAATGGAAACTCTTGTCTTAACCTCCCCACTCCTTCTGGATGGTTCTCTGAGAATATTCAGTGTGTCACCTGGGTGAGGCACCAAGAACAACAGGACAAATGCAGGGGCTTGGCTCTGATGTTGTACTTGGAAACAGTTCAGGCATAGTGGCCTGGACTCTGCAAAATAAAGGTAGGGAGGGGACACAGTCTGGTAGGACCCTGCACTTGAGGTAGGAAAGCCAGTGTCTGAAGGAACAAACCCAGTGAGGGTGACTGCTTGGTGACTATGCTGTTGTGAGTACATCCCATGCCCTAGACATTTTCATGGCTGAGAAACTGTACCCTGTGCAACCAGTGTGAATCCTCCACTGTCACCAAAACCCACTCAGTCCCTAGCAGTGCATTAGGAAAACTGTCTTGCAGTGGTTTACGTGTTACAACTGGTGTCACAACATCTTCTATCTTCAGTAGCTATGCAGGGCAAAGCTGAGTAAGGATCAAGCCAGGGGCTGCATCTCCTGCTAGACCATGGCCAGTTGCTGTTAACACTTCAGAGGCTGCAGAGACCAGGTAGCAAGATGTCCTTACTGCTCTGTAGGAGCCAGGCCACTGGCTGGATGAATGTCACCCAGAAAAATTTTCACTAACCTGGTACCCATTTTGGGAAGGAAAAGTAAGTACCTTCCTGTGTGTTGGCTAAATCACCCACTTAACAGGTCATTTGAGCAATAAAGTGAGAAATGGGAGAAACCTGGCCATGGAGGAGGGCCCAGATGCTCATGTTTATCCTGGTTGTAAATTATCTTTTGGTGATGGTGAAAGTCATGTTGAAATTAGGTCACTTTAAAAGAATTTATTAAAAGGTATTGCACATGTGGGTCATAGAGGAAGCACATGGTTCTTTGCTGGGGATATGAGGCTTGATTTATTGAACTTTGGGAATGGTCTTTGAGACCACATTCTAGGGCTTCAAACTCTGGCCACTTCTGGGTAAGTTTCTCAGCTTACACAGAGTTTGTCCCAACTGCAGGAAGAGAAACCAGAAACCTGGTGGGGGAAGGGCTTAGCTCTGGAAAGCAGAAGGGCATTGTGTCAGCTCCCTTCTTAGGTAGGAGATGTCTAGGACCTCCTACTTCACTGGCTTTGCAAACCAAGGACCTAAGAGAAACAGGATTATCCCAGTAACGCCTTGAGGATTACAGTGGCGCCCTGTGTTTTGTAATTGCTGAATAGGCACTGGTCCTCATCCCCAAATTCCATATGCCAATCCTCCCAGGGAAGCCTAGAAGCCACAATAATCAAGGTAAAGCTTATTATACCCTTGTTTCTTTAATTCCATTTAAAGACATTAAGACAAAGCTTAGTTTTTCTTGTTAGGCTGAAAGTGGCCTTTCTGGACACAGCAGGGCAGGATAGAGTTGAAAGTCAATGCCTTAGGTATTCATGGAGCTGTCTTTTGGGCCCTTCCAGAGTTTCCACAGTCAGTAGGGGCTTTCGGCCTTCCCATCAGAGATATAGGCAAGAAAGTGGGTAGTGCTGCCTCAGGCACAGACACAAACACTCCCAACCAGATTGACGGGCCTTCCCAGGCAGCTCCTCTACCCTTTCTTTATCTCCAGTTATAAAAGCAGTGCCAGGTTTTCTCGTCAGCCACAGCCATGTCTCCAAATGGCTTTTCAGTGTCAGGCCCATCAGGAAATTAACTCATCAAGCAGTGACAGCTGCTAATTTTTCCCCTTCCATGTCAGATGGATCGCCCGCTGGAGCTAATCATGAATCACCCATCCCTGATTAGAAGGTGCTTCCGAAACATATAACTGCCAGCCCAGCTAACTTTTTCTCCATGTAAAATGATATCACCCTAGAGGAGTAGAAAACGAATTGTATTCTCCAACATGACGGAACAGAAGGCTGCTTAAGTTACCTTGTACCCTCCTGTATTATGGGCTAATATTATACAGTGAGGGAAGAGACAGGCACTGTTCGCTGCTGTGCTAACTGAATGGCCTTTCCTGCTCTCTAGTCCTGGTTGACTCCTCCTTTTTTCTCCAAGAAACAAGTGTGACAGAGGTGGGATTTTCTAGATGCCGAGTAGTGGGAAGTGGGTTAGGCTCCTCACAGAGAAACTGGGTGGGACTAGGCCATTAGTCAGTCTGTGTTCTAGGTGGAGATGGAGCTAATGGAGTAAGCTTCACCCTCCAGCTTCTAGCTCTTTGACAATTCCTTTGCTTGAGTAAACTTCCGTCTAATGTATCTACAGTCCTTTGAGGACCTCCCTTAAAGAATCCCGTTAGCAAGAAGGCTGCTAATTGGCCAGGTTTCCCTCTAACGGTATCTAGTGGACCTAGAAATCTAATTGGGCTCGTCATCCTCTATCTGCATCAAGTTTCAGTGCTGTCTGGTCAGCTTAGCCCGAGTCCCCTGATGTCAGAATTTCCTCTATAGAAATATTCCATCCTCACACTCAGCCCAGCTCTTCCTAAGCTTCAGAACTGAGCTCAGTTTGATCCTGAGATTTCTTTTCTTTCCTGGAAAAAAAATCTCTTGGAAGTCCCTTGGATAATCTGTGACTGCTATCTGGCCATGGTTTTTCATACACTTTCAGCTGGTCAGTGACAGGGATTCCCAAAGCTCTATGAACCCAGTCTTAGTACATGTGCTTAAATTACTTGGTCCTTCACAGGAAACCAGTATGTGAGAGCCCCAGTGCCTGCACCAGGCTGTTTGATTTACTCTGTGGCAAGGATGTATTGCAGTGAATACTGCTTAACTCTCAAGGAGGGCTGAGGCCTCTCACAAAGCTGACCGTGTGAGTCAAATGACAGCACCACACTAAAATGACCACATGTGACAGGAAGTTCTACGTCTAGAAATGGCCATTTTGCTTTGTGAGTCCCCCAACCTACCAACAGCGAACACTGTTCAACTTTCATCATGGAAGCTGAGATCTAAGCCATATCTATATGCTATGCTGACTTGAAAATCAGTCTTCCTGGCATGCAGATATCCTTGGGGCTGGATCATTCAATTGGCTGTAGCTTAATATAAACATGGTCTTCTGGGGTTACAATCTCTATGTAAAATGCCATTGGCTGGGCTTTTACTTCTGTAAAATTGTCACATTTTCTTGAAAAAGCATTAAGGAAAGCTGTGAGTTCACTGTGTCGTCTTTATAGACAACCCATGCTGCAATGAATGTCCTTTGCTCGAAAACCCTGCCATGCCTCATTATTCTGAGGCACACATTTGTGTATGTGCTTCTTAAACTTCCTAACATTCCAATAGTTGTGTAATGAGAGAGAAAAGAGAGGTAACATTAACCTAGCTCTATAGGTAATTACAGGATACAGTAGCTTGGAGAAGCTTTCGAAATCTTTCTGCGTCTACGAACACCTTCTGTAGCTTTTTTTTTTTTTAATGCAAAGACCTGCTCTTTTCATCGAGAATACAATGTGATTGCTGGTTTGACACTGCAGGCTACACTGGTTTTATGAAGGATTAAATGCCACCTGAGACATATTTATCCTAAATAAATCACACACGGTAAACTACAGCATGTCAGTGTCAGCACCCTGGACTGTGGCGGAAAGGTTAGCCATACATGGCTCTGCAAAGGTAGGAATTAGCATTGAGCCTCAGGACCGCAGGGCCGTGTGCGCCAACGGGAGAGGTGATCAAGAAGAAATATCTCCACTGAAAAACACCCCACCCCCTTTTTTAACATGTATGAGGAGCCTGGAGAGGGCCATCACTTTGTAAAGGTCACCTCTATCCTGATAACAAACGGGAGTTGATCCTGTCACTGTTTGGCAAAGACACTGTTTAAGAGGAGCTGAGTAGCCCTGCCATTTTTAGGAAGCAGGAATTGAGTCAGTGTCAAAGCTCAAGTTTTACGGAGGGAGCTGGCCCTGGAGTGGACACAGCTCAAGGCAAAGCAACCAGGAGGCCAGAGGCCAGTCCCCAGTGCTTCCTCCGGTCGCCTTAGGAAGGGAATTAAATGGAACGGATCCTGACTGAGACTGGCTTCCTGTCCTGAACCATGATCGACCATCCCCGAGTTATTTGCCAAGCCTAGATGTGATGTCACTGGGTTGCAGCTGCTGTCTACTATATATGAAAGTGGTTAGAGCAGAGGGGGACGTCCTTGGCAGGCTGGCACTTACTACATTACCAACTGTAGTTTAACGCTTTAATTTTATTTCAAAGAAAACAAGAACAATTTTGCCTTTGAGGAATAGGGCTATTTTACATTTTTGAAAACAAAACAGCAAGAGCAATGGAATCAAGAAACATCACCAGAACATCAGCCTGCATCCTGCACCTGCAGTGAATCCACCATGGAGCAGGCAGTGCTCGGGGAGGAAGGTAAGGGGTAGGTGACTACTGCAATGTTCAGTGTCAGCCTTCCCATACTCTCAAAGTCACAAATAAATCCTGCAAAAACAATACTGATACAAACAAATATTTGATATAAAAAGCAATGAATGATATTTTTCATAGTGGACATTTCATGTACAGATGTTATGAAATGAATTCAGAATGAGAATTAATTGTCTCAACCCAGGTGGATTGGAACTGAATAAACATTTCAAGACTTCTCAAACCACAGATGAAAGATTTCTCTTGTGCAGAATGGCCATGGCAAAGGAATCCACTAAAATATTTGCAGAGAGGAAATATATACATAAAATTAATTAACAGGATTCCTTTGGTCTGGGAACACCATTATCTTAAATGTGAAATCACAATAAAAAACAATGTGTTCACTGCTTCAAGATAATTTTGGTAGCTCCGATTTTTAATCGGATGTGGGAGGAAATGACAGAGCTACGTGAGTCGTAGCAGGCGCAAAGGGCTGAGGCTTAGAGACATTTCCTATTTCCTATAGGGGACACCATCTTTTGATGACTAAACAGGGAACTTATATGGGAGAAAAACCAGGGCAAACTGCTTCTCACCACTGCGGTGCTCGAGGGGCGAGGCCATCAGCAGAGGGCCCAGTGACCAGCTCTATGGCACAGGTTCATCCTGCCTACCCACTCTTATTAGGCTGTTGGGCATCCTAGGTATAGGCTTGGCTTTCTGCCCTCCTCAGGTGCCTCTTTAGTGGCCGATGTTACCCCTGTCTGAAGGGCTGTCTGAAGTAAACATGACAATGTTCAGTGGCCTCTGTGCTGGCCCCAGTAGATCTTTGCACACTGCCCGGTGCCCAGCATGGAGGCCTGCCTCATGCTTCTTGGAGCTCACTGTTTTCTCTTTGGCTCTGGATCACTGTGGCTGCTGGGGAGCCATCCTGGGTATAGATGACCATGCTTGTCAACTGTTCTGTGCTGCTTGCACCTACAGTCTCAGCACTGAGTGCAGCCCCGGCCTGCAGGATGTCTGGAGAGCTGGCTGTCTCTATCACAGTGTGGGAGTAAACCCCTGAGTCCTCCTGTATTCCTGGAGGCAACTCTGTCACAATGTAGTGAGTGGTACCCTCAGGGAAGTTGCTATTGGATTCACGGACCATGGCTTGGACCAGCTCTTCCGTTACAATAATCTGAGAGATCTCTCCTTCTGACTCTACCAGGTCCATGTGCTCAGCAGGCACCCGCAGGCCATGGGTCTCAGCCTCCTGCATGATGAACTGGGAGCCTTCTCCGGCCACCATGTGGACGGCACCCTCCTCATTCACAATGACTTGAGTAACGCCATCCTTTATCAGCTGGCTGGCTGCAGCTGTGTCACAGACCGCAAACTGGAGGACTCCCTGAACCATCTTCTTGAAGGCCACCTGGGCTCGTTCCTGAGACGTGATGATGGCTGAGGGACGGACAACCTGGGTCAGTACTTCCATTGTTGCTGGACTCTCCTGACCATCTGGGAACAACTGCGTCTCTGTGGCCTCCGTCCTGGCATGATCATGGGCTGCTTCCTGGCTGGGCAGCTGGATCAGCACATCCTTGTGGCTGGGCCTACATTTTCCCTCATGCCCCGCTCTGCTCTCCACCTCTCCTAACTCAGTGACAGCACACAGCAGTGCATCTAAGGCTGAGGAGTTATCAGATGGAGGGACTCCAGCCTCAGAGAGACTTAAGATCTCCTGTTTGGTGACCTGCTGTATGACAGCGGCACCTGGACTGAGGGCCTCATCCACACTGTGACTGTCCATGGAACCTCCCATGACAACCACCTGGGTGGCTCCGTCTGCCAAATGCTCAGGGAGAATGGGTCCAGGTACCACACTGCCCACATGCGACCCATCTTGACTTGTGGCAATGACCTGCCCATGTTCTGTGATATGTACCACCCTGGCCACTTGACCAGCCATTGCCAGTGTCTGCAGCGTGGCTGCAGCAGTCTCTTCCACAGAGGCATCCAGGGCAAACTCTCCATCATAGCCCTGGATGATGATGACCTGCTGGGCCTGCTCCGGGGATGAAGCCCGTCTCCTGCTGCTCCTCAGGGACTTCTCCTCGACAGGTGACTCCTCTGCCAGGGTGGCCGCAGTGAAGGGGCTGTCTGTCCCCACAAAGGTGGCTCCTTGTCCTTTCAGACGGCACTCGTAGGACTTGGACACGATGCCTGTGGGGACAGAGACCAGTTAGAGTACGGAAAGAGGACTTCAAGATGCAACGCAGACAGCGGGCTGCAGCGGGCTGCAGCTGGCCTCAGTGAAGGACGTGCGGCCCTCTCTGCAGAGGCGAAGGCGTCTGCGCTAGACGCACCAGGAGGCCCTCACTCGTGTGTACCCTTACGGGTGTTAGGAGATATACTCCGTCCAATGGTCATTGCTGGTGTGTAGGGTCCTGGGGTGGGATATAGACAGCTCCTTCCGTGTGATGGTTAACCCTGTTAACTTGACAGCATCTCCAATTACCCACAGCCAAACCTCTGGGCATGCCTCTGAACATGTCTGTGAGGATTATTAAGTCAGGGTAATGGAGGTGGAAAGTACCACCTGAACTGTAGGAGGCACCATTCCGTGGGCTAGGGGCCTGGACTGAACAAAAAGGAGAAGGTGAACTGAGTCCCGGCTTCATTTGCTCTGCTTTCTGACAGCACCTGCATGTGACCAGTGGCTATGCCATGATCCTGATGCCATGCCATGATCTTGATGCCATGCCATGAGGGACCGTGTCTCCCTTAAGTTGTTTCTTGTCAGGCATTGTGTCACAGCATTGAGAAAACCCCTGCACTTGGTCCCTCTCTCAAACAACAAAAGGACAAAAGGGAAAGCCAGCAGTAGGATCTTTTAACCCAAAGAAAACCTTTTCTTAACATACAAATATCAAGGATAGTACATTTGTTTAATCAGTAAACACAATGAAAGCTTTACACATTAAATTAAAAGGTATGTTACCAATAAATGCAGCTGGAAGACTTCATGGCAACAAATATTTACTGAACCAAAGTGAGAGGTAGCCCAGTGTGGCTGTGGTGAGCCATGTGGGCTGAGCACTGTGCTAGGTCCAGGCACAGAAATACAAACAAAACCCAGGGGCACTTGGAATCTGGAACCAGGTCTCTCAGAGTAGGCCTAAAGGGCAGGATCTGAGGGCCCAGGTAACAACTCATCCCATCTGTTCAGTTCAGGTGCCCAGAATGGAAAAGGAGACAGAGTCATCAAAGCTTTGCCTGCTGACATTACCACAGTGGCTCAGACACCGTGGAAGCCAGAGGACAAGCACAGTTGCAGAGATGAACAAAACACATACTCGGGCTATAGGACAGTATGGAGGGAAAGGACCTGTCAAAGACCCATGAGCTGGGCCTTCAAGGATCGGGAGACCCTAGATGGTAAGGCAGAGAGCTGTCTAGAGAGCAAAGCACAGGTTCCTGGGCATGCTCACATACTCCATGGTACAGCATATGTGGCTAGAAACCTGTTGAATGCTTTTAAACACATGGACGAGAACTGTGACATAGGGCAGCAGAGCGAGAGTTTCCAGGTCAACCTCAAGTCCCTCCTAGTGAGAGCATGGTGGCTCTTCTGAAAACACAGCAAGGCCCATGGGTATGGGCAGTGCTGACAAGGGTGAGATGGCCCAGCTCTTTTGTGGGATGAGGAGTGGACAGGGAGGAACCCTAACGACCAACTGGCCCAAGCCAGAAGGCACAGCTTTTGACCTGCCAGTCTCCCAGCCATTTTATTTCCAGCCCAGACAGTGGTTTTAGGGCCACAAGCCCAGGGCTGAGATGTCTGACCAGGATGTCAGGGTGTATGATGGATGTGGGGCACACATGTGTGTATACCTTCATGACCTCATCTAGAGGTCCATAACTCAACAGGGTAAGACATGATGTGAGCCGTCTGCTGTTTCCATAGAGATTAGAGTTCCTGTTTTCTCCACCCCCACCCCCACCTGTGTTCAACATTCCCTGCATCAGCAGCACCTGCATTTCTGACACAACTCTCTTATACTCTCAATGAACTGTGCAGGGTTTGTTTGTTTATTTGTTTTATGTGCTTTATTCTTATCAAGGGGTGCAAGGGAGACAGGATCAATACTTGAAGCTCATTATTTATTGCTGGCATCCCTTAAAAACAGCAATTTTGTTCACCACCTTGATGGTGTGCCCCAAGAAAGCTCTTTTTCAAGACCAAGTTAATCCTGAGCACAGGCGCCTGGCAGGGCCTTTGGATAGGAATACTGGTCCGGATGTGGAAGTATTCGCTAGCTGTTAAATGTTAGTTTCTGTCTTTGTTGGAGAACTCTCTTGGCTGTGGGCCTCAGAAGGCTTATTGGAGTTGCATCAACAAGAGCAGCTACACTCCCAGAAGCTCCTTCTTAGGGCTCACTTCATAGCCACAGCATACTGTGACAGGAAGATGCTGCTCAGACCAGTGCAGTAGGGAACACCAGGAGATGAGACTGTGAGAGCTAAAGGTCAACTAAACTTCCCCACAAAGGTCCTTGAAGTCCATGGATCTAGCCAAAACAACACTGTACCTTGCTTTCTCTCAGTCACCTCCACAGTGAGAATGGAGCACTGTGAGGACCACTATGTCTGGCTGCTGGGAGACAGGAGCTTCCTGGTGTGCCTCTTGGGGTTTTCACCCAGGGGTTTGGAGTACAACCCACAAGAGTCTGAAGGGCTCTTCATGGGAACCTGCTTGTGCTTGTGAGCTCTTGATGCCTCACCCAATCTTCTTCCTACTTTCCAAAAAACAAAGCCTCTCATTTGCCTAGACCAGTGCATTGCTCTATGGATACAAGAGTCTGGGTAATACAGGTGAGAGTGGTCAGCGTGAGAGTGCTAAGAAATAGCTCAAGCACAGGCAGGTCCACGAGCAGGTCTGCACGGGCAGGTCTGCACAGGCAGGTCTCCATGGCTTCACCTGCACTCATGTTGTCATTCACCGTTCATCTGTCCTCAATTTTCTTCTCTGAGAGGTCAGACGGTGTCAGTCTCTGAAGAGATCCAGCACTGAGAAGTGCCACAGACCTGACTGCATCTGTGACTGGGTTTGGGGGGTGGGGGGGCTTGGCTCCTCGTCAGTCCGTCTGTCTGTCATTCACTGGGTCCTCCAGCTCCATGTCCTGGGTCTGTGGACTCTCTTCTGGTGTGCATGCAATGTCATAACCCAGTTCTAACTTTCCAGCCTGGAATGCAGTATTTTGCTTGCCTTCCTTAATTCTGATTTGGAGTTGTTTCTGCTCATCCTTATTTGAAGGTCATGCACAGTGTAACTCACAGACTGTTTCATTCATCTGGCTCTGCCCCCAAAAATTACAAAAGAAGAGAATATTGCCTTTACAGTAAAAATCAGGAGAAACCATTTAAGTTGGGGGAAATGAGAAACAACCTATTCTTAGAAGGCAAGAAAGACCACTTGCTTGGGTCCCAGCAATCCTACAACTCACTGGAAAACTGAAAGAAAACGTCTTGGGTACAGAATGATCCTTTGAATCCCTTGCAGCATTGATAATTACGAATTCTGAACTACTTGCTCAGTTCATCTGAATCCAGAGATGGGTTAAGCTACTTCCAGACCATTAAAGTGAACTGTGTGGGTAAACACTGCTGTCAGTTGGTTCTGTGATGAACTTTAATGCCACCAACATCTTAACCTCCGGCAGGCAGCACGGCTCCAGCCAGTCCATCACAGTTCATAAGTGTGAGTGCAGGTCCGTCTTTTGATTCAGCAATTTAATAACTTCTAGTGCTGTCAGTACTGCTTTGAAAAATAGCACCTATAAAATGTAACAGCCTCAATCAGATTGAAAAAGATTCACCCATTGAAGATTCTTCCATTTCAACCATAATGAATTAATGTGGAGCGATGCAGAAGTTCAAGTGTCATTTAAACGGATGTGAATCTCTACTGTAACTTTAGATTCCAGAGTGTGATAGGCACACAAGCTCTTTCTACTGAAAATGGACTGTGAAGCTCACTCATGCAGACGGCCACATGGAGCAGTGCCGCTGGACAAGGCAGTCCTCAGATTTATCCCAGAGGCCTTGTTATGGCAGTACCTTCAACAAGCATGCAGATCTTTGACGGCCTATGGATACCTGGCTAGCATCTGTGCTATACTTATTTTTAAGACACACTGTTGGACTTCAGAGCAATGGCAGTAGCAAAGTGCCTAAACTTTGGACCTGTTTCCAGTAGGGCAAAAAGTCATGTGCAGAAATTGGGAGTGCAGTTGAAAGGCAGCCCTGTTCATGGCTATAAGACCCTTTATTGCTTATCTGTGCCCAAGTGTAGAGATACAGCTCACGTCTAAACAGTCAGAAGAGTCACTAACTCAGGTGGTAAATAAAAGAGGCTTCCTTTTTTAGCTTGAGATCTGTTTTCAGTGATGTGATTTTGGGGCTAAGCCCTGTTTCAGTAGAACACAGCAATGACACTGCTGATCCTTCTGGAAGAGCGTGCTCCAGAGCCGGAGACAAAGGCACTGGCTAGGAGATGGGTAAGTCGTGAAGGCTAGTGGTCCCCGAGCCACACTGGGGCCTGCCCCTCAGTCAGGCTCTGGGCAACTCTGCAGGAGCTGTGCACCTGACTCCTTCCTTTGTGTGTGAGCCGGGCTATGGCTCCTGTCATCATTTTCGCCCCACAGAATAAATACCTTATGCTTTTGTTAAGCTTACATTTAATTAAAATGTACAGAATTTGTGCAGTAAACTCAAATGAAACAAATAAAACAAGGCCCCCTCTCTTGAAGGCATACGTTGTGAATGAAAAATGTCATTATAGACTAAAAAATTTTGCAGTAAACAGGGCCTACAGAGAGAAGTTTCCCTGTAATGACATCCATAAAATACACAAATGGCACTTTTAGTACCATCCTGAATATGGCATTTTCTGTGCTCTACACACAATCTAAATGGTTTGATCATAGAGCATAATACTCCATTGGGTTTATAGAACAATCAATGTTCCATAAAATGATGTATTTATCCAATAGTGGGCTCAGCAGTTACTGGTCTATGACATTGTAGGACACAGGCTTGGCTCCTCTCAGCACACATGCTGGCTGTAAAACTTATCCGACACCACTTCAACAACTTCATCTCCTCTGCGGCAAGTAATCTGTGGAAGCCTCAGCTTGGTTAAAAAAAAAACTTGTAATAAAAATTCATAGAATTTTCAGGAGAATGAAGGCTGATGACAATAGAAAGGTCACATTGTGTCTGCACTCAAGGGGTCAAAGGTTGTCAGCAGTTCTAAAGCAGAAAGTAGATTTCATGCATCGTGTAGCAGATAAAGACGGCATTAAAAAGACGTGCCGTGGGGTGAGGTGCCTGCCGCCTGCGTGAGCAGTCTGAATATCCTATGGAAAGTGCTCACGCTGCAACTAAGAGCATTCACTCCCCACCCATCCGGGGCCTCCCCTCAAAAGCACTCAATGTTTACATGGTGCTCGGGCGCACTGCAGACTCTGTGCTTTACAGTCTGTGTTTGGGCTTAAGCCACTAAAGACTGAAAATGCTAGGCTGTTTCACTGTCATAATTAAAGCACTTTGAATATGAAGTGATCCAAAAAATAATACTTTTCATATAAAAACTTGGGGCACACATGACATTGTGATTCTTAAGCCATGTATAATTTTTCTTGACTTTCATTTTAAGATGTAATTTTAAAAAGAATGTTAAAAAAATCATACTTAATGTCTATTAAAATGAAACAATATTAACAGATTATGCTAATAAATTAGAGCCATATTTTAATGTCACAAAAGCTTATAAGTTTCTCAAGTGAAAGCAGGAAAAATGACGAATTAAAATTCAGTGAAATATAACCTTTTAGAAGTTTAAAGCAGGGAATCTGTTATTCTCACAATGGCAGCCAGCAATAGTTTAGCCAGTCAAATCGACGTTGATAATTGCTCTGTAATTTATTCATCTTAAAGACAGCAACCATCCTTGGCATTGTGCAGGGTGCCCGCTTCCAACCTGGCTTAAAGAGTGAGTGCTTTCCAGGCAGCCTGGTCCAGGCCACATGTGGAAAGGCCTTGTCTCTGCACAGCTTCTCATACCACAAATATGCAGGGAAGCCCTCAAATTCTTGTCAGAAAAATCCCAGCCCAGACTGTAGGACTTGACTGGGATTAAAAACAGAGCATGTGTCAGAATATAATGACAGTGTGGTGGGGAGAAACCTCCTGGCCAACATGGGTCGGTCAGTGTCTCATGCCTATTACCTCAAGAGTTAGAAAAATATGCTCTGCCAGGTTATTAAAATTCACATAGGAACAAGCAGGGTATCTGTGCTACAAAATGAAGAATTAATTTAGCTTTTTATGTACTTGTTTACACGGCCATCACAGCAGCAAGGCTTGTGTCCGAGCACAGGATTGGTTACTCTGGACCTAAAATGAGCCTCAGTGACATGGCTCACCTCAGCTGTGTGAGAGGAACCACAGCAATGACTACTTTCTCCTTACACCAGACATAAGCACACACGGGCACAGCCTGAAGAACTACAATGGAAGGTATTACGATGCCACAGTTTGATGAAGGTATCTGCTTCCCAAGAGATGAGAGAAATTATTGTCCTGTAAGAAATTAGTTGAAGTTAAGCCACTGAAAAGTTCTTCAGATATAAGCTCAAATATCAAACTCTGCAGATGCACCATCCAAGTTCCGGTGAAGGGCACACACAATGGACCAGGGCAAGCATTCAGGGCACCGCACGGTTTAACTCCTTTTTCTTAAGTCCCATCAGCACTACACTTCGTGCTGGTGGTGACAGAGACGATTATGAAAGACCTCTGAAAAGAATTCTAAGATATCCAGAAAAAAATGGAGAATAAATTTTATTTCAGGTTGGAAATATATACTTGTTCAGGTTTCTAACTTTACCAAGAATAGTCTCTGTGGGCTCAGGTATTTCCATGGGCACTGAAGGGTGACAAAGAATAAAAGACAATATTTTACCTTTAAGGAAATTCTGTATTAGATCAGACCCTTAGGTATATATTATCATTTTCATGCATGAAGATATGGCAGTAATGGGAGCTGGGCACACAAATCTCACTCAGTGAGGTGAGAGCACAGCCTTTAAGGTTATCTTGCCAGGCTTCGGGGGGTGAGGAGAGCCAGTGGTTAACTGTTTCTCTGCTGAGCAGACTCTAGGAGCTTTATCCATATGTCATGAAATACCAACTATATAACTTTGGAAATTCCACAAATGTGACAGAAATAGTGTCATCGAGTTTCACACAGTGATGAAATGGTACTTTAAAGTTAGACTATAAAGTGCTATGATCGTGTCACTCACTCATGAATGGCCGTTCTTAAAAACAGCCAGGTGACTTACCACCAGAATGCTCAAATGTCTCAAGTCCATTTGAACAAACCAAGGGAGAGGTAGGGCCTTCCCTAAGTGGGGAGCCCAGTCAAGCATCAGCAGGGGGAGGGAGAGGTAGTGGGGGATGTCCATGCTTGCACCTGTACAGGTGCCTCTCACATTCTAGACATGGGGCCAAGCGTCTGCTCTGTGTTTGTTGTTCTCACATCTCCTTCCTGTGCAGCCTTCCTGAGAACATGAACTGCTGGGGACGAAGGCTCACCTGCTCCTGCACACCACCACCTGGGCCAACATGAGCCCAAACACTTGTCAGAAGCTCAGGACATGAGGCCCAAACACTTGCCCCTCTTCTCAGAAGGGAAGCCAGAGGCTTGAAGAGGAGCTGCAGAATGCCAGGCCCACAGTGGGGGAGTCCTTCTGAAGACCTGCAAGCTCTTCAGGTGCATAGCACCCATCTGCTCACTGTGAGCCTGCCTGAGTTGACTTCACTTAACTAGTACGGGCATTCTTTTCTGCTTTATGAAATCAGGAAATTAAGAAGCCCAACGACCTTTTCCAAAATGTCCTCTGACAGTTCATAAATGCTCAGTACAGATAACACAACATCGGGAGACAAGGTCTATTTTTCAAAAGTTGTACGCATTACACATACCTTAAAATTATGTAAATACAAAGCTTAGCCAGTGTTGCTGGAGGGCACGCCTCTCACAGGCTACCTTCAGAGGCTAACAAAGCAGATTCTCCTGTCCCCTTTGTTTCTTGGCAAGTCCTGCGAGAAGATCACATTCACTCTCCTAGTCAAGACCCCATCTCCTCCATATTACAGTATCATGCTATCTTTCCTGAGGAAATGAGAGGAAGCAGACATTTGTCTTCATTGCAGACACTTTTGCATGAAGGTAAAAAGCAAACCGCTTCCCTGCAACAGCACAGAGGCACCATTAAAATCAAATTTACAGTAAACAGAAGCTACAGCTGCGGTAAAACACTAACTGTTAGTATTTTAATTATCTGCAAAGCTCTTGGAGGTCGAACATCTGCTCCTAGCCAAATGACAGCAGCTGCTTGTGTACACTTAAGACAATGCGAGCTTCTTCCCTCCATCTTTAAGAGAGTCATATGGTCTTGGCACATGGCTGCTTTTTCTGTTGATCTGGCTGGGTAAGGAGACTGAGTGTCTTGTGAGGGACAGTCCTGCTGAGTCTGATTCCACCGCAGGGAGGACACTGCAAACTAGCAAGAATCCCTAGACCTGTGAGGTGAAGACATTAGAGACAGGGCCAGGTCCGGTGTAGCCTGCTGAAGCCAATAAGATTGTTGATGCAGAGTCAGGAGATGCTGGGCATCATGCTGCAGGAACCTATGTGACAGGGCACCATGGAAAGAAGCCTGTGCTGGAAACAGTGGGGGGGGAAAGGACACAGGGCACCAGTCCCTTCTGACATCAACCTGGGTGGCTGAGAGGCAGCTCATGCTGTGGTTTATCTTGGGGGAGACCCATGCTGTTCTTTTGCCCTTGTCCATAGACTGGCCTAGGTAGTAGTGCCCGGGCTAGCAGGTGCTGCCATGGTCAACATGGAAAATGTAATAGTTAGCTTTCAACCACTTGTGTTGTTGTTGTTGTTTTTTAAACTTTCTATACTTCCTTCCTACTTAAAAAATAATCACAAAGTATCTGTGCCCAGGGATATATATATATATATATATATATGTTGAATAAATATATATATATGTTGATTTTAAAAATTCAAATGATAAATCATGAAGCTTAAACTTTGAAATGAGAGGAGGCTACTCCTCTCTAAAACTTACGATGTTTATATGACTGACTCCATCAGAGATAAATGAAGTGCATGCATACAATCAGGGACACACAGACACCGTCAGGAATACACACCAGCACAAACATAGCCATACTGAGAGACCTGCTAGCTCTTCAGATTTCATTCTGCTCCTCCCGCTCCCCATACAGAAGCCTTGTACACACCCATCAAAGGTGCAAACATGTAAGTGGCTGGGGAAGGTATGGACGTCAGACAGGAAAACAGCCTCTGTACCCAGATACAGCTCCTCCGTAGCAGGCTGAGGGAATGAAAGTCTTGACAGAGCGTCAGCCACACTGCACTCCTTACTACCGTACAGGCGTTTAAAGGGCGGGACAGCAGGTGCTGTAGCGGACTCAATGACGCACCAGCGCCTGCCCCCTGCCACCTAGAGCCCCAACAACCACTGTTCTTGCGTTATTTTTGTATTTTTCCCATAAATATGGAAAATAATGTTGATGCATCATTCCACCTAACTGATGGGAGACAAACCACATCATTCATTGCCCATTCTGAGGTCTTAAAGGGAGTCATCTGGGAAAAGAAGGAAGAGTACCCTGGGAAAGGTGAATGCGCACGGTGCAGCCATCAGCATGCTGACATCTAACATCTCCCACTCAAGCATGGCAAAACAGATATGACACTGACGTGATGCTACACATTTATCACCACCATGGAAGGACCTGGGCCCTAGGGGTATCATACAAAAGTCTGTACATAAGGGATATTTAAATCTTTCTCAGGTGCACACTCCTTTAACTTGAAAGTGACCTGTTAGCATGGAGAGGCTTGCTGGGGCCATGCTTACAAAGACAGAGAGGTGGACAGTATTTGAAGTGGTACAGTCACTCTCACAACAAAAGATATTCAGAGAACAAAGTCCTCCATGTTGCAGGTGAGGAACCACAGGACTTTCATGGTGACCAGGAACCTCAGGAGAGAGGACTTTTGGTACTAGGCACATGTGTTGGACCTTTGGAAAGCAGAAGAAGTGATAAAGCAGACAGGCATTGCAAGGCCAGTGCCAAGTGCAGAAGCACAAGAGGTTTTGAACTGTGGGATGAGAATGTCTAAACAGCACCTCTGAGGCCTAAGCTCTCAGAACCCTTGGATGCACACAGCCTTCGCAGAGGAAGCCAAGCATCGGGTAGTCCTGACTAGAACCTGGATTACTTCCTAAGTGTCCAAGAGTGACTTGCACCAGGTGGGTGGAGTGGGAGCCTTTGTAATAGTGAAGTCCATGAAGTCACCAGCTCAGGGTGCTGATTAAACAACAGCGCGGTGACTTGAGACCAGCACGCCATGGAAGTTTAGAGGATGTAGTCCCACCCACATGTCCATCTAATGCATCCGAAAACAGACTAATGTTTGAGAAGGACTGTCCTTCCTCATATGGTGGCTGTGATCATACCCAGCTCTTCCTGGAGCAAATTCCATGGTTCCAGAAGCTTAGAATGATCGTAGATGTCACGAAGGTTTCCTGCCCATCAGAAAGGGACAGTGCCTGGCAGGCTTCCTTGGACACTAGAGGCAGGATGCCCTATGTCTAAGAAACATAGACTGTCAACTTTAAGTAGACCCAGAGCATGACAGTGCTCAGACACAGACCATGATGGTGGTGGTATGAGGAGCCCTGCCTTCGGGTTTCTAGGGTTATAAAGGACGGACCCTTGCTAAACTCCACTGTAAACTGTAATGCTGTTCTCCAGGATTCTGGAGCCAGATCACGATACCTGGAGCACAATTCTCTGTCTTAGAGAAACTCTCCTACCCGTGACAGACACTGCCCAGTCATGGGGCAAGAGTGGTTACAGAGCATCATTTCCCTTGTGACTTGGGTTCTTATGAACTTGCTGTAATCCACAGCTGCCCGCTATGAGTGGATTCTACTGGGACCACCAATTATAAACTAGGATCACCAATTATAAACTTGGAATGGGCCATCAGCACACAGAAACAGCACTTCTGGGATCTGGCTGGAGCCTGTGGAAGTTGCTCAAGTTGTATGTGGCCACACTGTACCCATTAGCAGACATGCAAAGTCAGGGATTTAAAATGAGTCCAAGCAAAGATTTCTTTAAAAGGCTAAGCATGCACTCTCTGAACAAAACTACTACAAAACTACCTACTATGAGCTATGAGGAGGATTCTGTCTCTGAACAGAAGAGTTAGACATGGAAAGATCAGAGTCATGCAGAACGATGAAGGATGATTATTTTTTACTTACATTTCACCAACACAGGAAAGAACACTAAACAATGTAAGACATCCGTGAAAGTAAAGAGGTTTTTAGTAAATCCTAAGTTACCCAGTGATACTGTTCTTCAGTTCTACATATGCTCAGGTTTTCCTTCCATTTATATTACTGACTTAAATTTCCTTGGATCATTTATCATCTTAACAAATACCAATATTGTCAGTTTATTCTATCAACAAGTCAAATATGGACTACAAAAACTTTGTTGTGTAGGGAATTAATAATCTATTAGAGAGAATGATACCTCACATCCTCTAGAGCAGAAACCCTGCAGCTTGAAGGATGAGTAAGGTTTTTTCTAGGCAGTGCTAAGCAGTGGAGAAAGCCTTGCATTAGTCTAAGCATACGGCAGCCCTGGAATCAGTTTGCCTGGGCTGAAAGGTTGTGGCCTCAGGGCAGGGGAAGGGAGGAGGCAGGAACCGAGTGAGGAGGTAGGCGATGTTTGCTTATGCAATACTGAGGGAGGAACTTGAATTTAGGAATCAGATGCTCATAGAAAGCACCGAAGAAATTTAAGCAAGGAAGTGCAACTAAATATGTGTTAGGAAGGAAGCTGCTGGAACTAGCTGTGTAGGTGAGAGAATGAATGATCAAGGGCACTTCAGTTTGCCTGAAATCTGGACGCTCTCAACAGACCTCCTCTTTCTCAAGTGCCCATCACACTTACTCTGTTCTGAATGTTCTCCCCATGGGAACCTCGAAAGTTGGCTAGATACAGTCCTAGACCAAGTTCTCAGCACAAAGGAGGTTTCTTTGCCTCAGATGGACAGAAGGCAGGAATAAGAGACACACTGCAGATAAAGGAAGGAGGTAGGAAGGAAAAAGGAGGAGTAGGAGGAGAGGAACAAAGGCGGGGGGGGGCGGGAAAGGGGGAGAGAGGAGCAGGGCATTTGTCTGTGCTCTGTAGGCAAATGGTGGCTTATAAAAGTAAAAGTAACCCCTCCTTAGTTAGGATGAGGTGTTTAACTGGGTACCCTAATTAGGTGAGTCAAAGGGGATTTTTGATGGCTGGACCTTGGTAGCCAGCCCCAGGAGGAGGAAGTAGCCAAATAAGCAATGGACCTTGGGGGCGATAGCTTTAGGGGTGTAATCTAACCATGGCTAGAGCTCCCTTCACCACTATCTCAAGTATAAGCTCCTCAAGAGAAGGAACCTGGATTGTGATGCAAGTCCTTGCACAGTGCGTGGCACACGGCATTTTTCTAGTTATTGGTAGAACAGAGGACATGTGGGAACGCTATGACTCTAGGTCAATCTAGGGTACTGGGAAGTCAAGACATTGGTCATGGGGCACAAGAAGACAGCGAGGACCAATTTAATGCTAAAAAGAGGCCAGGAAGATGGAAGCTAGATTCTGGGAGGCTCCTGTACTATTAGAAAGACCACAGAATCAATCATTCAGAGGAGGGTCCTGCTGGGAAGGACATTGGTGGGGTAAGCATCAGGTACCACAGAGGAGGCAGGCCTTCTACCACTGTAGACAAGACACCATGGGGACAGTATGCTACCATTCCTGCTCTGGCCACTGGCCTTTATCACACACGGTCGGTGAATGATAAACATTCATTTACACATGTCCAGTTGTACATAAGACCAGAAGACAGACAATTTGATTAGTGGTTTCATTAACAGAAGCAAATGAGGGATTGGGGACCTGAAATGATATTCTCCACTTTGCTGAACAAACAATATGCTCTACTCTTTCTTGGAGTAGCAAGGCACTCAGAATGACAGCGCTCAATTAATTCCTCATTGGCTGGAAGAAGCTCAAAGCAGGATCGCCAAAGGGCGAACCAGAAAGAGTGACAGTATGTATCTCAGCTCTTATATGTGTCCATTTGATTACTGTGTGTGTACGTCTGCATGATCCTGGGGAGCTAACAGTTATCTTACTCAATTTACACAGTGTTGGGTATCTATTAGTAGGGACTAAGCTTTGGAAAGTATTAATAAGATATCTGAAAATTTTAGAAATTCCAAGAAATATTGCATATAAATTACATACAAGACAGGAAGAACATGCCTCCCAGGAAAGCCTCAGAGGCTTGCCTGACAAAGCTGCCACATGACACCAGGTGTCCCAGTAGTTGCTCTTTACTTGGAAGTAACTTCACTTTGGTGTGCAGAGAAACTTTTGTGTTCGGGTTTTCACTTGACATCCACTGGCTAGAATAATACTTGCTCCGATTCTGTCCTGCCAGTAACTGGACCCCCCCTCCCCCCATCTGCTAGCCATGCACACCAAGTTTACCAATAACAGTTTATAAATACCCAGTTAATCCCTACAAATATAATGTACCTCAACACTAGTTCTAGTTCTCTATTAACGTCTGCTTATTGTATTAAAGTTTTTGTTTTATTGAATACACTTTTAAAATTTATATATATTGAAGCAGTATTATACATATTTTACATGTACCATGATTTAGTTTGAATTTTGGATATATTATTCCTAAAGAACACATATTTCTCTCTTCAAAAATATTTCCAACCTACTGAGAACCTGTTTATTTTATTCAATGATATTCAGCATGAATTTGTGAAGGGCAGAAGCTAGGGTATACTGGGAGACAAATGTCTGATTCCCATAGGCAATTTAGCTCAAGACTACCCAGAAATACCACCCCCCCACACAGGGGGTGGGGGGAAGGGAAGCCTTTTTGAGCCTTAAATTCAACTTTATGAAAAAAGAACAATAAGGTAGGAGTAAGTCTGCACTTCGACCCTTTGGGTCCTCATTCAAAGGGGCCAGGCCAAGGAAGATGCTGTATTCTGCACTTCGACCCTTTGGGTCCTCATTCAAAGGGGCCAGGCCAAGGAAGATGCTGTAGTCTGCACTTCGACCCTTTGGGTCCTCATTCAAAGGGGCCAGGCCAAGGAAGATGCTGTATTCTGCCTGTGACAAACACTCAGACCTTGCTCAAAGGAGGCAGGACGCCTCAGTGCTGATGATCACCAATAGGCTACATGATGATTTCATAATCTATTTGATGTCAAATAGATTATTAGAACAATTGGGCATTCTCCTAGAACGCTCAAATACACGACCCTCCAGCTGTAGAGTTCTGCTACTACTGGTTAATGTTGACAAAGCATGGCACCAGCTAGGCAAGCGGAGGGACCCGGCATGGTTACAGAAAACATTAGCTTAGCTTAGCTTGAACCCTTCTGCTCGGATATAAAAGCACCGAGTCCTTTGTATATCGAGCACCCTCCCCATCTCCCCAGCACAGCAGCCACTTACACTATCTGGGTCTAGAAATTAATGGGCTGATTACAGCATAAGAGCACACAAATGGATTTATTGTGACCGGATTTAGTCGAGTTTGAGTTTAGTAAAGAATTGCTTATGAGCATTTGAATAGAAATTCAGGAAAGGTTTTTTTTTTTCTTTTTTCTTTTTTAAAAGCCATATCTAGGCTTGTTGCTTTGTTACATTTAAACTCTTTAAACATTTAAAGATGGGAAATGCCTACTCATGAAGAGGAAGAAATAGAGCCAAGAGGAAATGGTAATAGGTCTGTAGATCTGGGCTGCATAGCAGCAAATGGGATCCTTCTGGGTCAGAGATCAGAAGCTCATCCTAATGCAGTTCATATTCTGTGTGAGATCCAAAGCAATCACACTCTGGTCGTTCAGCCTGAGAAACCTAATAAAGTTACTTAAGGTTCTAGGCATTAAGGTTGGTTTCCATTTTGTAAAGGAACAGGGTGGTGAGGTGAGCATCACCACAACAGAGAACAAACAGAGCAATGAAGAATGTGGCAGATGAGTGGATGCCACAGAGTCTGGCATTCTCCAGACAGTGCTGCCACAATGGATGCTCCTGTCTAGGAGGCTCTGCATATGGACGGCCATGCTCTTGTTGCATCTGCAGGAAGCTTTAGCCACATTCCCATTTTTCAAAGGAGAAGTGTCTACATGTAGAACACCAGTGACTTACCAACTGTTCTGCTGAATGCCCAACACAAGCCGAAAAGGATATTTAAGGAGATGAGCTGAGTGCTTATCTGTACACAATGTAAGCTCACTGATTTAGCTATTAATATGCATTTTAATCAAAATGAAAAAAATTACTTGTTTTCAGTTAGAGAGATGGTTTTAAGTTTCTGTTGAGATGAATGGATCTACACTCATGTTGCACTTCCTGTAGTGTGTGTGCATGCACGCACACACACACACACACACACACACATTGAAACACACACATACATACACATATCCTCCTACTTACCAAGTTTGAATATATTTTGCTTCTAGTCTAGACATATCGCTGATACTACTGTCTTACTTATTTTGCATTGATATTCTTGAAGAATTCTTTGCTGAAATGCAACTTGGAAACAATGTGGAATGTAGCTGAGCTGGTGTGGGGTGTCCAGAACTCTGGTGAGTAAATAGGCAATTGTCAGTCTTTGCCTGAAACACCAGACCCATGACGGTCTTCAACAGGAAGAGGTTCTTAAGTAACATGGAATAATAATTATTTTAATAAACGATTCTCCCACCATTACAGACTTATCAATGATAATCCCATTAGTTAAGGACCATGTAAAAATGGGAGTTGCACAGGGTTACTTAGAAAAGTACTTCTCTAAAAATTATAGCAATTCATGCATAGATACACACTAAAAAAAAGAACTGTGAAACTTCAGTCATTAAGAAAACGCACGGCAAACCCACTATGAGCTGCACACAGGAAGGAGTAGGATTTGGCTAGAATTTAAGAAGGATGATAACACTAAGTGCTGGGGAAGGCCTGGGGCATTGGTACTTTCACACACTGTTGGTGAGACTGCAGAGCGGTCCAATCATCTGTGGATAACAATCTGGCCATTTCTTAGCACACCCTGCTACAACACCCCTTCTAACGGAATAAAAACACGAGTTTCCTCCTGAGACCTGTGCTAAACATTCACAGTTTGTAATCATTCCCAAGTACAGCAACCAAAATATCAATGACCAGCAGAATAGTTGACTACACTGGTACATCAGGACAATGGAGTACTACTCAGTAATGAAAGAATCAATCTAATGACACTTGACTCAACTGTAGGAATGAATCTCAAAAACATTGTGCTAAATAAGTAAAAGGCAATGTACTCTCAATTCCATTTCTGGGTCATTCTGGAAGAGACAAAACTGTAGGGAAGTTACCGGCTGAGTGACAGGGAGTGGATCTACAGCACTGAGGAGACAATGAGACTTTCTGAAAACCTCACTCCGTTATGGAGACGGGTATACAAGCACAAGCCGTCAAAACCAGCTCCTTACCTACGGACTGCCAGGACTCTACAGCACACGTTATGATGTCCTCTTTAAAGTCATTAGATATCAAAATAACCGAGATGCTAAATATGTGTGAACTGGATGCCTGGGAGGAAGAGACACAACTGTCTGAAACCAGGTGGCCTTTACCAATGAAGCATGATGCTGTGCCTACAGGGATGCCAGTGGCTTCTTACTGCCACAGAGACTGAGTTTGTCCATCTCTCCTCCGCCTCATTAAGGAAAGACCATCCTTATATCCACGTTGCTTTATAGGGAGACAGCAAACTGGACTGTCTACCAGATGGCTGTACTGTGGTTAATGAATGTGATTCTTAACTGTTTGTCCTTCAGTTACACAGGAGCTGAACATTTGCTTCCTGCTCAGTTAGCTGGTGCATGTTTGCTCTCTTGGTGTGTTCCAGCAGCAGCCAAACGTGAGACACTGAAGTTAAGGAAGTTGTGCAGCCTCTGTATTAGGGCTAAAATGGCAGCACGGAGGCAATGTCAAGCCTCTGAGTGTTTAGGAGTGACTTCTCACGAGGGATGGGGAGAGGACTTCAGCTTTCCCTGAGGTCATGGCTGCTACATCCCCTTATGACCACAGCAAGGCTTTAACTCTTAATCATTTCGTTTTCTCCTTAATAACTTTCCTTAATCATGTCTTTAGGCAGGTTCAAGACTCAGGCAGATCTGGGCTATGATGCACTTAGTGTGTGTGGGCAACTTCTTCAAGCACCAAGGCTTGCGTCTCTATGCCTATAACGTGGGGCCCTGGAGACCTTACCGAACACTTTAAGTATCAGGGGCGATAATGGAAGCAGCTTGTGGTGTGCACTTGGCTGGCTACTGCATAGGACATACTGTCACTCTTTGTTTTCTCCAGGGTCATGTAGTGTGGCAGGGCTTGGAGCTATGCTAGACCACCATGTGCTCCTAGCAGTTTTCAAAGCTCCCTCCTCCCCAGACTCAATGGTATTATGAGGGTCATATATGGGCTAGAGAGATGGCTCAGCAGTTAGTGCCGCTTGCTGGTCTTGCAGATGATTTGAGTTTAGTTCTCAGTTCCTTTGTCAGGTACCTCAGAGCCTTCTGTGACTCTAGCTCCAGGGGTCTAATGTCTTCTTCTGGCCTCACAGTTGTGTACATATAACCCTCATCCATGTTTACATACATAATACAAGTTTTAAAAATGCCCAAGTGTGAGTTGAACAATGATGACACCAACAGACATACCTAACCGGAAGGGGACAAGCCCAGGAGGCCTCAGTACTATGGCAATCACTCTGTTAGAACCACATCCATATATGTACATCCATATACGTATGCGATAACAATTCGTAAAAGGGGGCATGAATTTGACGGAGAGTGGAGAGGAGTATGTGGGAAGGTCGGGAGGGGAGAAAGGCAATTACATGCCATTCTTGGGGGGGGGGGAGAAGAAAGCTAAAAACTATACAGCAGCAACAATACACTTACAAACTCAGTTACAGCAGCACCAATGTGAGTCAACTCAAATGATGTTGATAGAACAGCCACTCTGTGTTCTGACTGGCAAAGATGGTCTAGTACATACACATAGACAGAGAATATTAAGAAGTTCATCACACTAAAAGATTTGATTATTCTTTGGTTCAAAATCTCAGCAACTAAGAATACAGACAAGATACACTATACACGCTGCACAAACTAACATGCTATTACACAGTTAAATACATAAATCTACTCAATAATAATCATCCTTCCATTTTAAATTCAGATTAATAGCCAGGCTCTATGTAACACAACAAACATGGGACTGACCTGTAGTTACGAAGTCCCCTTTACAGCTGCTCTCTACCTCTCTACTAACGCCTAGCATGCAGCAGTCAATAGCTTCCCATCACTTCAGACCTGGAAGAAGCCATGATGAAGCAGCATTTTCATCTGAAAACACACTGTTAATGGTTTGGAACTGAATCGCTTCCCACTGGCTCATGTTTTGAATGCATGCTCCCTAGCTGTTGATGTGAATTTGTAACGTTCTGGAGAGCAGTCGGTAAACAGGATGAGTCTTAGAAAGTTGTAGATGACCTTGGCTCTTGCCTTGCATTCTGCTTCCTGGTTAGCCACCAGCTGAATGGCCTTGGCCACATTGTGGCCATAAACTGTCCTGCCTTTCAGGCCACCCTGGGCTGAAGGCCTCTAGGAATCACTGCAGTTGGGAAGGGCAGACACTCCTTAAGTTATTTCATCCTTACACAGGACTTCTTAGGGGATCAAGACCAGGCTGGAGTTTGGGGCAGATCAATGATTCAATGACGACAAAAGTGGCTCTGCTCATAGGAACTGAAGAGACAGATCCTCTCTGAGATGAGCACAGAGAAGGGTCCAGTACCAGGATCAGGGAAGAGTATCGCTAGTTCTTCTCTCTCAAGTTCAGTCAAGTCTCATTGTGTACCATGCATTCACCATGGCTTGAAACAATACTTTCAACTAATATGAAAGGTGAAACTGGATCAAGTTGAGCCTTTTCTGACTACAATTTAGAAAATATGCCCGGCACTGACTGATGTTAGCATCAGATGCCTGAAATGAACCATTAGGTAGGACCCTACGTAATGGAGGAGAAAAGAGGCAAGGAAGGAAGGAAGGAAGGAAGGAAGAAAGGAAGGAAGGAAGGAAGGAAGGAAGGAAGGAAGGAATGAATGAATCTTGGCCTTTGCATTCAAGAAGTGCTAGGAAATAATGTGCAAAACTCAGAACTTTCAAGTATTCATAAGTTATTAAAAATCATTTAAAACAAATGATTTGACAGCTGCAAATGCAGGATAACACCTAGCCGAATTATAGAAACAGTGTGGATAATTACTTTTTCCCAACGTGAGGCCCTGTGGACCAAGGTCCTGTCTGAATCTCCCTGCAGCACAGTTACCATGCAGGAGGACACATCCTGTCACCACATCAACCTCAGTCTCTTTATCATCCACACATCAGTCAGGATGATGAGAGATGTCCCAGGATCCTAGCAGTCTTCCTCTGAAGGACCTACATGTTAATTACTGCACTAATTATGGTTTTTGAATAACCAAATGCAGTAAGCATTCTAGGGGAGGTACAGACGTAAACCGAAGACCGAGAAAATACTAGTTACTGAAGTCATCAGTGTGAGCTGACACACAGGATAGGTTCAGAAGGAGTAAGGCAGCAGGCCTTAAAAGACAAGCATCCGAAATAATTAGGCTTCGCGGAGCAAGAAGAAATGCTGCTTCTTAATGGCAAGTGCATTTAAACTGTTATCTGCAGATCTGAAGGTGAGCCTGCTTAATTCACTGCTGCTTCTTTTGTTATTAGGAAAACATAATTGTTGCAAATAATTAGCAGTAGAGTACATCACAGGCTGACAACAAAATTATAGAAATCTTCATATTCAGATCCGTCTAGCTGGCTATTAGGAACAGTTTCTGATCATAACCCATTAGTTGAAGTGCCGTGAGTTCCTGATTGCCACCACATAACCTGCGCTATCTGCCTAAGTTAACAGCCCCTATTTATCCGGAGTTTTCTTGACAGTAGAAATTGCTGAGGATTTTTACAGCTGCCACACAAAAGAACAGTCTTCCACATGTGCACTTGAAAAGTAGGTGGTGCTATGATGGGAGCGTGGATTTAACTACACTGTTGGTGTTAACTGCCACATTCTGAAGAAGAGTGTGCAAAGCCACCTTTCTTTTGCTGCACAGCAGAGGCCTCAGCCAGTTCTCCAAACAGGGCACCACAGGGAGCAGGGTGGCACCTGCTAGCTGTTTTTGTTTCTGTCTTGTATGCAGTGTTTCTTCTCTTCACAGCACCTGCTTTTAGTTGTTTTTAGCCCTTAATGTTTTTATTGTTAAAAACCCAACTTTGGTGAACCTGCCAACTGCATGCCTTCTCTTGCTAAGTAACCTGTTTTAAACTAGCCAGCTAGCATTCTGTGAGGAGAAAAGGCAGACAAAAGAGCTTGGTTGAGTTTTAGAGATCTCCTGGGTTACCCTCCTATGGAGAAAAGCAAATGAGGACCTCAGCCTTGCTTGTCTCCCCCCACCCCCACCCCCGCTTGCCCCAGCACTGTCACAAGGCAGCCACTGACCAGTGTTGAGCAGTCTGGTCACCTCACCATTGCCCTTCAAGTTCCTCTGGAAAGGCTTCGGCACACAGGGCTGAGCTGATGGACCCACAAAGCTGTGTGCTGCAACCCATGAGAGATAAGTTTGATTACTTTGGTAATTAATGATGCTGGAGAGTAATATGGATTTTCTGTTAGAATTTGAGTTTGAAGTTAATTAGTCTTCACGTTATGATTTGCTGATTAATTATGGATATTTAGTTATAAAGAGGGATGTTAATTATTAATCTCAAAAATCATCTAGTGTAATTAACTAAAACTTTTGACATCAGTTAAAATTCCCTTCGAGTATAGCTTCTAAAATTATCAATTACTAGTGAAGAGAAGAGACTGTGTGCCCCTGGGAAAGGGCCATGTTCTCTGCTCAGACACGTTGAATGGAATGGAGCCTGCACTTTTCCAGCACAGACCTGAGACGTCGAGGTACAGCACCCATCTGCAGTGCCAATCCTCTGTAAGAGCTCGTACCCCACAGAACACTGTATAAAACCAAGTCCAGGGTGAGGCCCACCCGGTGGACCTCCACACACTGCCAAGCCTTTGGGATGCCAAGCTCCCTGGAGCTCAATCTGAGAGAGTGGGGAATGGTGTCAGCACCAGTGCACAAGTCTGTATTTTTGGCAGCAGCAGCTCTGGGGCTATCAAGACAATGCTCAGCACACGTGCTAATTAGTGCTTCGACTCACACAACTTACAATCACCTTGGTGGTTCATTTTGTTCCCTTCATCCTTCCCCCATAATCTGTCATTAACACTTCTCTGCTACCAAGCAAGGGGAGGGTATGTGATTAGGAAAAAAGGGCTGAACCCCAAAGCGTCCCCAGCACATCACTGTCCTGGAATCCCCGCAACAGACTCTGAACAGGGTCTGTTTACCTTATCTCTAGATCATCTTGACAATATTTATTCTCTATTTACCTAAATGAGGCAATATGATGATATTTATTGCTCAGAATGGCTAAATATAGACTTTTCTTGAGCACGCAGTACCATAGTGGGAGGTTTTGCTCTAATCTGCGTCTTTAAACTGACAAGCTGGAGAGTTCCTAATGAATGCCTCTTTTCATCTGGATGTCTGTGTGCATTTGACAGTATAAATATTTAGCAATATCGGAGTCAGCTTGTGATTTTACCCAGATGGACTGATTGATGCTGCCAGAGACTCTCCGTGTACTTATATAAGCAATTCTCTCTTCCTTCCTAAGAAGCAATTAGGTGGCCAGAGGCAGCAGCCCCAGAATGGTGGACACACCTCTGTGTCAGCTGACAACCCGAGGGATAAATAAAATATGGTACTTAAATTATTACCACTTTACTTTCCTGAATCACGGATTAAAGCTTTCACTTCCAAAGTACATATAAATTGCAGGGTTTCTTATATCTGTAATTTGTAAGAATCTAAGTTAAAATACCAGCTAATCAGTCAACTTATATTCACCTTGGAAGAAGTACCACCCTTCCTTGTCATTTTTGTAAATTGCATGCCTAAGCACCAATGTTACTCTGAGAAGAAACGTTGTTTGTTGTCAATAACATACATTGCAGTCTAGTTAAAACAACATTTGTTAAGATTTAATCGCAAGTGCAATTCCCCTTTAAAGTTTAGACAGAATGCTCACAGAAATTCAAAGGACAGATCATAAATCGCGCTCCTCATCTTGGGTGTGAGTGAGGCAGGTCTGACTCAGTCAGGCTTGTCATTTAACACCAGTGGTATAAATTCTCTCCTGTGCAACAATGAGGCCCCACAAGCACTCAGGAGCGGATAGGTGACACTACCCTCCACCTCTAAATCATATTTTTTCCCCTATCAACATTGTTTTCTTCTATGTAAATCACGAAGAAAATGAAACCACGGAATTACACCATTTTTCTCATTTCTGCTGTAATCCATATGAAAAGCTTGGGAAGTCCCTGCTAAAAGTTAGCAAGGGCTGCTGGAACACTCCCTGCCCCCTCTGTGATAGTCTCCTGTGCTCCCTTTCCTCAGTGTGAGGTGCCTGGAAAAGGTTACTTCAGGCACCTTTATGCATGCTGCTACTTTGGGAGAAAAGAGCTACCAGTTATTTTTGGCATTAGCAGGAGTCATATATTTCTGCAATGCGGTTACTTCCCCCACCACCCCCTGTTCCCACCACCTCTGGTTCTTTGTTTTCTGTGAACTCGTCCCTATCTTTGTATAACCCATGCAATAACCCAGAAGAAAGGGCAAGCAAGACATTATTCTTCTTGACACTAATACCTATGCATCCTACTCTACTGTGATTCCTTGCCCTATTACAGGACATCACGGCTAACAGAAGCCCCAAAAGCCAGGAACTGGCCCTGGGAATGTATCCAGGGTGAGGGATGTGTTACCTACTATTGACCATACATACACATGCAAGCATGCATGAACGGAATTTCCCAGGACAAGATGTATGATTAGTAATGACTTGATTACTGAGAAGATCCAGGCTACTGATATCTAGTCCATCTTCTGCACACCACTGCAGTCAACACTGTTATACCAGTGCTTGCCTTCCCTTATATGAGGTGTACAGACCAATAGACACAATGGCAGGGGAAAGCAAGATGTCACATCTAGACTACAAGAGATATCTACCCATCTTGTAACTGTAGAAAGTAGTTCGTGCTCAGCAATGAATCCTGTGTTTGGTATACTGACAAGAATGTATCAGAGAAAAAGTTTTGGGCCAAATTTGTCATTGGAGGGGGGTGTGTGGTGTGCAAAGCACATTAGTGCTAATCATGCAAAGCGGTATGACTCACAGCTTAATTTCCTCACACTGAACTATAAATTACACAAAGGCTGCTGCAACTAATTTTTGTGGTGCAGTACCAGATGACAGATGGAGTGTCCGTGCAGCCACAAGTGCAAAGCTTCCATCTTTCTTCCATGACTGGTGTTACCTACTCTAATGATGTATAATAGCCTGCAACTACACTTAACCTGCACATCAGATGGCAGCTCTGGCTGTTTACCTGGAGTTATGAAGAAGAAAGCAGCAAATCAACATAGAACTGGAAGTATGTACATTACCCTACACATGTCAGCTTAATTTCCCCAGATGATGTATAAACACATCTCTAAATTGTTTTCCCAGTTACACAACAGTACCAAGAGCTGAAGTGTGCGTGATTGGATGGCGCTCACACACACACACACACAAAACCTGGAAAGAGACACAGCTATGAATTTACTAAGGAACTTACATGCTTGAAAATAACCAATCTGGCCCACCGATGAGGCTGGTTGTCTTAAAATGCTCCGGAAACCCAAAACAGAAAAAAAGACAAAAATATCTTGACTGGCTTCTGTCACATATCTAAGTCCAAGCAGGACATTGTGTAAACTCCCTGAGCAGACCCTCATAAACACGCGTGGAATACCCTTAGCAGCTAGTCAGTGCCTCCCCCACCCCCAACAGTGACTCCCACCTGAAATACAGCTTGGTTCCAAGAGGCAAAGGGACACTGAAAATCATTTGCAAGTAAGTAAGAGGAACTTATCAGGATTGTAGAAAACATGTTTTGACTGGTCATTACAGACCTTGCATGTATGGGATGAATATGAAGAAACTATAAAACTAATGCAGTCTCACTGTAAACATCATGAAGTTGCATATGATTCCTTCTCAGAGGTCGGGGAAAGGAGACAGGAAGAGACCACGACTTCTTACCATTCTGTT
Source organism: Rhynchomys soricoides (assembly GCA_019843965.1). Lineage (NCBI taxonomy): Eukaryota > Metazoa > Chordata > Mammalia > Rodentia > Muridae > Rhynchomys > Rhynchomys soricoides. Next base: position 396,658 of record JADRCH010000107.1, on the reverse strand, counting down.
TCTTTTAAAGGTGACGTATCCCACGGGAAGCCATCCACAGAAAAACTAAAGACAGAAAATTCTCTCTTTCTAGAACAAGTTTTGGAGAATCTGATTAGGTCTTCTGCCGCAGAGTGAGGTACTGCGCTTTGCCGAGGGGCCGTTGCTATGATTAACGCCATTTGTCTGAATCATTATTCTGTACCTCGGTTCAGCAAACACTAGGAAGACGGCACAGTAACAAATGACCGCGGGATTCTTCCCTGCTTTGGCCTCTTTTTATCTGCCACCTCTCCACCGTCAGCTCCATCTTTCTGAACCTCTGAATCCCCAAAAGGGACGGGGTGTCTATTTGTTTTCCACTAGGTTACCACTCTGTCTGTTGTTGTTTGCACTAAGGGGTACAAATTCAATTCATTCTTGTGACATAAAAGCACTGATACAGTAAATTTTTTGCCCAGGAGAAAACAAAAACAAAGTTGCTGAATATCGAGTATGATTGGAAGCACTAGCACATGCGTGGAGGGGCTTTGTGCGCAGGCTTAGTTAGCTAATGGTATTGTTCCCATGTGTCTAGTGTTGATACCCTGCATACTCAACACAGAGTGTTTTCCAGGAGTGTGAAGGACAAAGGCTAATACCAGCCAGCAGATCTAACTACAGGCTGGGACCCTGTACGTCCACTCAAACAACACATGAGGACACTGGAAGTCATTACGGGGTAATGAGTCATACAGCTTCAACTTTTCTTACCACTAGCCAAGGAACAATGGGTAGCTGATGGCTGCTGGGGAAGGAAGAATGTTTTCTTCAGGGAGGTGGTCCCTGGGGTTGCCCAGGTTCCAGCAGAAGGCCCTATACCACACACAGATGTGTGTGTGTCTGTGTGAGTGTGTGTGTGTGCGCACATGCACGCGCATTAAAGAGGCAATGACGTTAGGAAAGGGATGTTATGGGTGAAGATCTGGGAACATGTGGGAGGGGAGTGAAAAGTGGGGTGCTCAAAATATATTGTACACATGGATTAAATCCTCATAGAATAAATAAAGGGATATTCAAATTGTAACTTTTGTATAACCAAAGCATGAAAACACTGAGTGTTTCTCTTCTGCATGCTGATAATGATCATGTAAATTCGTAGAGCCATTATGAAAAGATAGGGCTCTTCAAAGAACTAGAAGTAGGTCTACAACATGATCCAGGCATCCTAGTACTGGATATATCTGAAATGATTAAACCAGTATGCCAAAGATTCTTCTGTACTTGCATATATACTGTGATTATTCACAGTGGCCAAGAAATGGAGACAAGTTAGATGCTCATCATGTATTGAACTGGGTAGCAAACAGTGGTATACATACCCAGTGGAATACTACTCAGCCATCAAAAGAACACAGTCGTGTGAAATCAAGACTGGAGGTAGATATCACTTTATTAAATGACCTAAAACAGTGATAGAAGAAGCATGTGGCTTTACCACTGAGTAAAGTAAAGCAGCTGAGGTGTGTGTGTGTGTGTGTGTGTGTGTGTGTGTGTGGCTTAAGATGGTAGGAAGAGGGGCATGCAAAGGTTGATCCAATGGGTACTAAGTTAAAGATAGAACTGGACTACGAAGTCCTGGTGTACAGCAGCATGACCACAGAGCGGGGCAATGTACTGTCTTTAAAGCTAGGACTACTGTTTACCATGTAGATGACAAGTGCTTGGAGCAGACAGATCATTACTCTCATTTGATTTTCTACATGCACTGAAAACATCGCATACCCCACAAATGTGCATGTTTAACATATAGGCTCCTGAAACCCCACCAAGGAGTTGTGTGTACAATCACACTGGTGAGCTGTAGTGAGCAGCTAACAGGAGAGCAATGGTGTCGAGAGCAGCTGGTAGATGGATCTCTACTGGCCGGCCGGCTTCTACACTGCTCACTTCCTTAGTTCCCAGAACAGGGATGGTATCTGCGTAAGCCAGAGTATCTGAATGCACCCTTTGGTGTGAGTCTCTGTACACAGGACATGCTCTTTGAGACCTTAGGATGGCATTCAGAGGGCGATGCTACCAGTCACTACTCAGTTCTGGCACTCACCATGGAATCTCATGCTCCAAACTATGTAAACACGCCATCTAAAGGAGCGGTTCAACTATGTAAATGTCTTTGCAGACCTTGCTTAGCAGTAACTTACCCTTGCCAAGGGTAACATGTTTTCCTAGCGAGGCTGCTAAAAAGTGCCAAATACTACAAACCCCGAAGAATACTGCCAAGTACCTTCTAACTTTGGGTCCAAGCCTTAACAAATGCTTAATGCGCAATGAATCTGAAATGCAGCAATTGCTCGCAGTTCTTGGAACATTACCTGGTGTACTACTTTGGTTATTATGGAGATACTCTAAATTTGTGCCAGAAGTTAAGAAGTCATCACTTGAAAATCACTGGCTAATCTAGCCTGTGCTAAGATGGATTTTTAATGAAAGTTTAATGAATGATAAATACTCGTTTCTTGATAAATGTTTAATTATGCCAATAATTACCAACTGCTGAAAACTACTGTTGTGTTAATAATGGCATCTTAGTACACATGCAGTTCTATGAGTCACGGCGCTGTTAAAGATCAGAACTCCATCTGTCTCTGCAAACTAGCAAAACAAAAGTCTAATTAATATTTTGATCAATTTTCTCCATACGCTAACTAAACTATGAGTGTCCTGGGCTTTTAAAAAGAAGAACCCATTTTTCTCTCCCATGGGAAAAAGTAAGGAAAACTGTGAAGAGCCACTCTGGGACTAGTGTATGCCAAAGCAGTCAAATAAACAAATAAAATAAAAAATGAACACTGTTGAAATCCACTGGTTCTATCACCCCTCCATATTATCATTGTGACTGTTTGTGTAGGATCTGAAGCCGTGTTGAAAATGGCTTACACCTTTCAGCAGCATAGGAACCTCAACTTCCCTACTACTGGCTTGCCCTGACCCCTAAGAGGTGATCCGTAATCATTTCCTATCCTTCCATGGAGTCTTATGGAAAAGTGAACTATGCCAATATGTACCTGAGGACGCCCTTCCAGGTCAGCGAATCAGGTTTCTGGAGCTGAACTGGTGCTGAGTTCCTGGGGATCAGGAAGCAGGCATGAGTAGTTGGGTACAGAGGACAGGCTCCTCTTTGGTGGGTCACTATGCTCCCATGGGGCTGTGGGGAGGGAGAGAGTTCTCTGGCAGGGTAGCCTCACAAGGCAGCAGCAGAGGCCCACTGGAGTTCCCGGGCAGGAGTCCTTTCAACCCAGTTGCATATGTTGCTACAAGACCCTTCCTTGTTCCTTGAGCATCACAAGGCCTGTCCCACACTAACCACTTAGCATCTTTCACCTCTGGCTGGACTGGGAGACTAGTTTTTTTCAAGCAGGCTTACAAAGGGAAAGAGATGCTATCACTCAGCAGTGCCTTGGCACCTACTATGTCTGCTGGCACAGCATTCCAATGGAGGGAATTAGTTCAAGTGGACATGTTTTGAATGCATCCCATGTCTCCTTTCCAGTATCTTATCTGGTCACAGAAATTGAACAATGTGGTGGCATACAGAAGAGGTACTAGGCTAGCATTCTTTACTTAGTATATTTTACATTTTGAAAGACACTTGAACCATGCAGATAATTTCCAATTTTATTTCCAACAGAAACTGTTTCTGTCTTAGTTTCACCCACACTATGATCTGTGGATATGCAATCTCAAAGCCTTAGCTGATCACATACAGTAATAATGTGCCATACTTATGACAGCATGCCATTTCCCCACTGACAGAACAAGACCTAGTGTAGTTATGATGCAGTTATGATGGCTGCTGCTGGTAGAGAGTCCATGAAGCTCATAGTTAAAGAATTTTTAATCTGCAACATGAAAACTTATAATTCAGATATACTAATAAACTTGGCATAATTATATTTTTGTCTATATCTTTCTCAAAAGACCACGAGCTTTTGTTAAGGTTTATTTATTTTGTTAGTTTTTTGTATGTATGTATGTCTCCTTGAGTTTATGAGCACCATCTGTGTGCAGCTGCTGTCAGAGGCTCCAGGGTATCAGATCCCTGAAAGTTATACATAGTTGTAAGCTACCATGTGGGTGCTGGGAACTAATGCTGGGTACTCTGCAATTGCACCACACATGCTCTTAACCACTGAGCCTTCTCTTTCCAGCCCACCATGTGACTGTCCAAATTACCCTTTACTCCAGGAACACTCATTCTGTGTAATTTTTATCTGCATGCACAGAACACACATATGCCTTATTGTTCTTTTAAAGAGAAAAATTTTACTGCCAGAAGTCATCTAGCATTAATTATGTATCATGTACTTGGAGCCTGAGACTGTTTCTGTTTGTAGAATTGTACCTGTGTGACATTTTAAAGTTTGCTTTCAGTGTACATATGCATGTACACATATCACATGTATGTGAGGCTATGACCTAGTAAGATACTGAAAGAGGAAGATTAAATGCATTGGAAACATGGTCAACTCATCTGACTCCCCTCGACCCTACAGTCAGCACAGAGGTGCATCATATCACAGAGACACTCTGAAATAGGGGCAGAGGAATGGGGTCTCACCATATACTATGTGCACACAACACAGAGGGTGGGGGGCAGCACACTCTCTCTGAATGGTGGTCAACATGCCATCTCTCACACAAGGTAATGCGGCGTCCATCCATGCAGAGAGAAGACCTGCTCTGCTCTGACAAGTAGAAGGGAAATGGCCTGAGTACTGGGAGACACTGCTGCTCTTCTGAAAGCACACTGGACATGCTGCCACCCGGGGTTATTTCGGAAGAAGTGTACCAGGCTGAAGGACATGCTGCTGTCAGACAGCATCTGAGATTTGGCACCTATGTAAACACAAGAGCACACAGGGTAGCACTGAAAGAGTGGGATTCTGGCCACAGATTTTAAGATCAAAGTAACAGCAACCCTGTATATATAAACAGGCCAGTTAATTCTCCTAAGAAGATAACTCTGCTCACTTACAAGTAACTATGACACATCTGAAGTCGCAGCAGGGACAGATGGACTGACTGGTTCTCACAGGCACAGGACCTGTCTTTCAGTTACTCTCAGACAGAAACAGTCTTGTTCGTGGGGTATGGGGTATGGCCACCAGGCACACAGATGGCCCCTGAGAATGCCCTCTCAAAGGTGGAGAGGGTGGTGCTCTTAACTCTTATCTTCATCCTGTGGGGAGTGCTCTCCTAGTGGGCAAGGACACATATGGTCCTAACTTGGTACCTGGCAGTTTCTGCACACTGTAGTACATTTTTACAACACATTATCTTGGGCCTGTTAGGAGCTGAATTGTGTCTTCCCAATTTCAGTGCCAATTTCTAACACCCATGACTTAGCTGAAAATGTACCTGGAGAGAAGGCCTTTGAAGAGTCAGTGGAGGTAGAATAAAGCCATTAGGATGGTCCTGAGTCCAATGTGAGCAATGTCTGTCTCAAAAGAGATTCGTCACTAGCACAGCCAGAGGAAAGACCAACTGAAGACCCAGAAACATTTCTAGACCAAGGTCCATAGGTCAGTGACTGTGAGCAAGAGTCCCATCGCAAGCAGCATGGTGTCAGCCATGGGTTCCAAAGCTGGGTGCTCTGAAAGCGCTTTAGGAGAAGCCCCTGGGTGTTTTGACCACCCTCACTGTCCTTGAAGGGGCACACTTCTGTCTCACTCACCACATCTTACTTCCCTGTGGCTACTCACTGTCCTTGAGCTGACTTTGAACACTAGAGTCTCCAGGGCTCAACCTGGAGCCACAACTGCTATTGCTTCCTTAAATTCCCCTCTGAGGCAGCCACCCCTGGAATCTGCTGTCTATTCCCAATCAGAGAACACAACGAGAGGTAATCGAGAAACCCCTCACTCAAGATGGAAACCTAGCAGCCACATTTACCTGCTTCCATTCCCCACACCAATACCCAGGCCACCTCCAAACCCCACCTCCAGAACCTTTCCTGCACCCCGTTTCTGCTTGGTGTCTTTCATACAGTCTTATTCTGGATCACTTGTATACTTGCCCACATGGGGCTGACATCCTTATAGGAAGACAGTAACTGAGGAACACAGGCCCAGGAGATTTCTGTTATCAAGTATAGTCCTGAGGGATTGTGTCAACGGAAACCAGCTCTTTCACTGCTCCTTGGCTGCGTCTTAGAGCACTGGTGAAGCTTTTTATTCCGATAAGGATCTGCTCAATGTCAGGATTAACAAGATCAAATGGGTTTGGGTAAACACTTTTTGATACCCGCCGTGCATTACAATATAGTTAAACCCTTTCTCACTGCTTCTTTCCTAACAGAATGTTGTTGCATCTTCTGTCTGGGCAAGACAAAATTGCTTGCTTCCCTCACAGCCCATCTGTTTTTTTTTTTCTTTTTTTTTTCTGGAGCTGCTTGTGAGACAACACTTAAAAAGGGAGACTTGCTATTTGTAGTGGATGTTAATATACTTAACATTGTTATTTACAGTAGACTGAAAGCCTCACACAGCTCACCACCATACAGGATAGTCACTCTCTACTAAACAACACGACTGGAAATGAACTATTTGAACTAGGTCCAGTTTCTGCTCAGACCTCATTTACAAGGCCAAAGGGGCAGAGATGTGGCTGGCAACATAATGACTAATTATTACGTTCAGATGACAAAGTTGCTGACGAAGTATTGGGGTGTCTACACTGTCACAGCAGGAGTAACTGGGCATTCTGGTCTGGACATTTTAGTTTTTTTGTCATGAGCACCCACCTTACATCAGGGAAAATCGACAAAGAAACTGCTTTTACAGAACAAAACCCTTTCAGATCATAAAATCCCTCTGAAGAGCAGCAAGGGCTAAAGAGAAGGGGAGACAGTGGCTGGGGCTCAGGGCAGGAGGCTCTGCACATCGGGTACCTGTGCCTAGGAACCCCGCAGGCGGCCCGCCACATTTATGACCCTGCGCTGATATTCAAATTTTCTGTCTTAAGCTAAAGAAAGATTGAATACCCTGCTGTTGTGTGGCCAAGATTGAAGAGGTGTCTCACTGACATTGTTCAAAGTTTATGAAAATATATGAATGCTCAAATGTCATTGGCTTTGTGCCTCCAACAGACTGTGGTTTTATGAGAAATCAGTCTTTTAATCAAAATGATTGAATACCTTAAGGTCGGATCCAAAGATATCAGTTAATATCTAGAAACGTGCTATTTCTGCGAATTTCGCCAAGCTGTGCATATTGTGGTGCATTTTAAAGTGTTAATTTGTGCATTCCATATTGAAAATTGATCTTGAGTTTTAGCTTTTTGTCAAGGAAAAACATATGGTTACAAGCGCTATGCATTTTACGTGACGGCTGTTGAAGCTGTCACATGTGCAAACTTGATAACCGACGTGGCACACACGCAAATAATTTGCTTGTTTAGTAACAACTCAAAGATTCATTATGCACGCAAACACACAGTTTTAAAAATGATCAGATGGAATTAGTCTCCGTTTTGTACAACCTAGTCTGGTTGGTGTGCAAACTCAGATAAAATAAAGCTGGAAACTAAGTGGTATTAAACAAATCCAAGAATATGGGTATTTTCAGATAATTATTGCAACAGATGGTGTTTTCTGTTAATTCTGCCATCAGTCTGAGAACTTGATGTCTTACATCTGCACTTGGTAAAATACATTTTACCACTGACATTATTTCAGTTTTCTTAAAATACTTCCATCAGTTTTAAACTTAGATTTGCAAACATCTGTGACAATGTGTGCCTGTGCGATGAAATTATTTGGGACAGTTACTTTACACACATTACACAGATCTTCAAATTTATTACTCTCAATTTTCAGAGTCACTAGTTGGACTGTTTAGTAACAAGCAAGATAACAATCCGTGAGCACATCTGAAAGTGAGCATGGTAACAGGTTCTAAGAAGTGTGTGCTCATCGGGAGAAAATATCTTGGAATTCACACTGCATTGTTTCACTAGCTTGACAAAAAAAAAAAAAAGGCAACACATCTGTTTTTGTATGTACTTCAGGTAAATGTTCTACATGGTACGTTAAAGAATAGAAACAAATGATGAATTAATCAAAAGACATAGGTGATACAGGATTTTCTCTGAAAATAAGTTAACATCAAAAGAATTCTTCCTCATTAGTATGCAATACTCTGGCCCGGCTACCCTGAGAATAGGCCTTCACACACTTCAAATACACAGTGTTTTGAACCCAGCCTGCCAGCTTCAGGGTCCTCTGTGGAGACCCAGGAGTACTGAAGCGCCCAGAGCTCAGGGACAGTTTACTTTCCTTTGTAAGACTCAGCAGTGCCCACTAGCAAAGCCTCGTTTCCAAGCCTAAGCAGGAATTTACAGCTGCTGCTACTGGACTGTGTGTGTGACAGTCTTCAGCTCCCCGGGCCAGAGGAGGGATTTTAAGGGAAAGCTTATGAGTCCACGCCCCTCTCTTCTCTTCTTGGACCTGAGGCCATGGAATCAGAGCAGGCCTTATACTACTGTAGTGCCTTCTGAATGTGCTAAATATAGCCAGCTAGGCAGAGCCACCTGATCAAAGACTTTCCTACTTTCAAGCAGGCTCCATGAAGCAGGAGACAGGCTGACGTATATCAATCACCAAACTTGCTCTTCAGCATGCACTTAAATAGCTACAGCAGCGAACACTTCACAGGCAAGGTTCAAGTTCCCACAAGGAGCTTTCAAAATAGCAGCGATCTTGGTTCAAGACAGCCAGTTTCCAGTTGCTTTGGACAAGAAGGAAGGAAGAAAGCCAGGCAGCGGTCAGCTGTGAGAGTAAACTGAAGGGTGGTCCTAGTTAGACCCCCCAAAGCTTTGCTGATTTCCTTAGTGGCTATTAAAGTTTGCTATCCTCCATTATTAATCAGTTAATATATGATATACCATTGAATATAATTGTTGTTAATTATAATTACAAATATACATTGGTATGATTCCATTTATATTAATTGCAATGAGATAATTATAATGACTGGGCACACTGATAGTGAATTCAATACTTACCACAAAACATACGCTAAGTGCTGATTTTCACAAGCATCTTACTCATTGAGAACAATGTACTGTGCGATGGTCATGCATGATCTTTCCTGAGTGTATTCATCTTTAGAGGAGCTAGGGTGTGGACCTGCAAACTGCTATATCCAGAAATTAAGGCCAGGTCTGTCTGACTCACAGGGGTAACCCTCCACTCTGCAGTACAGCTGACTCAGGGCTGACCAACATGCTGACAAATGCTCTGTCCCTTCTCTTAACATCAGGCTGTTTCCACTGCACAATTCCATGGAGACCCTTCTGTCTCTTTCATATCAAAAGATAAGAATAATTTTAAGACACAAAGTTGTTCGTTTATGTATTTTTGTTAATTAAATAAAAGGTCTACAGCTATTTTCCCTTCTTTAACCTGCGTTTGTTCAAGGATAAATTGTGGTAGGTAGCTTTTGTTTAAGCTCCATTTCCTAATTTATGATTGAACTGTCATCTTTTAAAAAGATATAATTATTTATTGACTTTGTACCATTTTCCCTATAGATTTGTTTGACCTCTTTATTAAAACAAACAAACAAAAGCACTATACAAGAGATGGAGGAGATGACTCAGCTGCTAGAAGTACTTGCTACTCTTGCAGAGGACCAGGATTTGCTTCCCAGCATCCATAAAGTGACACAGCACTATCCCTAACTGCGAACAAATTCTGTACATTCTGGTATCGTATTTCTTCATTGTCTTTAAAAGGACTTGCTTCTATAGCCACAATTCACATGTTTCTTCAGTAATACACGGGGAAATACAATGTTATTTATTTATTCTGTGTAACTACATAAATGCCAGTGCACCACATGTGTGCCTAGTGCCCTGGGTCTGCTAGGATTAGTGTTACAGAGTGTTGTGAGCCACTATGTGGGGGCTAGGAATGAAACCCAAGTCCTCAGGAAGAGCAGCCATTATCTCTCTGGCCCGAGACAATGCTTTAATAATTTCAGGTGGTTGCGTTTTACCTGTTGAAATTTTTATTACTTATCATATCAGAGAATACAACTTAGAAACTCCTGGTTTCCTGTATTTGTTGGATGTTCTTTAAAGCCAAGTATAAGTTTCTTATATTTTCTAGCTTCTCAGTCATACAGATAATGCTGTGCTCAGTTATAAGTTAGCCATGCACTTGTATCCACTTTAGTAATTATACGAGCTCAAACAAGCCTACTCAGGGCCACACTGCTGTACTGGCTGTCCGGGACTGCTATAAACAAGCTCCCTTCACTGGACCTGGTTTTTGTTTTTAAATTCTGTTACCTTTGTGCACCGGCCACTTTGTTAGATTGTTCAAAGAGTTGCATTAGTTTAACAAAGGAACATTGTTACATCTGTGTTCTGCCAGCCGCTTTCCTAGGATGTGCTATGGCGCAGGCAACAGCCTCTGTCTTGAGACAGCCCTGAGATGAGGAGGAGGAATGTTCCAAGTGTGACTTGAGTCTGAAGATAAGAACACAGACGGTCTACCTGGCTGTGCACTTGAGGGAATACTGCTCACTGATCAGATTCAATCCACCTGGAAATCACTGTGAAGAACAGCACCTCTGACAGCAAGCAGGGATCTCAGTATTCAAAAAAATGTCACCTATAAAAACCATGGCAAAGGCTAATAAAGGCTTGGAATAGTAAGAGAGAGTGCAAAGGTCCTGAGGTGGGCGCAGTTACCTCAGGACTAGCAAGGAGGCAGTGCAGCTACAGCAGTGGTCCTGGGACAGGCAGGGCAGGAGAGCTTTACAGACAGGTACACTGTCTGTAAGGTCACAGGTTGTCTGTGAGTGGAAATTTAACTCATTACACATGAGCAGAAAAGGTAGCAACATACTTGGATGGGTCCTCCCTGCCTAGCGACTGTGCTCTACCCACTTGATCACCATGAAAAGCCAGCAATGGTGACACTTGAATGGCACAGGCTGAGCATCCCTGACAGGAAATTCCGAAACATAAAATGTGCCTGAATCCAAACTTATCTGAGTCCCAGTGGGAATTTCATCCAGACTTCATTTTGAAGGCATGGTCAGAGTGCAGGAACACTAGAGATACTGCATAGAGTTTAGCTTAAGAGTAAGTAAGACAGTGGACCAGAAGCTCTCTGAAAGGGGAATCAAAGTGTGAGGAATCACATTCTGTTCCACTGGAATCAAGGCTGGAAAAGTACTGGAGGTTACAAGGGAGGTCACAGGGGAGGCGAGAGACCATCTGACAGCAAAGAGGAACATATGGTCATCCAGAGGTGGGGAGGAATAGCACATGCCTCCAGCTGCCATCCAGAGGGAAAGTCACTTGGCTTTCCCCAGGTAAGACTTGGGCTCTAACTGGGATGTGGTGAGTTGGTGAATCATTCTGTGTAGCATCAAGAGTGGAGTGTTATCACTTGGCAGCTGTGAACAATTTCAAGTTAGGGAGGATGGGAAAAATCTGCCACAGTCCTGGGTGAGACAGACAGAGAACAGAATGCAGAGCCACTGGGAAGTTTGGGTGCTCTATGCTCTATGGTGCCCCATGCTCTATGGTGCCCCATGCTCTATGGCTAAGTGCAGAGCCTTACTAGAGAATAATTGTGAAGACTAATATGCCCAAGTTCAGGTCAGGGGCAGGCCTGGCGCTGCAGAGACCTATCTGCTGGGGGTATTTCCTGATGGCAGGACTAGAATTCGGGTGCTCAGGTCTAGCATTCTAGACCACAGTCTTCTCTCTGCCTAAGGGTGTTCAACACTGGCTGGCATTTGAAAGCACTGATTGGTTCCCGGGGCATACCTGAGGGCTTCAATCTACCTCCTCTTACTAGTTTCCCCAGGAGAAACCTATTGGCTTTGGCACACCCCTGTAGGATATGTAAAGTGGGGAGCCAAGGAGGCAAAAGAACAAAGCCAACAAGTAGCACTCCCTGGCCTCCTGCTTCACTTGCTCCTTGAGTTTCTGCCCTGAGTTCTCTCAGTTATGGACTGTGAGACCTCGAAGTGTGAGCTAAATAAACCCTTTTCTCCTCAAGATACTTTAGGTTCATGGTTTACCATGACAACCAAAGGCAAGCTAGAACTAGACAATCCTACTTTATAAAAGAAAACTCTTATAACTGATCAACACCTTTAGCAGAGCCAAGATGTAAAATAAACATATGAAAATCAATAGCCTTTTATAATGAATTTGCCAAGAAAGGAATCAGAAGGAAAATCCCATTCCCAATAGCTTTAAATAAACTACCTAAGACTCTAATGTAACCCCCGAAGAGAAGGATCTCTCAGATGAGGCATTTAAGACACAGAGGAGACTGAAGACACTCAAGGCTGAGAAGGCACCTCGAGCTCACCTTCAGGAACCGGGCAGTATGGAAATGGCGGTATTACAGAAAGCGACCTACGGCTCCAATGCAGTCCTGACCGGAACTCCATTCTCCACAGGAATATGGAGAACTACCCTAAGCCCCTGAGTAGCTAAGCCCCTGAACACAATGACCAATGCTGGAATGTCATCAAACTTTACCCCAACCGAGCTGTACTCCCTGGGCCTAGTAACACACACCATGGTACTGGTATAGAAACCACACATAAAGTTATGGGCCCACAAACAAACCCACAAAGCTACTGCTACTTGATTATCAGCAAAGGTTCCAAGAACCAAACAGTGGAGAGCAGACAGTCTCTTCAGCAAATGATAATGGGCAAACGGGATACCAGCTTCTCTCTCTCTCTCTCTCTCACACACACACACACACTTTGTACAAAATCACATTAAGATAATCTTAATGTCAGAAATGAAACTGCTAGAGGAAAACCAACAGAAAACACTTCATGATATAGGGGTATGGGTAAACGCTGTGGAAACATCTAGAATATATTAAGAACTCAGGATCCAAACACCAACCACTGCAACTCATCCAGTCAAGAAGTGGACTAATGAGCCAACAGTTCTCAAAGGAGGAACTCCAAATGGCCAGATAGAGATTCTGAAATCAGGCTCAATGATTTTAGGCATTAGGGAAATGCAAACCCAAACGGAGTTTTCACGTCATTTCTGTCAGGATGGCGATCATCAAAAGAACAAGCACTAAATACTGCTGAGGACGTGAAGGAAAGAGAGCCATTATCCAGTGTTGGTAGGAGGGAAGCAGTGCAGTGGAAGCCAGCATGAAGTGTCCTCAGAACATTCTGTATGATCCAGCTGTATGACTTGTGGGCCACAAAGGACCATAAGCATGCCACAGAATATCTGCGTACCCACTGTTCAAAACAGGTAAGATATAAAAGCACTGTAAAGTCAACAGGAATGGGTAAAGAAAACGGGATATTCAGAGGAGTTTGACTCAGCCATAAAGAATAATATGTCACTTGCCAGAAAATGGATAGAACTGGAGATCTTCTTGTTAAGTTATATTAAGTCAAACTCAGATAAATATCACACTTTCTTTTATACAAAGAATCTAAATTTAAATCCCCTCTCATGTATGTTTGTGCGAGGGACCTGAAAATGGAAGGCAGGTGAAGGAAACAGGTACAAGAGACAGTACTGGGTATGGGAGGGAGAAATATACACATATCACATACTTTCTCTCATCTGAGGACCCTGCCCGCCTGCCCGCCCGCCCGCCCGCCCATCTGACATGAAAGCGGAGGGCACTACTTGGGAGGAGGACAGTGGGGGCTCATGGGTAGCAAGAGAGGGCAATGGGGCAAATATAAGAAAGTACAGTGGCACAGGCTTATGAAAATGCAATAAAGAAACAATATTTTGCATGTTGACTAAAAATAAATTAAAATTATTGTAAAAATTACCTTCAGATTGTATGTGTAAGGAATATAAAAACCAGAAATGAATTCTGTATTTAAACTTGAGACCTCATTACATAAATGCAAAATATTCGCAAAAGTGGAAAATCTGACATCCAAAGAACATTCATCCTGAGATCTAGGCGGCTCCTGCTGCTGCTGCTACCATTGCCGCAGCCGCCGCCACCGCCACCACCACTCATACAATTCTCCACCCAAATTCAATGAACCTTTAACCCAATAAGGCAGGGACATGTGAGAATTAGAAAAATAATCTTACATATTCTCTTCTGATACACAACACATAAAATTAATTCTTGAAAAAAAAAAAAACCTAGCAATTGACTCCTGCGAGTTTAATAAATAACTCAGCAGGTCTGAGACTATGGGTGATATGTCTATAGCAATGTGGTATGTGGGCACTATACCAAAATAAAAATATGTGCATAATATTATGCGGGCGGAAATGTAGTTCTTGCAAACTTTTGGGTTATTGAATACTTTCTTTAAGTCAGCTTTCCAAAAAAAAAAAAAAAAGAGAGAGAGAGAGAGAGAGAAAAGTCTTCTGAAACACATTTTGCTAGGACTATCAGTTTATAATGTGTCTTACGTCTTGTGGGTAGACACCAGTAAAAGTTATAAAACTAAATCAAACACTTTGATTTATCTCTCCCGTTATTCTAAAGGATCTGAAATCCTATTAAAATTTGTCACATTATTACAGACACATGTTTTCTTAAACGACACACGGAATTCCAGTGATGGATTGACAGCTCTAACGTGGTTTGTTTGTTTGGATGACAACTGTGGTGGTAAATTAGAGAGCACTCCATGTTGTTGTATCAGGGCAAAGGCTTCCTGTTGCCTGGCACCTGTCCTGAGAGAGTATGACCTGGTCAATTCAGTTAGGAAGCCTTAAATCCTATGAATGGTCACAAAAATACACACATACACACATGCATGCACACATACATACACGCACACACACGCGCGTGCACATTCTCCACTGTGGGCACAGAATCCCATGGACAAGTCTGCATTGCTTTCACTGTGTGTCCTGGAGCACATTTCATTTATTCAGACACAATGTGATTATCCTGGAGTACTTCATGATCTTAGCGCTCATTCTGGGTCATCTTGTTTGCATGTTGGTGAGAATAACATTTCAGTAAGTGTGAGCATCTACACCATGAGCCCTGAGGAGGACTGAACACAACGCAGACTTGATGCACCTACTGATAACTGTTACACACATTTTTATTGATTTTTTGTAAGATAAAATATTTACTATTATTATATTATATTCAATATATTATATTAATATATATGGCCTGTATTTCTACTTTAAAAGTCTATTCTTCAGATCCTCCAGACCACATTAAAATACTCAAGAAGTAAGGTTTTTCTCAGACTATTCTGAATAACAGCAAGAGCAAGGGAGGAACACTTGAGTTCTCTCTGACAAATCAGCTTACAGAATACATAAACAGAGAAAGAGCCCTACTGTTTAAGCTTCAGCAGTTCCTTCAGGGTCCAGCCACTTTCAGGGAGGATGTGTGCCTCAGGTCTTGAAACCAGGCAGCAGTACACATGCTTCTGAACCCATGGTGAATGTCCCAGCTCAGTGGGGCCTGTGCTTGCTGCAGCATGGCACATCTCATCTGTGCAGCCTGTTCAGTTTCTAGATCTTTAAAATTACTGTTGTGCATGTGTCTTATCACTGTACACAGGTGGGGCCTACGGGACTACTGTGTGGAGTAGGTTCTCCTTCAGTGGGTCTCAGGCTTGTGGGGCAAGCACCTTTCCCCAGTGAGACACCCTGAACGCCCAATTCCTCAATGCTTTTAGGGAGAAAAACAAAATACTACATGTTAATTATCTTAAATTTTCTTTCAACTTAAAGAAAAAGAAAAAAATATTTTGTAAAAATACTTTGTCTAATGGAGACAAAGTAGCACACGTCTCTCATCTACAATACATTAAACTACGCATTACATTTTATCTTTGTGGGCGGTTTAGAAATAATCAAATGAAATAGGAGCCTGATCATGTAGGAAGGATGAATGACAAGAGGAGAGCCATTTGTCTGGAAGGAAAGCCCTGATTTGGTTAAGTATATGCAGTTGCATGCATGGGTGCTAAACGCAAGCTTTTGAGATCATCTGACCTTCAGGAAGGTGGTGAGGTGACCTACATTACAGGAGACTAGGCTGAGGGTGCTTAGAGTCGAGGGTCACTCTCCAATGCAAGTGCGAGCGGGAGCTGGATGTACTCCCACAACTCTCCACCCCGGAGGAAGTTTAGCTGGTGCACAGGGATTTAACTGGCAGGCAAAAGCACAGTATCTTGATACTGGAGGTCAAAGTAAAAAGTGTGCCTTAAAGTAATCACTTCAAATGCACACACTAGGTGAACACACTGAAGAGACTGCTTCACAGAGACAGTGGTGCCCACCTGCAGCCCTTGCATACACTTCCAGGCTCTTCATGGAAAATATAGGCTGGATCCGGATCTGATCCACAGTCAAAAGTCTCTTCTGCAATAGAAATGTCAAATGCTAGACAGACTGCTAGACAGATTTCCTCAAGAACATAAGCTAATGGGAAATGGATCTCTATATATTGATTCAGTGAACCCAAATAGCCAATTTAATTTGGTAGATACCACCTGTATTACACAAGGCAAGAGTCAGAAAAACCCAGTAGTCAAAAAACCTTGTAAAAATCAACTAGTACTCCTCCATCTGGGACCTCACGCTCAGTCCAATGGTTGCTGTGAAGTGAATCTTGGGTATTCCGAACTTTTGGGCTAATATCTGCTTATCAGTGAGTACATACCGTGTTCATTCTTCTTCTTCTTTTTTTTTTTTGATACTTTATTTACATTTCAAATATTTTCCCCTTTCCAGATCTCCCCTTTGGAACCTCCCTATTCCTCCCTACCTCTATGGGGGTATTCCCCCACCCATCTACCCACCCACCCACTCACTTTCGTCTTCCCTCCTTGGCATTCTCCTATACTGGGGCATCTAACACCTTCAGACCTGAGGGTCTCTCCTCCCCCTGATGGCTTTTGTGACTGAGTTACCTCACTCAGGATGGTATTTTCAAGTTCCATCCATTTGCCTAAGAATTTCATGAGGTCATTGTTTTTAATAGCTGAGTAGTAGTCCATTGTGTAAATGTACCACATTTTCTGTATCCATTCCTCTGTTGAGGGACATCTGGGTTGTTTCCAGCTTCTGGCTATTGTAAATACGGCTGCTATGAACATAGTGGATCATGTGTCTTTAATACATGTTGGAGCATCTTATGGGTATATGCCCAGGAGTGGAATAGCTGGGTCCTCAGATAGTATTATGTCCATTTTTCTAAGGGTCTGCCAAATTGATTTCAGAGTGGTTGTACCAGCTTGCAATCCCATCAGCAATGGAGGAGTGTTCCTCTTTCTCCACATCCTCATCAACATCTGCTGTCACCTGAGTTTTTGATCTTAGCCATCTGACTGTTGTGAGGTGGAATCTTAGGGTTGTTTTGATTTGCATTTCTCTGATGACTAAGGATGTTGAACATTTCTTTAGGTGCTTCTCAGCCTTTCGAGTTGACTCAGTTGAGAATACTCTGTTTAGCTCTGTTCCCCATTTTTTGATAGGGTTATTTGGTTCTCTTGAGTCTAGCTTCTTGAGTTCTTTGTATATACTGGATATTAGCTCTCTATTGGACGTGGGATTGGTAAAGATCTTTTCCCAATCTGTAGGTTGCCGTTTTGTCCTATTGACAGTGTCCTTTGTCTTACAGAAGCTTTGCAATTTTATGAGGTCCCATTTGTTGATTCTTGATCTTAGAGCACAAGCCATTGGTGTTCTGTTCAGGAACTTTTCCCCTGTGCCCATGTGTTCGAGACTTTTCCCCACTTTCTCTTCTATGAGATTCAGTGTATCTGGTTTTATGTGGAGGTCCTTGATCCACTTAGACTTGAGCTTTGTACAGGGAGTTAGGAATAGATCAATTCGCAATCTTCTACATGTAGACCTCCAGTTGAGCCAGCACCATTTGTTGAAGATGCTGTCTTCTTTCCACTGGATGGTTTTAGCTCCTTAGGGAGCAACACTGTCAACTGGTGCACCCAGAGACTGGACCACCAACCAAAGAATACACATGGAGGGACCCATGGTTCGGGCCACATATGTGGCAGAGGAGGGTCTTGTTGGCCATCAGGGGGAGGAGAGGCCCTTGGGCCTGAGGGAGTTAGATGCCCCAGTATAGGGGAATGCCAGGGAGGGAAGACCTAAGTGGGTGGGTGGGTGGGTGGGGGAATACCCTCATAGAGGCAGGGGAGGGGGGATGGGATATGGGGTTTCCAAAGGGGAGACCTGGAAAGGCAGAAACATTTGAAATGTAAATAATCAAAAAATAAATTTAAAAAATGGAAAAAAAACCAAACCAAACCAAACCCCAACTAGTACATTTAGCTCCTCTGTCCTCCCTCTTCCCCTCTCACAGTCCCCCCACCTTCACCCCCATCAACGGTGCCACAGAGGTCCTGAAGGAAGGGGGCACTTGCAGGCCAGTGGTCCTCAGCTCTGCCCCTGCACTCTGGTGGGATGACTTATGCTGCTGTAACCATGACGCCAATCCTCCCCAGTCAGTCCACTTTACTACATGCAAATGCTTCTGTTTTCACCAGAGAGCATTTCTGTGGACGTTCTTTCTTCCAGCAACTAAGCACATGTGTTTCTCTTTTAGACAAGCCTTCAGGGCCTTTCATTGGAGGAGCATAGAGGAGGGAAGAGGTGTGATTGAAGCAAGCAGGGTTTCTCTGCTCCTGTTAAGTTGGTCATTAAAAGTCCAAGGGGGGGGGAATCAAAACAACACCCCTGACTAAACCAAACCAAACCAGACCAAAACCCTGAGTCATGGCTTAATAAATATGGACCTACAGTTCCTGCACTGAAACATCATAGCTTCTCTTTGAAAGGGGAAAACTAGTTTTCCAAGATGTTACTTGAATCTACATCAAACACACTTTCTTAAGACTGCTCAAGTCACAGTATCTATTTCTTTTTGAACCAGGCATTAAATATGTATCCCAACTGCCACAACTGTGATGCTCGGCACAACACACCAACTGTGGACTAAATTACAGGCTAGATGAAACTTATCAAGAGCATTAAGGGCATAAGTTTCTCACTCTGGGCATCAGGCACCATTTCTTCCTTCACATAACTAGGAAGTTATGTCTGACTGTCACCATCACAGTGACAGGACAGTATGTCACAACTGGGAGAGCCACAAAATACAAACAAATAAAAATAACCACCCAATCCTGAGATCCATCAACTTGGGAAGATGTATGTATTTAAAGTGAACAGTTTTATCTTAATGAGTGAACCAGGCACTCACAGTATACAGTATCTATATCCATTTTCACTTTGTGTAAAACTGAGTCTTTAAAAAGTCAGTCCACAGCCCAGTTGTGGGAGTTTTCTTTTCCTCACTGTGCTCTGGGCAGAGATTTCAGTGTGTCCACGTCTACTGAGATGCAGGTTCCAGTCTTCCCATCATCAGTAATGTAATTCAAGGTCTCAAAGTTTGAGAGGTTCGAAGTCCCTAAGAACCTTCTCCAATGGGTAGTAAGGCAAGGAAGCGTTGAGGTGCAAACTTCACACACCACGTGGCACAACCTGAGCCTAGGGCCTCTTCATCTGTGCCCCCAGCCCACTCACCCTGTGCTCCGATGGCCTCTGAGAGGCAGGCACACCCCCTCAGCATACAGACATGGGCGAACAGTACAGGTGCCCAAGACATTACAAGCAGAAGTGTTGTGAGCCAAGTTCAGGTGTTCTGTGACCTGATTCAACACAGTGCCAAGGATTTGGATTTACTTTGTATTTAACTATATCACTGACCAAACTGGCAACTGGCCTTTGAGTTATGTCTCCCCACACCCCAAAATGTGGGGTGTTGATGTATAATACAGTAAATATTTAAATATAAAGTGTGCATTCAAGTTCCATTATCCTCAATGAGCATGTATATACATTTTACTGGATTAAATACATTGCATATTTTCCAGAAGTCGTTATTTTGTAATTGGGCAGAATTTTCAGAGAAAATACTTGCCTTTCCAAAGTGGGGTTACAATGTAGGTTAGGAGATAAAAAGGGAATGACAAAGATGAAAACTAGTCCTGTACCAATTATTTCATTCAGTGAAATTTCTCAGATATTAACAATTATTTTATTAATATGGAAATAGCATTCCTATTATTTGTTATTCTGAGATTCAGATTGTTTGTAAACAAAGTTATTTACATATGCAGAAATCATCTTATATAGCATTGCTTGTGGTGGCCATAATGAGAGACAATCCAGAAGCACATGCATGAGAGCTCTGGAGATGGATGAGCAACTATGGGGTGGATGGCCACTCAATGGCACCTCACATACTCAATCAGATATGTTAGATCCAGACCTGTTACAGAATTAAACACAAGTCAGTGTCCATCACTGTTTCCGTTCACCCAGGGAAACTTCTAAGGTGCACATGCTCTTAGCCCACGGAAGGAAGGAAGAGCCTTGTCCTGTAGTGAGCTGGAATCAGCAGGAAGTTGATGGCTTTGCTAGCTTCTTATCATGTGTTCATGCTGTTCTACTTGCTATGATAATTCCATTATTTCTTTGGTAAATTTAAACTCTCTAAGAATGGAAACAAAATTAGGCTCACACAAGAATGATAAAAGGATTCATGAATGATTTTGAACCCAATAATTTCACACAGGTGTTGTAAGGGCATCTTCCCCTATTAGAAACAGGCAAAAAGTCAGTGGCTTCTCTACATAAGGAAAGAGCAAAATCATGGTGAAATGGAGTTGAAATGTATATTCACAGGCACACAAAGTATCACCTTAACTCTGAGAAGATGCTAGCTTCCTCGTAGCCTCTTCTGGGACAAACGGGCTAGGACAGCAGTAACACTCAGCATGGAGACAGCAGAAGCACAGGGCAAGAGTGTTATCCTGACAGAAAGGGAGAGGGAAGAAGTATACAGGTAGAGCAGAGCCAAAACTCTGGATGGGAAGTAAGATCCACGAGGCTTTTCACACAAGCTCCAGATGCTACGGCATATCAAAGCAGGAAGCATGGATCACTCAATGAAGTATCCTTCAGCAGCAAAAATGCTACCTTTATTTATGGTGAAAATAAATGGCAGTTTAATTATTGGGGCTATGCTCCAAGATACCTAAAGCCATGCACGGAGAGCCCTAAACTCACATATACTGCATTGCTTGAACATACGCAATTATTATATAGTTTAAAGTTGTGGGGTGTGGTCTCTCCCCTACCCTCATTCTTCCCTTTCCCCTCCCCTCTGCCCCTCTCTGTATTCTGTATTATTTTACCATGCACACCCACGACACAGTTTCTCTTTACTAGCTATTCTCCTGTGCTGCTATAGGAACAGTTTAGAGAAGCCGGGCGGTGGAGGCGCACGCCTTTAATCCCAGCACTCGGGAGGCAGAGGCAGGTGGATTTCTGAGTGAGTTCCAGGACAGTCAGGGCTACACAGAGAAACCCTGTCTCGAAAAACCAAAAAAAAAAAAAAAAAAAAAAGAACAGTTTAGAGAAAGAAGGGATTACACTGGCCAACAGACTTAGAGGCTACAAGCTCATCACTGCATGGAAGGCAGCTGCAGCATGAGACAGCTGGTCACCCCATGCCCACTGCCAGAGAGAAGACAGAAGAGAGAGATGAAGCTTGGGGCTCAGTTTGCTTTTTCCTTTCTATTCATCCAGAAAGTCCAACTCAAACCATGACCATTCATGGTGAGCCTCCCCTCATTCACAAACCTCTCTGTCAGTAAGGATATAAGTAATTAGGTCAGCACATTAGGAAGTGTTGCTTAGAAAGGTAGGTATGATGGAGCATGCCTGCAGCCCCAGCACCCTGGAGTTGCTGAGGACAGAACACCAAGAGGTTAAAGATATCCTGGGAGACACAGCTATAGCATGTCTCAATTTTATTTTATTTTTTTAAAGAGAGAGAAGCATAGTCTAATAGATCATTAACTATATACAGTAAACAAAATAGGTTAATAAATTTGCAAAATCACATCAAACATTTACAGAAATGATAAAAATGCCTGTTCACTACAGCATAAGAAAGTGCTAATAAGTCAAGATGTTGTTCCACAGAGCTTGTGCTCACCTGTCTCAGTGCAAGAAATGATACATTAAGAACAGGTTGAAAAATACTTAAAGCGTCTAAATATCAAGAAGCATAAAGTAATTAAACATGACATGAGACTAAAATATCCCCAAATTCCTAGCAAATTAAAGCTTTTGAGGTACAGCTAACACACTTTTTGGAAGGCAAATGTTCAGTGTTAGTGCCTTCAAAAGAAATGAGAAAACTTATTAACGAAGAATTCAACTAAGGTTGGAAGCTAATAATCAGAGTAAACAAAACCACAGAGCAGAAACAAGACACATAGGGGAGTTCTCACTGCCCAACCTAGCACAAGGGCAGAGTTACTCTGAAGTATCATGAACTGTGCAGCAGAAGCAAGGGGCAATGGCACAAATGTAAACACCAGGACAGAAGTACACGCCTGGACATTCTGAGGTCCTGTGTATACAACATGGGCTCTTCACATGTGGCTTCATCATAGCAGCTGCCTGTGTGCCAGATTGTAAGGACAGGTAACAAGTATAAACCGTTACGGAAAGCAAGAACTATGCTCTGGTGAAGACCCAATACCACCATGGGCTTACCCAACAGGGGGCTCCGCCATGCCAGAGGTTCATTAGGGATGGTGAGACAGCAGACAGAACACACCACCCAGCAGTGAGCTGACCTCATAGGTGGTAGGAGGTTAATACTTTCTAAAGTCTCCAGCTTAGCTGGGGGCATGACCTTGGCCACCAGCATGACTGATGGATGAGGGAGGAATTCGCTGAGTATTTTAGGGGAAATGGGAACAGGCTGTAAGGTCTGAGTATAAGGGAAGAAAAGCTCAGGTGTAATGTTCTTTTCCTGTAGCAGGAATGTGACTGTGCAGTTATATTAAACTAGTACACAGTTGAGGTAACTTCAGGAAAAAAAGACCAAACTATGTCCAATATTCTTCATCGCAATAAAAAAAAAATAGCTCAGTTTGGACGGGGTCTGTGATGAACCGGGCTGTCCACTGGCTGCAACATAAACCTTGTAGAAACACTAACTCGGGATAGAGAAAATATGCAAGTTCTTTTGTTTTACATACCAGAAATGCAACAGAAACAAAATACAATAAAAAATGAAAATTCAGGTAGAGGAATTATGCATTTCATACTGAATAATTATTTCTGTACTGCCCGTAAATCCTCCCTGGTAAGCCGTGCATCTAAAACTCATCGAAGTGCCACGGGGTAAACGCAGCTCCATCCATCAAGCAGCCACTTGACAAATACATTCCATAATAGAAGTTTATTTTTATGGGAGGCTGAATCAAGGACTTTCCCATGCATACAAAAACTTGTCAAAATTATTTATGAGTCTTGCTGAGACATACAATATGTCTTATCAAACTCCTATTTTCCTTCCAAGTACAGACTGTCAATATCTCTGCTACTATCAATAATGGGGACATGGCTGATAGCAGCCTCAGGAATGTGAGGTCATGTGTCCATCTAGCTGCATGGTTTGGTTGTAAGAAGCCTCCATCAGTTCTCGAAGGGACAGTTAAAGATGCCTGGCACTGCACACAAGGCTTTTACAGCCCATGCTTGAAAAGTTATAGCTGACTATAGCTGAAGAAAAACAAGAAATCATAGAAGATATTTCATTTTTCATTTTGCACATAAAGTATTAGTTAAGTGTGATAAAACAAACACTTGAGAATCATGAAAATTTCTCATCCCTTGTGAATTTTCAACAATGAAAAATTAGCTTTTTAAGTGTGAATGATAGGAGGGGTGGTTCTCAGAAGCAGGATCTGCTGTGACGAGGACCAAGTAGACCTGGCTCCTTACCCTAACACCGCTGTCTTTATCACATGGAAGCATCAGCTGATACACACATGAGCTAAGCTTGCACTCAGCTACATAGGCCTCCCTCGCTCTGTCTTCCTCTGGAAGCTCAGTGAAAACAAGAAACAGTGATCAAGACTCTTGAGATAGCTTACAGGAAAATGCTACTACTTAGCAGCTCCACAGGCAGTGGAGCACAGCTTCCTGTCCTTGGCTGTTTGTGGGAGATGACTGGGCACAGGGAAGCCAGTCTAGTGGATAGGGCTCCTTGACCACTGAAGAAGCTCGTGCACTTAGGGAGAGGAGCATGGACTGCTCAGGAACCACAAGCAGGACCAGCTCAACAGTGTCCATGTATGTCCCTCACTGGTCTGGGTGAGGGTCAGGTGAGCAGAGGGATGTTTAACCTTGATATTCTCAGGACACCTTCATACCTGGACATCTGACCTCAGGTGCTTCAGTTCTCATCTACGTTCAACTTTAGGACAGGGAACTCTGAGAAGAGTGGGGAGACTGGCAGCTGCTGGGATTCTAAGGTCCCTAGAGCAGTACTCAGCATGCTGTGGCCAGGAGCAGTGACATGTTGTAGGGCTCCTCATGTGCTGCCATGCAAAACTGACCTTGGATGCCATTGAGGCCTTCCCTCTTAGAATCCAGTAAGCAGATAAAATTTTGTTTTCTTGAAATCCTGAAATTCAACTAAAATAACTGTTAGTGAAATTAAAACAAAATCTATCCCCCCCCACTCCCCCCCCCGCACAAATTGGAAAGAAATAACAGGAGAAGGGAAAGGGGAAAAAGGCAGGGAGGGAGGACTTAAAATTAAAAATAATTTCTCTGATCTTTCTTGTACTTTTTAAAACACACCCTAAACACTCTACAGAATTTCTGCCAAGGCTCACCATCCTGCCCAACGCTTGCAAAGGATGCCTGTCCATTAATCATACAAAAATGGATTCTGGCAAGGAGAGAGGGTGGGAGCTGTTTTTAGCCCGCTTGTGTAGGCCAGAGTCATCAGGCACAGTGATGCGTCTTGGATGGCGGTGTTTTAACTCCAACTCAGAACCCACCAAAGCCTCCACTCTTCTCCCCATGCCTAAACTCACTGCCTCAACATGCAAAGCATAGCGAGCTCTTCTTGCAGTGTTGAAACAGTTGTCTGAAAGCCAGAGATGAGCTTCTAAGGGGGCACTCACCTACTTACAAATGAGCTGATGGCACTGAAGAACATGACTAATGCTTGCACATATAAAGGAGTTAGAGATTTATGCTGAAAGAATAGAGCATGCTGCTGCCGAGGCCATCTTGTGAAGCAATCAAGTAAAGTTTCCTGTAAAAAGAAGTCTAGTCCAGAAAAACAAGGATACACCCATCTTAAAACACCCACATTTGCTATTCCCTTAACAACCTGTGAGAGAGGAAGCCATGATTCCTAACCTCTAAGAAAAGCAGTGGAGGGCACTTCAAGATGAGGTGACTCACCCAGCCTCCTGTTTGCATGTGACACAAGGGGCACTGGTCCTGAGCCCTCCTGCACCACAGCTGCAGCTGAGGGAGGAGCAGGAGGACGGCAGGGAGGACTTGTCCTGTGGAGAGGGCGCTGGCAGAGTGAGAGGGTACTCGCTCACAGAAGGAGGCACTGCATGCATATAAAGTCAAGTCTAGAAGCCTTGGGTTTGAGTAACGCCATTACTTAGGTCATGAAAAGCTCAGCTATCAAACTAGGAGAAATAAAGAAATTCACATTTTCAAAACACAGAAAACCCTTTCAGATGAAAAAGCTGAGAAGAAACCTGATTCTGTATGGTACACTTACATTCACCTGGCAAACAGAGCCCTTGCTAGCCCTGGCAGATGCTGCTCAACAGGAGCCATGTCTGAGGGCTCCATTCTAGCCCGCAAAGCTCCAGTCTGCCTGTGGTATGTACACAGTCCTATCAACTGGCTTCCTGAGTTACTTCCATCATGTTGCCCAAGACTCAGCACAAGCCACATGTGGAACAGGGGCCCTCAGGGGCAACACTCCTACACAGGAATAGTTCTGGGTGAGATGGGAGCTGATGAGTCCACTGATGCTTTCCCCTGTTTTCTTTAACAACCTAGACCAGAATTAACCACCTCAGGCGCTGCTGTTTGTGGCCAGATGTGCCACACACAGCACACATGCCTGGCTTGCCTGGCTGTGCTTTATTAAGTGTAAGAAGCATCCTGAGAGCAATGACAATCCCATGTATGTCCCAATACTGTTATATGGTCTTTGAGGAAAAAAAAATCTCAGTTGAGAGCCACTGAATTAGTAATTACTCAACTACAACTCAAGTTCAGTTTCTATTCTGTTTCACTGTGTTGCTAGGTTTTCGCTTTTTGTTGTTATTGTTTAGTTGATTTTTGTTTGTTTGTTTTAAATAAACTTGTCATAAGCTGGAGTCATCTGGAAAGAGGTAACTTCAACTGAGAAAACGCTTCCATCACACTGGCCTGTTGGCAAGGCTGGGCGTCTGTCCGTCCTTCCTTGCTTGCTTGCTTGTTTCCTTTTCTTTCTTTCATTTCTTGACAGCATCCCACTACGTAGCCCTGGCTTGCCTCAAACTAACAGAGGTCCTCCTGCCTGTCTCCCAAGTGTGAGGATTAAAGGCTTTTGACACCACGACAACAGAGTGAGGAGCATCTTCTTGACTGATGAAGGGCCCAGTCCACTGTTGCTGTCACCTTGGGCAGGAGGTCCTGGGTTCTATAGGGAAGCAGGCTGGGCAAGTTATGAAGAGTAAGCAGCACTTCCCGATGGTCTCTGTTTCCTCAGTGCCTCCAGCCTCCTGTCTAGAAATCCCTGGCTTAACTTCACCCAGTGATGGGATATAAACTGTAGATGAAATAAATCCTTCCCTCTCTATATTATTTTTGGTCATAGAATGAGCAAAAAAAACCCCAGTAAACTAAGACATCCACCTTTGCAAACATTAGCATGTAAAATTTTGTATTCATTGTTGCTAGTGGTGGATGTTGCTTCTCCGGGTAATAGAAGCCATGACAACGGATAAAGGTTATTAGACAAAATAGGGTGTGATTTCAGAATTTCAGATAAATGATAAATATGATAATATTGGGGGCATTGTTATATTACAGAATGACTTGTTTAACTAAAAAACTCAGTGGGGCACCCTGCATTTTTATTTGCCCAGTGTGGAATACCTGCATGAGAGGTTCAAGAAAGACCACCTCCATTGTCGTTTATAGGATTTACATGACAGTAATCTGCATTTCTGCCAACTTTAAAAGAATAACCCCATGACTCCACATGACAAATGGTTCCCCCTCACCCCCATTCTTGCTGTGTATTTATTGATCACACATTCTGTTAGTACACCTTATTATTCAAGCATATGGAACATTTCACTCTAATATCTTAAAACTGTGTTCTTTGCCCACAGAGAGTTGTTAGCTTTTGGCTAGCAATGGCTTGTGATTATAAATAATCAGAAAGATCCCCATAATCAGTATCCACCATCTATATAACTTTCTGACTTAAAATCTGAAAGCCTGGAGATTTTCAGTGTACGGCCATCAGAGCGTCAGCATTCTGTTTACAGTGGTACCGTGGCATGCCCCTAACTTCTTCTCTACTCTTCAGCCTTCCTGACACTTTTAACAAGGACCTTCATTATTCAGAATCCAGCAGCTATGGCTCAACCAGCCTCTATCCCATTCACCTATGCTCTCAGCCTTCCTCTTCTCTCTAAGCCAGTGTTGAAATTCCCTCACAGTTAAAAAAAAAAAAAAAGGTACACATGAACACCCAACAGCAAGACAAGTACAGTGGAGCCAATGGGCTTGCTATCTGTACTCATTCGGAGCCCTGTATGGCTGATCTTTCACACACACATGCACACACATACACACGTACATGTACGCACTCACGTGATATGAAATAATTTGGAGACGTTATTTGATGTCACATACATTATTGAAGCTTGGCTGTCTTCTTCTGTTCTGTTAGCCTACCTTATGCTGAAGTCAGATCTCCACCCTTCTCCCTCTTCTGTGCTGGGAACAAGGTTATACCCAGACCTGGCCTGGAGCTCAGATCTGCTAGGGCTATGGGATGGGGGCTGATGATTTTGAATAAAAAACGTCCCATATTTATCAAAGGACTTGAAATGGTAAGTCTGGATCTGGTAAAATTAATCATGGGGGTAGTCAGAATTATCCATAAGGGTGAGCTACTGCCCACTGAATAGGATGAGGACACCTTGAACTGGCACTGACACCACTGTCTGGATCATTTTAATGATTTTTCAGACAGTTTATAAACACAATCTTTCATGTTAGTTCACACTTTCTTATATGGCATGATACTCTTGACTGAAAGATAAACACAGAAGAGGTTGGTAAATATGGGTTAGAATTTAATAATGGAGACAAGGTTATTTACATTAATAAAATATGTGAAAGCCTTACGTGAAGAAGGCCTGACAGCCGGAGTAAACACAGGTAGCTAGGGTGAACTGAAACGACACCAAGAGTCTGTCTTAGTGATGCTCTGGCTCCACCCCTTGAAAAGACCCCACCCACACTTGCCACCGAGGGAAAAGTTACCCAATGCCAATTTTGATACACATAGGTTTATTTTAGACCATATCTATCCAAAACTTTCTAGGCTGATGGTACGTGCTTAAGCAATGTGAACATTTCACATAGTAGATGAGAGTCAATAGCCACAGCTGAAACACCCACTCCTCGGTAGCTAAGCTTTTACCCACTTGGTTTATCCTTTTCCATTTTACTGAAATGTTCTGTCATTCCTCCTCTATTTACACATTTCAATAACATGCACTTTCCCTTTGTACTCTCTAGGAATCTTCTGGGCTAGAAATATATTGTTATGTAAAAAGTGACGCGTTTTGAATAGATGCTATGCTCACCGGCTCAAAACTAAAGGGTACAAAAAAGAGGGGAGTTGAGTCAAAAAGGCTTTTTTCAAACTCATGCTCCCAGAAATGAAGACCTTTCCAGGATGGGGCTTCTCAGGGACTTGTGTGCTGTCCCACAGATCTTTAGTGGCCACAAGAGAAGACACTTGCTCTACATGCCTGTACCTCTTTTCTTAAGACAAACAGCACTGCACAGTGCCCAGAGGTCTGCACGTTATCTTTTCCCCATGAACACGTGATATTATTCTGCAGCAGTGCAGGGACTGTTCTCATCCTTTCTGTAACTGCATCATATTCCACATGCTGCTGTCCTGTTTGCTTTGCCCCCTGTACCACTGACTGTCAGTCTATTCAACTGTCAAGCTGGACAAGGGTTAAAGTCACTGTGCTGCAAAGAAGTACTCATGACTGGTTCCAGAACAGAGGGTAAGCAAGGGCCACCCTCCAAAGTGAGAAGTTAGGTAAATGCATTCTTTCTGTGGGCATCCGCACACTCAAAGCATTCCCTCCACAGGACTTATCATTTTATGAGATTCGATTCCACTGCTGGTGTTTAACAGACAGACACAATGATGGACGGACGCTGTGCTATTAGAAGGTTACGGCTTCAGATGACCGTTTTCTTCATTGTGTACTGTGACTATGGTAGTAACCAGAGGATCTCTCTCTCTCTCTTTCTCTCTCTCTGTGTGTGAATGAACTATAGTATGAAGAAATACACTTACAACTTTAAAACAAACTCTCAACTGAAAACAATACCATTATCGGCTGGAGTATTCAAATTTATCTTTCTTGGAATCAAAAAAAAATTTCAGGTGTGTGTGTGTGTGTGTGTGAAGAATCCCTAGCCCAAACATTTACCATCTTTTTCTACTTTACTTTTAATTCTTAAATTCTACATAATTTTTAAAAAGATGGTGGACTTGCCTCCTAAGCAAACCCTTTTTGCTTGAGGAACCCTGACGTGCTGCCACAGGGCAGGCGTGACTGTGGCTGCTGGAGGCTCCTCATTGTGAAGCCCTTACAAAGATTGAACCTGATCATTCACTGAATTGTTGAGTTGATGGGATTCGTGTAGCTGGTTATAAATTGATAATCTAAATTAATTCATTCAAGCAGAAATCGATTCTGTAGCTCCTTGAGAGCTTTAATAATGCTTACCTCCCACTGTTCCCTGCCTTCTCTGTTTCATAAAGCTGGTCGGAAACAGCTGGATCCAGGTGACCTGCTAGCTCATTAAATCTGTTACACGTTCCTTCTGGTAAATGATATTAAGCTGAAATGTCCTAACGTTGATTTTTTTTTTTTTACTTTAATTTTATGACAGAAATAACCTAATTTGTAATACAAAATAACAATCTCCTTGGATTACTTTGCCTTGTTAAAATATTTTATGCATTTTTCATTTACACGAAGGTAATGGAAAAACACTTAAACTATCTGTTATTAAACCACGGGAGATATGTTACTGAAAGTCTGATAGCTGCAAAAGTGACTGTCTCTTCAGAGTCTTTACTTTATATCTGTAATAAAAGGCAGACAATTCAATTCATTGGTTAGTAAATAAAGTACGATCGTTTTTATTTTATTTTCTCTGCCTTCCAAGAGCTAACATCAGATTGCTTTTTAAATTCATTTAGAAACAGGGCTTGTTATTTTCCTACCCTCTTGGTAATCAAAGGTGTCTAGTGTCCATTTGGAGGCCCCATTTGTTTAGCAGAGTAGAACAGATTCTGAATCCACCCTAGGAGATCACGTCCCCGAGATTCCCTTCCTCTGTATAGACAGTCAGAGCTCTGGCCTCCAGTGCACCCACACCTCTACAAGCTACTTCCTAGTGCACTCTGGATTTCACTACACTTCCCCAAGTAAATATTAAAGTGAAAACGCTCAGCAAGCAGCGATCAAGCACTTCACAGGATATTATTTTTATTACAATCATAAGCAATAAGGTTTCTCAAGTCACGGGAGGAGATTAATTGAAACCCCACATTCGCTGTCTCCTCAAATGTGCTACCATTTACCCACAGACTGGAGACATCATCTTCTGCTGTACAGTGCTCACTGTTACAGCTGGAAGACTGACTTCTGACCATGCTGCCTTTCCAAGGGAAATTATGGGAATTAGGGATCTTAAACAGAAAATGGCATCATGGAATTCGTAAACATTTTAATACTGACTACTATATGTTTAGTGTTGAAAATGTTTTTCTAAATATAACCCCTGGCACTGAAAGCCTAGCAATTCACTTCTAACATTTCTATAGTTTGTAACCACTTATATAACAATAGTTAAAAACAGAATTTTAATATATTAATAGATGACTTTACATGTCTGATAGTTAAAATGAATGTGGAGGAGCAGCATCAGTGAGCAGGGGCATGTGCACTGCTTATTCACCAGAGGCACTTCCTGAAGAGGAGGGTATGTGCACAGTCCCGGGGGGTGGGGGTGGGGGTGGGGGGGAAGAGTGGCAGAGAGCTCTTCAGCATCAAGTAAGGTCCTGGTGCCCATGCCCTGTCCTGGATCACCACTGAGGAAAGGCAAAGCTTAGGACTGTCTACTGTAACTTCCTTCTCACCTCTTCCTTTTCTCTTGAGAAAAAGAACAAAGAAGTCAGGAATCATCATCTTTTTAAAACTCTAGTCTGGAAAAAACCAAAAGAACTAGGAATCCAATAAGTGCCGAGTAAGGCATAAGGAAGAGCTACCTGCAGCATGGCAAACACTGAAGGGCTGAGGGAGGAAATGCTCTCACTGTGAAGGGAGGGAATGCTCTCACTGAGAGTCACTGCCAAAGTTCTTCTGAGAGCATTATCATGAAAGACCTATGTTACAATTTGCCCTAAACCTTGATCTTGTCCATAGATGACTATGGGAGCCACCTGCCTGACCTTGTGGGTCCCTTTGACGTCTTGCAATGTTCTTCATAAAGCAGCCATTAAGAGTGTTGTGGAGGAGATAGGAAAGACTGAGCCAGTGGCCATGGGTGATGACGGGGAAACTTTTTGAACATGAAGGGGCAGACACATATATTAACTCAAAGCAGCTGTGAAGGCATGCAAAAGACTTGCATAAGCTCAAGCCATACATGATCCCAGCATGGACAGGGGAGGTGGACATGAAGCTATATCCCTAACTGTGACACTAACTGGCACTGATAGCTGCAGAACAAGACACACTCAGCTTCCTTCAGGGCTGTACGCTTCCAATGTGGCTGAGAATGACCACACCGTAGGGGAGAGCCACACATTCAGCTTTGAAGACAAGCTGACCTTGATGGGTTTATAAAGAGGATGCAGTGTTGGTGGGATGAGGGGAGTGGATCACAGAGGAATCGGGAGGTGGAGTAAACATTATCAACTACACTTTATGAGTCAGTGGCAGTGGTGCACGCCTTTAATCCCTGCACTTGGGAGGCAGAGGCAGATGGATCTCTATCAGTTTGAGGCCAGCCTGGTCTACAGAGAGAATTCCAGGACAGCCAGGGCTACGCAGAGAAACCCTGCATCAAAAAACCAACCAACCAACCAAATAAGTAAGTAAGTAAACAAACAAACAAACAAACACACTGTATGAAATTCTCAAAGAAGTAATAAAAAAGAAATATTCAACTGAAAACATTCAGGAAGTGAGCAAGCTTCTCTTTACATAGAAGTACAGAGGAACACTTAAATTGAGAAAATAAGATTTTTTAATTAAAAAAAAATCATATTTAATGTGTGTGTGTGTGTGTGTGTGTGTGTGTGTGTGAGTTTATGTGCATGTGTGTATACCACAGCATGTGTATAAACCAGAAGACAACTTTTTTTCTAGGGACTGAACTCAGGTGCCTGGCCTTCATGTGCCGGTCTTCTTGTTGCCCAGAAATCAGATTTCTAACATGTTTTCAAAGCACACCTAGAGAATTGCAGCTCTTACACTGTGACATTTCTCCTTGAGACTGCATTGCTTTTATGTGTTAGTAGCTGATAAATCCAGAAAGATTTGCCACCTGTATCAATTATTAAAAACAAACAAACCACAAATCAAACAAAAACAAGCAAGCAGACAAAAAATTTAAGCCTCAACTCTTCATAGTCACTACTAGAATTTTGTGCCTGCTCTCTGGTTGCTTCTGCCTACATTGCTAACATTTTTACCCCCTTGAGCATCTCTTCTTTGGGGTTAGGGAACCCCAAATGTCATGCCCCGTTACCATGTTCAAAGTAACAGCAAAGTTACATTCCCTATCATTTAGAAAAGCCAAGACCAGCCCTGCTACCTGCACTGCAGAAGTGAGTGCAGTGCTAGACTCTGTCCAGCAGCTCCTCCTTGTGAGCTGCACCCTTCCAGATACAAGTGCCCAGAGAACAGTCCCCGCCTCCCCATGCTTCTTAGGGATTCCCTCACAGCAACTTTGGCTGCAGTTCCATCAATAACACCCCAACGTATTTGGTCTTGTTTCTTAAACCTCTGTAATTTCCTAATTAGAATACATTTTAAACTTGAATTTGTAAGGCTGTATAAAGAATGCTTACACTTTTTATCTTGTTCTGTAATGAAGGCATTCTAGAATCTATCTTTCAGCTAATTATATATGACACACACACACACACACAAACACACACACACACACACACACACACACACACACACACACTATGTATTCCCTCCCTGACCTAGACAAGATGTCATCATACATACAACCCAGGCTGGCCTTGAATTTGCAATCCTCCTGCCTCAGCTTCCAGAGCGCTGGGAGCGCAGACCTGGCACTCCGGCTGCCAGCACTTCGATTTGAGGAGTCTCTGAGGGTAAGCTGTGCAATGGCTGGGTCTCATCTATGAACACCATGCTGCCAGCTTCCTAAGATCTTGTTGTAGTAAAGCCACAGGTAAACTATAGAAGGCATGGTATTTAAAACAGAACAATAAAAATAGAGAGAAAAAGAGAATAGAGTGTGGTTCATGGTCTCAACTAGAAACAGTCCTGGATGGGATGATGACACTCAGCTGCACGGCCTGTGTCATGGTCTTGTCATTTAAAACAGCAATGACAAGGCATTAAGAAGCCTGTAGCCGACTGTGAGCATATCTGATTTTTCGAGTTTGTCTAGCCCCTACGCTGCATTTTCAACAGTGCAACATTTTAAAGGCCAGTTCAAACACAGTTTTCCAGAGGCTTCACCTGACTGGGAACAGAGATGGACTGCCACTTGCTCTGTGTTTCTCATTCCTCTCTTTAACCTTCAGCTCCCTGCGTGTTCTCACTGGCCACAGGGAAGTGCAATACACTGAATGAGGTAGACATATCCAATGAATGGTTTGAGGAGTCTGACACCATAAGCATACCTGTGGTCACTGCTACCACCCTTGCTGTTGTCGGCATGCACAGCTACTCTTATCAGAGCACTGCACTGTCCCACCTTATAGACTGCTCACCTACTCGTTCACCTGGGCATTGCCTTGTTTTTAGCTTCTGGTTACAATGACTAGAACTACTGTGGACACTGACTATAAATCTTTGTCTGGACACACACTCCTTCCTGCTCTCAGGTCAGTTCTTAGGAGAACTGTGGATTCACAGGTTGAGTACCTGTTCAATGTTTGAGAAACTGCTAACCTGTTTTGCAGATGACGTCATCATTTGGCATTCCACAGAAAGCCAGATACTAAACAGCTCCGCCCTTTGGCCTCTCCTGTTTTTTCAGGTCTGAGCTGTTCTAGCAGGTTCAGAAGCTGGGTTTTGGTTTCATTTGCATTTCTCTGATTGGCAATCTTATGGACTTTGGGGCTACTTGAATCCTCTTTTATCCATCTTTCTTGTTTGTCTACTGAAATTGATCTGGGTTGTACTATGTAGATTCTTCATTTAATTAAATATTTTGTCAGATGTGTATATAGCAAATTTTTGTGGCTTTCCTTGTTTCTTTTCTTTCGTTTTTTGGACAGGGTATTCTGAAGAGAAGACATCACTTCAATGAAGTCCAGCAATGATTTCTTTTTTTGGCTCATCTTATGTGTTCCCTTGTCTAGTGAGCAGTGCCGCATGCAGAAGTCCCAGAGGCTCCATGCTCTTCCCTTCCTTCTCTGCCTTAGCTTTCGCATTTACTCTGTTTAAAGCTATGGGTGTTGTTGTCTATACGGATACTCAAGCAGCTTGACACCTTTTGTCAGGATATTCATTGGTACCTTGACAGAAAAATCAGCCAACCCTATGTGTATGTGTGTGTGTGTGTGTGTGTGTGTGTGTTATTCATATTTTTTGCACCAAAACCACCCTGCTCCTATTACTGCAGCTTCATACCACAGCTGTCATCAGGAGTGACTCTGCCCTCCCAGGCCTCACCCCCTTTTCTTCCCATTTTCATATTTTCCTCTCAGAGCTCCTTTGCAAACTTTCAGACTAGAACTTCAAATTTGTTCCAGTTTTCTAAACAAGCAGCGTCCCCTTCAGCTCATCTGGAAAGTGCTGCCTTTTAGGCTGTCTTCAAGCTTTGAGATGTCTGTAGCTATTTTATAACCTCTGCTTTGTCCACACTCACTAAAACACCACTGATAGATAATGGCTGGCTCACTGTTTATCTTGATTCACTCATCACTGTCGCTACCAGATTTTCTCCTGATTATGGGCTGAATTACGGACTCCTTTGCATATTGGAAACATTTTAATGCAGCAGGTATGACTAGTGTTGAGGATCACTCTGAGCATAGTGACACTTCCATGCAGATCAGCTTGAATCTCCACAGGCTTGCTTTTAAACTTTGAGAAGACATGGACTGAGTGAAGGAGCGTGGTCATTAGTGAACAGCTAATGGGCTCAGCAATGTTACAGAAATCACCAATCATAAAGCAACTTATTTCATAAATATCTATGGAATGTTCATTAAGGTAAGGATCAATTTTTAAAACATTAAAAAGCAGTCATTTTAAACTTAGTGACCAATACTGAATACTTATTGATTTTAAAGAAAAAGATATGTGCATATGCTATAATGCTAATGTTCCACTTCAAACTGAAAAATGACTATTGGTGATTCCTTCTCCTTACTGAAAACTTAACTACTCAGTAAAAATTTGATCAACAAGGTCTCTAATTTTGATGCTAAAACACTTAAATTCCTATGGTTCTATAAATCAAAGGTGGGACAGAGTGAGTTGATACTGAGCAACTTGAGGCCTCCACTGGAGACTTTCAACTATTTTCTAGCTTTACTTTAGCTCCTGAGTGGTATTTTGTAATTTTTATTATGAAGACCTTGGAAATATCTTTAAAAATGTATCCTTTGATCCATTTGAAACCAGGGAAGGTTAAGGTGATATGGGGGATGGAAGGACTTCCTGGGGGAATAGCACAATACAGTTCATATGAAGGAGGAAACAGAAAAACCATGGAAGGGGGCTCCACTTGGGGAGAGGGGGTGAGGGGAAGAAGAGGTCAGGAGGAGAGGGGGTCAATACAGAAGGAGAAACAGCAACAAAGTTGTTCAATAAAGCTTCACAGAATCATAATTTTATATTCACCTAAAATGATATGTAAGACATACAAGTGTGTGTGTGTGTGTAATCTTAAATGAAGTTGTGCCACTTGATCTGACAACAGTCTTTCTGAGAACCATAAACTAAGGAAAACCCCAGTACCAGGCATGAGAAACCTCTTTACGAGTGGTTGGTCAGGGTAGTTCAAGTAACTAACTCTCCAAACCACAAGGCTATTGCTATTTCCCTTGGTTGCTCTCAGAGGTTGAAGGTAGAGCCCTATTGCCAAAAACACCCCACGCTTATGACATAGGATGATTCCAGAAAATCTAACCAGAAAGCTTCTTTCTTGGGAGTCCAGCTTCCATAGTATCAGAAAATACTACGTAGGCTGTCAAGGGAGAGAAGCAATTAACGGTCCTATCCAGCTGTGACACCTATGACCTGCAGTGACCATCATGGCAAGATACCCGTTAAGGTACAATAGTAGAACAACTGTCTAATTGGATTAAGGTCCACTCAACAAGAGAGAAATCATGCCTTGTATTACAAGTCTAACCAATTACCCAAGGCCGGTAAGGTCATGGATCTTAGGAAAGAACCAGCTCCTGCTACTTTCCTTGACCAGCATAATTCCTAAGTACATTCTAAACCTTGTCTTTATATCCACAGGTAAGTGTAGCAATCACTCCTCATCAAAGAAGCTTAGCTTTATGGCAAATAGAGACCAAATGCAGAAAGCAACAGATGTGGGTAGCCCTGATGCACACATCTGCACTGCAGCTCTTTCACCCATGTCTCAGAGAACAACATACAAGAGGAGATGGAAATACTTTACGAGCAAGAACAGCAGCAAGGAGTCTGTGGTAAGGAACAAGGTCCAAGTAATGGCAATACCAACAAATGTACTAATTCAGAAGGGGGAGAAATATCTCACAGGGTCCCTGCCCTAGACAAAGAACCAATGTTCTTTGAGAGAAAGGGAGAATTATGCTTGTCCAGGGATGAGCCTCCCTAATGGATTATTTAATACAAAGTGGTCAGTCCTGAAGCCATTTACATGCAAACAACATAAACGGACTCAGTGGGTTATATTTATATATTTGTGCATTGTCTGCTTGCCCACTGTCCATCCATCAATCTATCTCTAACAATAGTAACCAAAAAAATCCCAAGGCTATCAATTTAAGAGTGGTGGCGCATGGGAGGAACTAAAGGGAGATGGGAGTTGCTAGATGTAGGAAAGGGAAAGAGAAAGTGATGTAATTATATTTCAAGTAAAATATACTGAAAATAAAAAGCTTAATTGCCTTTACATAATAAGTTATATTTTTATATATTATATATAAATATACAAATTATATATATTATATATGACTTATAGCATAAAAGGTTTTAATATTTTAAGGACACCGTTTGATACAATATTGCACATAACTTCTTATTAATGTGCACTAGCATACTAGAGAGTACATAAGAGAAACATACTCATTAAAACCTTACTTGTTCCTCTTTCTTTTGTAAGAGTCCATAAAACAATAGGAAAAGTAAAACAGCACCACCACCAAACAGTATTTCTATCTACAATATACAGGGCAAGAGGTATATAAAACAGGATGGGTCTGTAGGTGTGCACCCTAATCTACAGTTTAAGAACTGAGGGGAATATGAATTTCTTGTATGTTGCCTGTATCCATTTTAAAGGAATACAATCTTATGCTTCTTATTCTAGGAGTGAAGAAGTAGAGATGTTTCTAGAGCCACACTGTACTGCCAGATGGCACTGCAGCAGAGACTGGGAATCATGCAACAGAAACGGCTGAGCTCCCTTGCATCTTCATACAGTCTAATGCCTGTGTTTCGGGGGAACCACGATGAACAGGGACATTTCTGATGGCACTTTGGTGACATTCAGGCACGTTATCTGTGGCAACAGCAGTGCTGTGACAGCAGTGCCGTCATGTGGGATGTGCAGCTCTAATCAGCTTTACGTTCCAGTCTATCAAGACTATAAATCAGTGCGAAGGAAATATTCTCCCTTTTACAAACAAGTACAAATAAACATATCAGCCCAGAATCCTGTGACGGGCTTAGAACGGAATCCTTAATATCCTGTGTCCACCGCTTAGCGTATCTGGTTTGGGTTCCAAAGGGTATGAGTCCCCACTTCTTTTATGATTCACCGTAAGTTCTTCAGGCCTAAAGCCACAGTCAGAGCTGGTTAGGTTGTGTCCCTGGTCTGGCCAAGGCGAGCAGCTTAAGCCGACAGGAAGTGCCCTTCTACTCACACTTGTCAAGGGCTGTAGAAGGGAAGACACAGAGTCTCTTAACTCTAGGCTGCTGAGACAGGTTTTCAGAAGACAAAAGTGTTTCTTCTTTTTTTGGTGTGCTTTCTCTAAAGACAACACAAAATCACGCGCCATCATTACTAGGAACCCAGAGCACCAAGACTTGTTCTTACTACTGCTATCAATCGGCAAACTGAGGCAGCGTTCAAAATTTCCTCATTTCAGTCAACACTATTGTGGGGGAGAGGGATCAATTAATATGATTCAGGAGTCCTTCCTATACACAGGCTTCAAATGCTACAAAAAATTCTTTGTGACATTGATTCATGAAAGTTTATTTTTTTCTACTCTATTTTCTAGGTAAAGTAATTCAGAGTATTAAAAGATGAACAATATTTATCTAATTCTTCTTGTGACTTTTGTTACTGGATTGAACGTACTAACATTTAAAGAACATTTTTAGGAAGTGAAAATGATCAGAGAAGTGAACAAGGTAAAATCTTACATAGGTTGATTCAAATAGAGAGGTCAAAGTAGAACTATTTGTACATTAGCATATGATCTAATTAGAATAGTGCCAAAATGTTAACAAGATACTAGTCTTTGGGGTGATAATGCTTCACTGCATACAGCAGAAGAGGTAATTTACGTGGCTGATAGCCAGTATAGGACGTTCTAAACACTGTAACATACTTTTTGAGTTGGACTAAGGAGTTGTAATAAACAAACAGACCTTTAAAAGGCAAACAGTTCAGCATCCCTTCAGAACCAGACCCTTCTCCTTTAGGTGATCACCTCAGGTATTTGTAACTGTGACAGGAAAGCAGACTAAAGTCATGAAACTGCAAAGCAGTAATTCAACAGGAAAATGTTCCTACTGTGCTCTGCTCTCTGAAGCCTTAGAACAACTGGCTGACTTGATTTGTAAAAACACCTATGTGTGGGGTCAGGAAAAGTTACTGCAGCAGCAGCATTATTAGGCTAACTCAATGGCACTAAATGTGAAAAAAAAAAATATCAGAGACTGTCAGAGCTGGGAAGTAAGCGTCCCAGGAATATCAGAGAATAGGATGGATGAGTTTCCTTTAGAAGGGGGAGAGTGGGCGGAGGCCTAATTCATCAATTAAAAGATGCTATTGAACAAAAATGACAGGACTCGTCAGAGATAACATTTCTTCTCAATTTTACATAATTTGGAACCACTAGAGACAGATTTAATTTGCCATTTTGGAACAAAACTTCACTATCTGCTTGTAAGATGCTGAAATATTTCTACTGTTCTGGCTGCTGGGTGAAGAAGACAGCAAACACAGGCGGGGTCTATAAAGATGGTACAGAGAAGTTTGCAGACACAATGTGCCTTGCCACATCCTCATCACCAGGCACTGGGCCTGATGGGAATCACCCAGCAATGAACAGTGCAAGGGCAGCAGTTCAACCTGTACCACAAGGCTTCCAGTGACTGCAGGGGACCCCTGCGACTGTATGTGGACCAACAGACCCCAGAAAAGCCATGGCTAGTAAACCACAGGACTGTTGGCAATCACCTGTATTAACTGCTTAATGTTCTTCATTGTTTTAAAGTCAGTTTGCTATGAGCATTGGCACCCCGTGAAGAGGCTAGGTTTAATAACAGTTTGTGAGGTCTGTTTGCCTTGGCGCTTTTGTAGGGAAGTGCAGCAGGGAGCCTGGCCTTTACAGATCAACATCTGGGAAAACTGCAGAAGCTGCCGCCTATGAAGATGTTTGGAAGGACAGGCACGGGTGGACAGACAACAGTCTGATGTGCTCCTGTCAAAGTCAACACTTACTTTCCTTGAGGTGTGCCCTGCAAAGAAAGCCATCACACAGATCCTAAACCATTTTGTGTGGCTGAACTCCTGTTTTTGGTATACAGACAGTGGGAAATGGAAAGCTGTGCTATTTTAGAGTCCAGTTACAAAGCCACTAAATCCTAAAAGTCTCATACCAGCATTGGGTAAGTTTTGATTTTATGTGGCATATATCTTAGAGTACATTTATAGCCCATGTTTATAGTTTTTATAGCTTAAGGCAAAGTGAAGTTGTAGCTGCAGAATAATCCACACGTGAAATAAAACCACTCTGCTCCATTTTCTCAGAGGTGCCTGACTTGCATGGACCCACACCCTTCTCCAGAACACAGCTCCTGCCTGCCCCCTCCAGCCCCCAAAGCAGCTGTAGGAACCCTTACTCTTCTGGAACAGGCTCTGCCCATCCTGGAGGAGATGGTCCATCCTAGGACTTGGATCTCTCTCTGCAGTGTGCTATGTTCTCTGCATTCCACAGAAGCATTTGGTTCTGTCTGACCCCCAGGGGCACCAATGAACTTAGTGGAACTCAGCGCTGTCCATCCCCCTCTGTGACACACTCCTCGGGAGAGACTGAGTGACAGCAGGCAATGGTCACGTGACATGACCTGTTGCTCACCTGAGGACTGCAAAGGCTAGTGCAGAGGCAGCTCTGGGCTATGCCAAACTCATGAGGCTTCAGTCCTGACATCAAAGCCTCCCTTCAGGGGGTGTTGTCTGCCATATATCCCATTAACATGTCTTACTGAGGCATACTCAGGCTGGCTCCGTGGACTCCCAGATCAGTCCTACACCCTCCAGATGTTAACATCACTGTGTCTGGCCCTGCAGCATTACTAGGGTTCCCAAACCCTCACAAGAGGCAGCCTACTCCTCTCTCCTATACAGACAGAGCACAGAGTCAGGTACTGATGACATCTGCATACGATACCCTCAAATTGCAGATGCTCAGAGGA
This sequence comes from Rhynchomys soricoides, assembly GCA_019843965.1. Classification (NCBI taxonomy): domain Eukaryota; kingdom Metazoa; phylum Chordata; class Mammalia; order Rodentia; family Muridae; genus Rhynchomys; species Rhynchomys soricoides. The sequence continues at coordinate 355,370 of JADRCH010000107.1, read as the reverse complement.
GATGGCAACAGCACCTCAGTCTCAGGGCAAGCTGCTGCCTGGGCTCATGGGTGCTCCTCCTCCACTGCTACCTCTCACTCCAGGCTACTCCAGAATCCTCCAGCACCGGGGCTCCTCCCCCACGCAGGCGACCCAGGCACACCTTGGATCCTGTCCACTGAGGTTTCTTCTCCATCTGGGTCTCTTGCCCCTATGACCCTCCCAAAATCATGGGTTCTCTTCCCTTGTGTCCCCTCCTCCATCTCAGCTCCTACCTTGGCAGCAACACTGCTGGCTTCGCTACATGCAGAATATTTTGGAAAATAAATTTTTCAAAGTATTTTTGGTTAATATATGCTTTAAAAACACTTTTAAAGTTTATTTGTTTACTTATTTCCTGTGGTGCTGGGCTCAAATCAAAAAGCCCTACCCATCCTTCTCCCCCTCCTCTCCTTCAAGACAGGGTCTCACTGTGTGGTCCCGGATGGCCTAGAATTTGCTATATAGACAGATTGGCCTTGAGTTCAGGGGCCCAGGGGCATCTTAAGTGTACTCCACTATGCCTGGTTTTTAGGGCAATAAATTCTTTTTTTTTTTTTTTTAATTTTCATATTTTATTTACATTTCAAATGCTTCCCCCTTCCCAGATCTCCCCTTTGGAACCTCCCCATTCCCTCCGCCCTCCCCCTGACTCTATGGGGGTAATAAATTCTTATGTAAAGCAACTGCAATAGTTTCAAATAAGTCTTCTTGAATTGGAAAGCACCATCCTTTTCAAAAGTGGAAAAATGAAAGTCAGAAATTTAGCCCTCTGTGTTGGGTCTAGGGCCTCTCAAAAGTGGAAAAAAAAAAACCATGAAAAAAGCCATTGATAAAAACAACCCACTTTCCATTTTAACACTTGTTGCTGTACAACCAGGCATAAAGAATGTATTTGGAGATTTCAAATAAGTTTGAGTATTTTTTTTAAACCCTCTCCTTTCCTTTATCAAAACCTGTCATTTTACAAAATACATTTTTTTTTCTCTGTGATTTGTAGTACTTTGAATAAGGACAGTTCCCATAGGCCCACATGTTTGAATGCTTAGTCATCAGGGCATGACACTACTTGGGAGGGCTTAGGAGACCTCCTGGCCCTCATTGGAGCCCGTGTAGCTTTGGTGGAGGGACTGTGGCATTGCAGATGGGCCTTGAGGCTTCAAAACCACAAGCCAGCCCCAGTCTCTCTCTTCCTAGTGCTTGTGGATCTAGATGTAAAACTCTAATTTTCTTTTCCAGAACTGTGTCTGCCTGCTTGTCACCATGCTCCCCACTATGATGATAATGGACTAAGGCTCTGAAATATTGTTTATTCTAAACTATAGAGTTAATTTTAAACTTTGATAGCAATATTTTATGCTATATTATACTGAGAAGAATAATTTATTGGGTCATAAATCTGCTACTACAATGTGGTGGCTTTCTGTAGGTGTGTGCAAAACAGGACATCGACTGTCTGTCTTTGTTGCAGCTCAGTGACAGTCTGAGACTCACCCCAGCTTCACTCTCTTTCATCTCCTGTCACAGACCTTGGAGCAGGTTCAAAGGCAGAGCTAGTCCAGCACTGTTCCTCCTCTTACAATTTCCTGCACTCTGTTCTCCAGGCCACTGGAAGCTCTCCTGGGTTTCATCTGCCACCTGTACACCTCATGTGTCCTTTCCTTCCTGATTGCTCTTGCTGCTGTGTCAGGTCTCCTCAGTGCTGTCATGACGTCATGGTTTCGGTCTCCAGTCTTTCAGAATGGTGTTAAGAACCCCAGAGTAAACGTCCTCCCCTCCACAGTCCCTAGAACATCTGCCTTCAATGTCTATTACTTTGCAATGCCTGCTGGGTAGTTTGATGTCCTTCCTGTATCGAGAACTCCAAACCATAACCACATCCCACGCATCCCTCTCCAACCTAAAACTCTCACACATCCTACAGGATCGTGACAGCCAGTTTTTGATTAATGTCATCTTCACTCCTTCATTCTTACACTGGGGCTAAGGATGCTATGCTGCTCTTATGGCTGGCCTTTAGTGTGATCTCTACCGTGTATTAGCTAAAGCAAGACTGTCTGCCTGACGGTCTTCCTCAATCACATCAGTAATGGCTCCCTATCATGGTGCTATCACCAAAGCTGAGACCATTTGACATAGATCCAAGTTTTCTTCTGCTAATGCTCTCGTCTTGGGGTCTGGTGCACTACGTGACCATGTAGTCTCCATGTAGACATCCAGTGTGTTCACAACATTTCAAGGAGCATGTCTCTGTTCCAATTCAATCCCCACTCAATTTAGTATCACCACACCCGTGAACACTTCTGACATACCATTCACATTCGAAGGTATAATTTTATAAGAACAAAGAATACATTCAAAGACAAGAGATCATATGCTCAGTCAATAAGTAGATAAAACCTTGAACATGTATTTCGAACTTAAGACTATAGAAAAGTACTAATGTTTACAGTACATATAAACAAATTTACATTAAGAGAACAAAATACCAACAAGAATAGGGAAAAATCATGAAAAAATGAAAAGAAATCCAAAATTTCAATAGAAAATTTAGGTATCGGGAAACAAAACAGAACAGAAACCAAAAGAACAAAGAACCAAAGAGGTAAAGATGGCAACCTGCTCTGAGTCAGACTAGAACAAAGTTAGGAGCTCAGTAACATGTCAACTACAAAGCTCTAGAGAAAAAGCACAGCATCCCTCCCATTGGTGACTCTACTTTCTAGAACTTCAGTTATCACTCTAGTCCAGAAACACTAAAAGGGAAATTTCAGGAGAAAATTCCTAGGATTTCAGCTGTGTTCTCGTCTGTGCAATACGCTATACTCTCCTACAATGTCCCCTTCCACCCTATCCACCCCGTTTGTTTGTTTGTTGTTTGTCTTTATTTATTTATTTATTTATTTACTTGGTCCAGTGCTTCCATGCTGTGTTTACACCTGTCCATTAATCATTCGGTCACTGGTCCCATCCTCAGATCAGCAGTACTGCACTAAGTACTTGTACTCAAGTCTCCTGTGGTTTACAGTAGCTTCAAGGCACAGGAATTTGAATAAATGAGAAGTCATAAGCATCTAAGGGAAAAGGTGAAAGTTCTTACATAAAGAAAGAGGAAACAATAATCATCTCCTGGAATTGCTGAGATCCACAGCAAAGACCTGTGAGATTGTGAAGAACGTAAGAGATGTGCGTCAGCTTTGCCCTCATACCTCCAAGCTGCAAGAGAAACAATCCCCACATGTGATAAAAAGCATTAAATTATAGGCTTCAGCACCATCTGGTACCGTAAATGTAGTGAGAGTCTTGGACTGCACCACTCAGGATGATGAAAGACAACTGGTCTTGGAAGTACTTCAGCATTTCAGGTAGCTAACAGACAGCACGGCTCCCTACTATCTCTAAGTTCTGTGGGGCAGGCCAGGACCCAAGGTGACTGGCTTTCCACTCAAAATCTATGCTCTCCAGCCAATTATGCTTGTGAGATTAATATTTCTAATAATTTATTAATATATCTTTAGATTTAAATTTAAGGTAGGATTGAAATGACCAGCTCCTATGAGAAAACAGGTTTAAGATACTTCCTAGAAAGATCTTCTGAAACATACACAGAAGCAGTAGCTATGAAAGTGACCTGCAGCCTGCTTGCACATGGCATCTTTGCAAAGCCATCTCTCCCATCTGATAAAGTGTCTGTGGTGGTGGCAGGGGTCTCTAGGCAGGCATATTCCCATTGAATATGCTGGTTTCAAAAGCTGTCCCATCTTGTGGTTGCTAAGGTGAGAAGAGAGAGTTGGCTGAACCTGAGACCAGTTCAGCAGCTGACCTGCTCCTACACATTTCATTTTTGGAAACATACAAGAGCTCATGTTAAGAGTTACTGTAAATTACACAGGTCAGGGGCAAAGCCACCAAGTACCCCAGAAGATAAGCAAAGTAAACACACACACACACAGTGCTTCAGATAAAGGCGTTGCCTAGATGGTCAGAATGCACACTATATGAGGTAACCTTTTACTCTCTGCCTGTGCAGTCTGTACTGCTCCCGAGGAAGCTAGCACATAAGCAAGTGTGGGAGGAGGGGTCCAGAGGCTCACTTGTCAGTAGACGTGTTCTCTATGAGAACGGAGGGAATTCTCAATGTAGTTAATCCACCAATTCTAAATAATTTGATGTTTCATATCAGAAACCCACATGACAAGACATGTAGCGGGATGCAGGTGTGTGTCTGTCTGTTCAAACAGAACTGCCTGGGCTCTGTGAGATAGCACAGAGCTCTGAAGGGCTCCATGGGTTTCTGAGGGAGACTATGCTGAGAGCTACTGGCAGAACATGGCAAGACAGCATGTCAGATTTCATACTCTGCAGACATCTACAAGAACTGACGCCTTGTAGTCAAAGGCTGTTAAATTACCTGTGAAGGGTTACTGGCAGACCCAAATGTTTTTCTCATTGTTTATTTAGTTCCGAAAGCTCTTGGTCTTTGTGCTGATTGTCTTAACTGACAGCACAGGAAATCTGGACTTTGTAAACAGGGCAGTACTCTATTGAATTACAGGTTGTGGGTCTGTAATCAGCCTGTAGGTCTGAACCTGTATAGAGATATTCTTGCCTTGAAGAACAAAGGAGCTTAATATAAGCAAACACCAGTGCCATACAAAATACTATAAATCAGATGAACTTGGAAGTGGGACAGAAGGGCAAGTATCTCTGACGACAAAAAGATCTCAACGAGGGAGAAAGAGCTCACTATTGCTGATCAGGAAAACAGTTCTTTTCTGACTATAAAAGGACTACTTGACACGGGGAGTGCATCAGATTGGAAGAAGAACACCAGCCTTACAAACATACAATGTAGTAGTAACTACCTTCATCAAAGCAGCCTAAACCGAAATGGCCAGCACCAGATATATACTTGTGTAGGATATGTTTTATGTAGTTGTTAATTAAAACACATAAGCAGGAAGGTAGCCCCTGAGTTAGCTGACTGGGAGGATGAAATGGCATGAGGAAAAAGGTCTCCACCATCACAGTTCAGATCTTCTGAAGGCACTATACAGAACACACAGCAGCAGAACAACATACCCAGGACCCAAGACTCATCAGTGTGGCGCCGGGCACCAGCTCCCATCTGACCAGAGCTTGTTAAAACAGATGAGCATGCTATCACATTATAATGCCCCAAAGACCTTCTTTTTGCAGGTTGGAATTGGAAAATCAAGGTTTCATTAGAATACTCATTCATGGAGATTCTTTTAGGTTCTTATTTTGAACTCTGAGATTTAATCTACAGATAAATAGTGGGATCTATAAGCTATTTTTCCCCTAGGCTTATTACGGAAAGTGTGAATTATAATTTAATAAAACTATAAAAGTAAACACAAAGTGCTATCAGTGAGTGTTTACTTTATTCTTGCTGTTTTATATTTCAAAGGCTGAAACGGAGCTTTATTAAACAATGGATGTTTTTATGAACAACCTTCAATCATTGGTAAATACAATTCTCACTAAGAGTTGCTTTTCAGAGCTACTTGACTTCAAGATGCATCTTCTACAAGATAACATATGCTTAGATAACACTGCATCAAACAATTCAGATATACATAGCACAGAATATTTAAGCACCTAACTACAACACATGGGCTACTATATACTGCTTATAGAGCAAAGCCTTCCCGAGCAAGCCAATGCTCTGATACAACCAGACTCATGTGGGTAATATATTGCCATAATTCTGCTTCAATTAAAAGCATATTTCAGCAGAAGCCCAGGACGTCGGGTCTATGTATTTTAATAACGCCAGGTTACAACTCTGCTTATGCTAAATGTACATTACTCAGATGGGTTCAGAATTATGCTTTACATAAATAAAGACTGAGCATATTAAGACAAAAATCTTACATCGTCTAAGTATATATTAATGGAGACAGTGCAGAACACTGGCGCTTCCACACATAAACCCAGCAATTTTGTGTAAGATTTTACTCATGCATTCATCTGAAATTGTTTCTCATTCTTGTCCTTCCAAGGATAGAACAAAGTAAAAGCCGAGCAGAAGAGAGGCGTCGTGAGTCTTATAAATCACTACGTGGTATACACAGAGGAGATAACTTAGCAGTTACGAAGGCTGGCCATGATGTGCTGCCCTACTCTTGGAAATGATAATGGCAGAAACACAAAACTCTGCTAAGTGAGTCCAAATTAGCACCCCCACGGGATGCTCCACCCTGCACGTTTCTGTAAGAGAAACTGAATTATTTTTAGAATTAAAAAAGCAAACAAACCCCAAACCTTACTACAGTATCAATAGTTTTTGCTATGTACACTGCAGTGCATGATACTAAGAGGAATAAATATAGTTTCTGTAAATTCTAACCCCCATGCTAAGAGGGTTTCATAGTTAGCATGATTAGTGTAGCCAGATAAAGTTGCCTGAGGTAATGTGATACTAAGAAAAAAAGTGAGATCCTATTAGAACCATCTTCAAACACGCAGCAAATTAATCTATGACAATGCTATTATCTTGGCCACCTCTCTTGTCTTTGTTTCTGTTAACTCTTTATTATTATTAAGATTTATATGTGTTTTAAGATTGTTAAAGACCAAAGGTTGAAACTCCACTGTTTACGGTAAGATGTGACTAAATCACTGGACCAAGATCTTAAGCAGCAGCGAATTACAGGGACAGAGGCCTGGGGGTGGCCAGCACAGGAAACACTTACTCTACAGGGTGCTCAGCACCCAAGTGTGGAGATAAAGATGAAGGCGATCTTATCATCTCGGATTTTGACCCTCTTTAGAATTAGCTCCTTAGGGATACACTTAATTAAGATGAGGTCATAGTGGGGCTTCCTGGACCTCCATTTCCTTATGCAAAGGCCTTTAGATATGCAGAGACCAGATATGCAGAGACCAGACATGCAGAGACCAGATATGCAGAGACCAGAGATGCAGAGACCAGATATGCAGAGACTAATCTCATGCAATAGCTGATAATCTTGATTAGCAACTTGAAAGGAGTTAAAGTCACCATATCTAGGAAGGTCCATACTATCTGTAGGTGGTACTGTTGCATGGGCTGCATTCCTCTACTGAATAATGAGAAAAATGGGCTGAACACAAGCATTAATGATTCTCCACTTACCGACTGACCACAGACTAGATGAGACTAGAAACACCTTTCTCTTGTTGACACACCTTCCCTGTCACGGTGGACTGTATTTCTTGGAAAAGTGAGCCTAAACGAATCCTTCCTTCCACGAGCTGCTTCTGTCAGGTGCTTTATAACAGCAATGAGAGAAGTAACGGACATACCATGCAAACATCAGACGAGGCCTGGAATTGCCCCACTGACACTTCTCCAGCACTGGCTGCATAAATAAGCAAAGGCTACAGGACTCATTGACCTTGGACTTCTGGTCTTGAGAAATGGAAGACCCTGTTGTTTAAGCCCTTCAGTTTCAGAACTGGGTTACAGTAGCCCTAGCAAACTAGTGGCCAATATTTGTCTGTCTGTCTCTGTCTCTCTGTCTCCCTCCCTCCCTCCAAGGATATCACTGTTATTTAATTAATACCATGAAACTAGAGATGTCCAACAGGATATTCAAGTACTGATGTCTGTTCTAGGTAACGCCAACAAGGATGTTTTTGTAGAACTGCATATTGGCTGATGGCCACACTATTGACAAGATAGAAAGATATTGATAAAACAAACAACAACAACCCAAGGACACTTGATGCTGGTTGAGCAAAGACTGCTATTTCTTATGTATATTTTACACAGTTTTCTTCTCAATTCTCCAACTACTACACATGATAAAAAGCAAAACTGTGACATTACTGAATGTGGTTCTCAATTCATGCAGCTACACAAACATTCTCACTATACAAAAGGAATGAGGAAGAAGAGAGAATACGTGTGAAGTTTCTACACTTTGCACAAATGATACAACGGCCATTCTAGACGGTTGTTAAGTTAGGTGTACATACAGCAGTACATCAGCAACCAGTAAAATGCTCTACAAAGTAAAACACTGCAAAATCAAACCTCAGTCTAAAAATGTTCACATAAATAATGGAAAGGCAAGAAGCAGGGTGGCCGGAAAGCCCTCTGTCCTCTCAGGCAGTGAAGCTCAGTGGGAACCCCAGCCAATTCCCAGAAACTGAGAAAACTGAAATTATGTTGAAAGCATAAAACACTCAGGCAACACTGGAGCCATAGTGCACAAAATTAAGCTGTATGTTAAATTCCAATGAAGTAACTCCATTTAGATAAAATTCCAAATATGACCCAGACATACAAAATAGGCAAAAGGTCTGGCACACAATCACCAATCATACCAAGAGCTCAAGAAGTCACAATGTAGTAAGAAAAGAAAATTGTCTGATGCTAGCATTGAGACAAATCCAATGCTAGAATAAATTGACAGGAGTTTTAATGTAAATATAAAAATGTTTTGAACAAAATTGTACATTTCTTGAGATACACATAAAACAAGTTATTCACAGTGAAGAAACTGAGGTTACAAAAGAGAAAAATGAAAATTAAAGAATGAAAAGTACAATAGAAGATTTACAGACTCACTGACTGGGTTCAGTAGCTGGAGAAAGCATGGAGGCCCCAACAGGATGGCACAGAGAAATGAAGAGAGCCCACCCTTACATCAGTGGAGCATCAGAAGAAAAGAAAGGTGAGAAAAATTTAAAAGTATTTAGAGAAATACGCGTGAAACATCCAAATTTGATGGAAGATTGTTCCTACAGATCAAGAAGCTGAGGGAACCTGAAAGGAAGAAACCTGAAAAGGAACCCACACGAAGATGCATTATAATTTTATAATAAAAAACTTTTGAAAAATAAAGGCCAAGAAAACCTCTGCAAGTCAGCTGGAAAGAAATGACACAGTACCTGCTGGGGAACCCAGGTGACACAAGGGGCAGCCCAGGCCTTAGCAAGTGCCTCCAGAGAACAGCTGCCACCATGATATCAATGTCTGCTGAAAATGTCTCTTGGGATTGAAGGCGGAGTAAGAACACTGTAGAAAAGACATGCTTCTTGTGAGACTCAGCTGGATCCTTGGTGTAAAGGAAGGAATGAAGAAGTAGGGACAGAGTGTTCAGAACAAAGCTTGTGTCAGTGAGTGGAGAGGGTCAGGAAGCACAGGATGTGGCTCTTACCATCTCCTTCCTGTGAGCTTATTGGCAACACCAAGTGCTCACCTAGCTGGGTTTCACAAAGTCTCAAAAGCTATAGGCAGCAGGCCTAGCCAGGTCTGGGAAGGCACCCTGCTCTCCCAGAACAGATTCTCCTGTTCACACAGAACAGCTGCCCAGACAGCTCACAGCCCTGGCTCTTCTAAGGAACAAACCAATTTCCATGGAAAACAAGAACCTTAGCTTAGCTTATATGCTTATAGATTTAATACCTCTCATAATGAGGCAATTTTTATGATAGTTATTTTTCCTCTTATAAAAACATTTAAAAACAAAAGCCAGAAAACTATATGTGGCAAAATATTAACTATTTCAACACCACTAAAATATAGGCCACCAGAAATTACAAATGTTAGCAAAGTACCATGGAACTTTTTCAACCCAGACCAAACAAACAAAAAAACCAAAAAACCAAAACCAAACACAACAAAACACAACAAAAACACAACCAATGAATAGTTCTTGCTAAGAAGGTTTAAGACTTCTGTATAAGACATACATTTGTTTTAAATTAGCTTCTACAACCATGCGAAGTATTCTAAGTATTTTTATATATTTGCTTACATGTAAAAAGTCTATTTTAAAATAACCTGAGTAGTTTCTAGCAATCATATTAGGGTGTAACCAAAATATAACAAAGGCATAAGAACCTTGGATATGGCAGAGAGGCTGTCTGAAAATATTACCAAGCATACCCACTGCTATCCACTGTGGTGTCTTGAATGATAGATACCCTAGCCCTATCTTCAACCAGGCTCATATATATATGAGCACGTGGACTCTCCTTACTGGCACTCTCTATATGAGCACGTGGTCCCTCCTGACTGGCACTCTCTATATA